>JAWRVZ010000013.1:5167500-5767500 GCA_037043235.1 Rhodeus uyekii
GTGAGTGCGTGGCAGGCTCTGTCTCCGCTGCAGTGGGCTCGCTGGGGCTGGGACACTCTGCTGGGAGGGACATCCGGAGAGGATGAAGCAGACCCAGCCCTAGGGCTCCTCCAGCGCCTCAGCTGGACCTCCAGACACGATTACATGATCCACAGCAGGCAGAGGTGAGCGTGGGGTAACAGCAGGGAGAAGACAGGGAATAATGCGGTGAGACTGGGTGGGGGTCTGTACATCTGTCTGAGGCTGCGCCTTTGTTGCTGTATTTGGACTGTTGCTTTATTTGTACAGATGTGTTCACCTATGTGATCACATATTGTGTTAGATTTGTGTATTATACGCTGATGCCAAGACCAAAAGTTTTCACAAACCGACATTTTGTTGTATTGCCCAAATAAGCAACATGGGCATTAACAGTCTTTCCTGAAATGGCAATAAAACATGTTAATATACTTTGACAATAACACCATCACTGTGATACTTAGTAGATTAAAATAATGAGTGAATTTAGTGAATGAGAGAGAAAATGGACACCATGGCTGAGTGTAATATGTGCTTGAGCTGCAGTTATTGGTCTCCTTGCTCCAGGTTCAGATTTCCATTTGTAATAATCCACCAGGGCCTACTAGACATATGCGGAGGCAGGTGTTTGTGTATAAGGTTTTGGCACACAATGAATGATTGCTTAATGCACTATAAGTGTATCTGAATGTATTTGATCATGTAATGTAAATTTAAGCTCTGATTTGAGTCTCATAAATGGATGTTGGATTTGCAACTTGATGTTGCAAAAAGCAGACTTGATGTTTATACTTCAATGAGATTATTAAACCAACAAAATCATTATATTCATAATATTCAGACTCTTCTGTATCAATGTCTCTTCTGTAGGAGCTCAGACTCAGACGGAGCCTTCGAAACCCCTGAGTCCACCACCCCTGTGAAGTCTCCTTCCCCAACAGATCCCGCCTGCACCAACCTGTCCCCAGAACACACAGGTACATTTAGATCTTCATTCCATCACACCTCACTCCACATTAAATGATGAAGATGAGGTTAGATTGAGCTTAGATTGCAGGACATTGAAAATTGAGTTTTTTCCCTTTTGTGAACAAATTTTGTAATTTTTTTTTATATTAATTAAAAAGGAAAGTGTGAATTAGTAGAGAGTATGTAGAGCAACTGAATTCTTAACTCTGGAACCCAGAAAATGTATTCCAAATTTTTTAAATCAGACCTAGAATATGTCATATGCACATTTTAGATCAACAAAGAGATATCCTATTAAATTATCTATTCTATATTCAGTACTTCAATTCAGTTGATTTTAATGACGACTCCCCCCCCCCCCATGTTTTCTCTTTTTTCTTTTTTCTTCTTGCTTTGGTTTATCTTCCCAAAATTTTTTAAACAGTCTTTGTTATCAAGCAATGCATTTGTACTCCCTCTAGTGGAAATGCAGTGTATTGCTGTTGAAGATATTTTCAAGAAAGATGATGATCTATATATAAAAACAGCAATACTAAGAGTCTTTTGTACTCTACATTTCTGCGTTCTTCAGCTCTTCAACTTAAAATTATAATAACACATCTGTCTGTGCTATTCTGTGATCTTCAAAACATGATGTATTCTTAAAAATCTATAGTAATATCTCATTCTCCATCTTCACAGCTTCCACTGCGGACATCTCTGCCAGTGAAGCTCAAGACCCAGCAGTACATCAACCTCCCAGTCGTTCTCAATCTATAGTCTTTGATGAGGACAAACCAATAGCTGCTAGTGGCGCCTACAACATCGATCACCTAATCGCTGATGACCCCCTCCCAGAATCAAATTTTGGGTCTGCATCATCAAGCCGAGCACCTCTCACCCGCTCTTTAAGCCTCCAGTCTGGTGAGTTAGAGAGCCCAGGAGACAAATCCTTAGAAGGAACGTCCGACAAACTAATTCACCTACGAACAGAGTCCTTCAGCATAGGAACAGAGAGTGCTCCAGGAACCCTTCGTAGAGTGAAGAAGCCCCGTCCAGGTTCCCTAAAGAAGAAGCCTCTTTCCAGGCAGAACTCAAATCCAGAGCGTTCCACCCCCAAAACTGTGTCCTCTAGCAGCACACCAGAAGAGAAAAAAAGAGGGAAACCACGTCCCGAAAGCCCCCTGCAAACCCAAGAGAGGCCTAGTTCGTCTCCCAGTCCTAGTCCTAGTCCTGGTGGCACCCTACGCAGAAACAGAATAAAGTCTCGAGTTGAGAGTCCTCCACCTTTGGCTGAGGAGATCACTATCACCTCAATATCAACTCAACTCCAGCCGGTGCTTCCTGATCCAGTACCAGAGGCTCCCACTGTCCCAGACAAGGAGTCTCCTATCCCTCCCAGTGCCTCCTACAAATGGGATCCAGACAACTTTGAGAACATTGACCCATTCCGTACAGGAGGAAGTAAAGTGGCAAACTCGCCTGTCTTAGGCAGGAAAGCTGACTTTACATTGGTTTCAGGAACCCCTGTTACTGTAGAGGAGCCCCGTGCCCCTTCCCCTGCTAAAGAACCACCTCTCAACATTGAAGAACAACCAATTGCCAAGCGTCAACCAGTCAGACTGGAGTTTGACTATTCAGAGGACAGTGGAGAGGCACCACGTAGTACTCCTCCTCCTAAAACCCTGGGAAAGAAACCAGGGGCCAAGATGCCAATCCGAAAGCCAAAACTGGGGATTAAGAAGGCCCCTGCACCCCAGACAGAGCAGCTAGATAATTCAACTGTCCCAGCACTTTCAAATGACAATGATGATATCCCGATCCCCAAGGCGTCATATAACTTTGACCCCAACAAGTGGGATGACCCTAACTTTAACCCATTTTCTTCAAGCACTGGTATCCCAAACTCTCCTCGACTGTCCAAAGGATCCTACAGCTTTGATCCTAACTCCTTTGATGAGTCAATCGATCCCTTCAGACCATCTAGCAATATGGTGAACCCGCCAACAAAAGCTGCCTCTTTTGACCAGTCCAACAATGATAACGAGAATGACAATGATAACATTGTTGAGTTAGAGGATCACAACCAGAACAAACCTGCCAAAAACAAGAAGAAGCCTCTTAAATCGTAAGTCTGCACTTATTATGAATCATAATGTGTTCTGTTCATCCAGTGTAGAGCACTGTGTATAATTCTAGTAAATTCTCTTGTGTATATTTCTGAATGATCAGATACATGTGTGTATATGTGAGTGGGTGTTAGCACTTGTTGTTTGTCAGCGTCTGTCACATGCCTGTCTGTTGATCTCATGTATCACAGGAAGTCCAGCAATGTCTCTTCTCTGTGTTGTTTCTTGTAAGTAGAGAGGTGGAAAATCAGCATCAGTAATACTATAGCTTAACATAAATGGTCATTTTAACATGTTTTAACTCATGAACTCATCAATTGTTTTAACCATTAAATTTGATAGATGTGACTGATTTCACATTATTCTTAATCAGTCCATCCTCTGCATCCGTGACTGATATTATCCAATGAGAATGCTTTGCCATCTAGTGGACCCCCCAATAAGTGCAGTCAATTCCACGAACATGGGCAGTGGATGTGTCTAAAGGCTTGAACATTTAGTCTGGAAAACATTGTATGATTGGCTTACAATGTACACGTGCTCTGATATAAGCTTTGTTGACAATATTTTGTAACCCGTAATATTTTGTAATGAATTAGACGTAAAGGTTGACATTTTATCTCTAAATCTCTGAATGAGGTCCTTATCCAGATATTTTTTATGAGACACATTTCAGAGATTTTTCTTCCCTCCTTAGTATGTCCTAGTAGTTAACACTCTGGTGGATAATAAACATTGCACGTTTTATTACCAGCAAGCAGAAACTGTGAACTGGAAAGTTGACAAGGGAAATCTTTATTGTGCCCTTGAGCGAGACATTCTTTTCTTGTGTAAGACCCACTGCACACCCTGATTCATTAATGCAGCAATTTGGGAGCAGTTTCAAGTAATATTACTTTTAGTA
Source organism: Rhodeus uyekii (assembly GCA_037043235.1). NCBI lineage: Eukaryota > Metazoa > Chordata > Actinopteri > Cypriniformes > Acheilognathidae > Rhodeus > Rhodeus uyekii. Next base: position 5,171,500 of record JAWRVZ010000013.1, read on the forward strand.
TAAATATAAATTGAGTTAGCTGGATCCTTTGCCCCTGTTTCAGATTAATTATTCTAATATACAGTATATTGCTCAGCTGCAGACTTTCCCTCCGCAGTTCTTACACAATTCAAGGTTGTTTTTACAGGAGGAGTTTCAACAATGCTGATGAAATGAAATATTTACCTGACACTTACAAGTATAAAATGGAACCAAAGTCAATAACAGCAATAGAATAAGATCTGAGCCTGTTATGTTGTTACATGTGTCATTTTCTTAGGTCATTGAGCAATATATCAAGGGCAACAGGGATTAATTTTAGTTGTGAATGTGTTAAGGCAGAGTATCTATTTTTGTATCCATTTCCTAATTCAAAACCACAAACCGGACAACCGGAAGTTGCAACCGTCTTCAGTGTTGTGAAGTACTGTATTTACAAGAGAGACAGAATATTGAATGGAGGGTGTTTTTGGTACTAATAGAGGGGAATTTACTTTAGTGCACTTCTTCTCCTCTCCAAATCTCGCTCATAGCAAACTGACGGTTGGAGGGGGGTGGTGAAAGTTATTCAATCTAAGCCATAAAACTGGTGTCATAGAAGAAAAGTTTCAGATTTTGATTTGAAGATTACCACAACAAACTATTTTTTCTGTGCAAACTTGCACAGATTAATTATTTACAACAAGACTAGTAATGTGTGCTAACAAAGTAAATTGGGTCAACTTTAAAAGTGCATTTCATTATAAAAAAAAAACACAAATTGCACAATATAACACTCATACATAATACTAATAGAAGAGTAAAATCATAATGTAAGACCATTTCATTGTGAACTAGTACTGATGAGATTTAATCCTTAATAATAAACACCATAATTTACTGGTTGAATTACAGTATGCTGTACTTGCATTGTGTAAAACATTTATCAGAACAACACAACAGGTATGCATTACTGTATAGCTAAAACTTTATTCAATACAACGTTATCTGTACAGTATCTGTCAAAAACTGTTGTATATAATTAAAACATTTATATTCCAATTGGTTGGACAACACACAGTAGATAGACACATGAGAAATGATGTCTTTTATTCCAAATTGATATTTTAAGTGACTAAAGAACAATGTAACTTATTTTTTTCTTAAACAGTAGCACTTTTAGAGTGAAGAAGTCTCCAAAGAGGACTCAGATTACAGAGCCATCTGCACAAGTAAGTAAAGACGAGCTTACATTTACCTAGTACACTTACACAGTCACAACAGATGTTCATTCTGAAGATTATCTGTTTCTTCCCTTCGCTGTCACCTCATATCATAACAGTGTTGTCCTGTGTGTTCTCCACTCTCGCCCTCCACTTCACACACACATCTTCACCTGCAGGAGGACTCACCCGATGCCAATCCTGACCCTTCACAAGATCACGCCACAGATGAGGAGAAACTGGCTTCCTCCACAAATCAAAAATGGACTAGACATGATGTGGAGGTGGAGCTGACCTCTGACCCCCAAGACTTCCCGCAGCCAACAGACTTCACAGCTTTTGTCGCTGAGAACAGTTTGCCTGCACAGAGTGATGGTGAGAGAGTCTCTACATTGTGTCACTACATTATTTCTAATCATGAGTTTTACATTAAAGGTCCTACATTTATTTGACATAGATATTTTGGAAAAGTAAGAATGAGACAGTCAGTATAGTACTGATTTCAGTACTGAGTAAATCTTATCAATTCTGTTATGTTTTTATGTTATCAATTATATTATACTAAAAGATTATTATAGTCCATACATACATACATATATATTTAGTGAATTATTACAAAAAATAATGCTCACCTGAGGTGGTGATGTGACCACGACACAAAGCATTTTTGTAATAGAATAATCTAACTTTAATAAATAATTGTTTCATGTCAAAATGCAGAATTATAGTAAGGGTCAGTTTTTAAAAAAATATTTATTTTCTTTTGATTTTGGGGTGTAATGTTTTTGTGATATTTCCTATATGATCCAAGTTTGGCTGCAAGCCCAAAATGACCCCACACTGACCCGTTTTATTAGCCTTTTTCCTACAGGGAACCATTTGGGCCCTGGGGCAGTCTATGCCTGAATATAACTGGGTCAATAGTACAGAAGCAGAATTATAGTGCCACTCTCATTTTGGTTCTGTCAGTCTGTTAACTGATGATCGACATAGAAAGAATATTCTTTGAAAGCCTTATATTATTTTAAATTCCTAATATAACATTTATAAAACATTTAACCTGTTTTATAGCACACATTTTCTCTGGTGTCCTCTCTGCAGTTACAGACTATGAGATTGAATACATGGAGAAGATTGGCACCTCTACTCCTGTGAGTATCTACCTGACCCATAGATGTACTTAGAACAATTACCAAAAAAAACATGTGTGTGACAAACACCAAACTTATGTTGAATTACGGGAATTTGTATTTGTGTGAATGCATATATGTATTTATTTACAGCCTCTCTCTGCGAAGAAACCATCACTTTATCTGAAACTGGACTCTGTGACAGACAGTCCAAAGAAGACCTCCAACATGCACGATTCAGAGCCCAACTCCCCCTGCACTGGGTAAACTACATACACACATTGGGCTTTCATGTTTTATGGGGACATTTTATAGACATGACTATATATTTTTTTATACTGTATGACCTGTATATTTTATCAAGAAAACTTTCTGCATTTTTTGATTTTCAAAAAACAAAACTTAGTATTTATTAGCTGTTTTCCTCATGGAATTTTGGAAAATTTTGGAATTTTCCACCAAAATATGTCCCTTATTAGGATTAGGACAGTGCTTTTCAACCACTGTGCCACGGAAAATTATTAAATTTCACCGAATTGGTCTAAAAAGCATTTTTTGAAAATTAAGTTTTTTCTTTGTGTTTATTTGATTCCCATTCAAGACACTGATAAAAATGACTGTATATTGTTTAATATAGGCTACAGAGTTTCATTTTTTTACATTTTCGGTTGGTGGTGTGCCTTGTGAATATTTTTTTTTGAATGAATGAATGAATGAAAAAATTTACCTTGGCTCAAAAAAGGTTGAAAAACACAGGATTAGGACTTTGTCCCCATAACCAGGACCATACATATACACGCATTCATAAATTACTTAACACATGCAATGAATAACTTGATGAGCCTACTTTTCAGTTCTGTGTTGATGTATTTTCTACTCAAAAAGGAAGTTTGGCAGTTAGCACCTGCTGTTAAATGACATAACCGCACCATTATGTTAACAAAAAGTCATTATCATTTAGTCGGCTATTGAGCAACTGCTATAGAGATTATTTTCAAGGCATATATTCCAAGCACCGATAGTGTGAGGATCCTATTGAATTTGCTCTATTTTCAGCAATTATTTATTGTCAGTTTTTAAAAGTACACTTTCATATAGATGGCCTCAGAGCCATCACCCTTTAACTGAAAGCCACAAAACTCAATTCTCACAGGGTCAGAACAAAGTATCTACTTTCATAATGTGTTCAATGTGTTTTATTGTGTTGGTCTCACACTTTACAGGAGCTTTGAGGAGATGGAGGCTCAGATCTCGCAGGGAAAATCACCTGTGCTGCCACCACGTGGCGCTCGTGACCCCATGGCTTCAGAGAAAAGCAGAAAGAGGGACAGTCATTCTCAGAGTCGAACACAGAGCAACGAGAGAGATGGAGTGGTAAGTGCAAACCAATCAAGCACTGAAAAATAGAATCAGCACCTTCAAGAGTGTTTTTATTCATTTGTTTACGTACAATTAAAATGCATGAAATAACACCACAGATGTGTAAAGATGTTTTTTTTTAATTTTGTTGCTTTTCAGTCTTAAAGGGGCAGTGCATCCAAAATAAAGAAAATAAATGAATTCTGACATAAAATACTCTGTTAAAAACAGTAGAACCAAAAAGGGGACACTTTGAAGAATGCACACTGTTCTATGTAATCATTTGTTTTCCATTTACAACAGTATAATGGCAGAACTTTTATTTTGTGTGAATTCTCCCTTTAAGATTTTACTAAGCATGTGGCTTATATTGATCAGGATCTTCCCACCAGAATCATACTTCAGATTGTTTATTCATAGGCTTCATAAACCCATCATAAAAGTATTACCATGCACTAGGCTAAATACATGCTTTCACTGACACCCGGGCACCTCCTACTCCTCTTGTTCCTCTTCTGCTCTCACTCCCAACACAGTCCCCAATCCAGGGCCCCATGGACCCCTCAGATCTGCCCCTCTTAGACAGGCTGTCTGATTCACCTGCCCCTCTCAGCTACCTGGAGCCTGATCTTGCAGAGACCAACCCCACTGCCTTCGCACAAAAACTCCAGGTGTGTAGAGAGAAGCCTACCTGCCCACTATCTCTTCTCCCCTGGACATTTGCTGCTATGGGTGTTTGAGTGTCTGCGAGTCTTCATTCAGCTGTATTTCACTGTATTTGTTTGTCCCTCCAGTCTTTCATGTATCTTGTCTGCCTTGTTTTGCCTCTCATTTTTGTTTGGCCCCTAGTGCTGGGGTCAGGAGTTGTTAAAGGAATAGTTCAACCAAACTTTTTTATAATTTCCAAAATGACAAAAAAAAAGCACCATAAAGGATAATACTTTTCAAAACTTTGGGTCATAATTTTTATTTTAAAATTAAGATGCATTACATTGATAAAAGTGACAGTAAAGACCTTTACATAACTGCTTTATTTAAACTTTCCACTCATTCAATGTTTCATACTATGCAGCACAACTGTTTTCAATATTGATGATAATAGAAAATGTTTGTTGAACACCAAATCAGCATATTAGAGTTAGAATGAGTGATCTGGAGGATTATGTGACATGGACGACTGGAGTAATCACATCACAGAAACAAATTCAATTTGAAATATATTAAAATAGAAAATAGTTATTTTGAATTGTATTAATATTTCACAATATTACAGTTTTACTGTATTTTTCAGTCAAATAAATGCTGCTTGGTGAGCATAAGAGATTCTTTCAAAAACATTTTTAAAATTCTAATGGTAGTTTCAAGTCAAATAATGGCTTTTATGGAAGTTGAAATTCTCTGATCCCCATTCACTATTATTATATGGAAGAGAATAGCTCTTTAGACATTATTTGAAATATCTTTTGGATGAACTATCCTTTTAAACGTTTAGGAAAGAGTGGATGGCTCTCACCACATTCACAGCGTTCACTGTAAAATGTGTATGAGTGTCTGTGTGTATGTACAGCATATGTACGTTTTCCCCCCTCAGGTTTAGTATCTGAGTGAGGCCAGTACAACTCTAACCCCTCTTTTCCTCCTTGCCCTTGCCCCCACTCCATGGGTCACTCCCCCTTTCCTCCCCACCACCCTCCCTTGTGGCCCAGGAGGAGCTGGTGCTCGCAGCCCTGAGGATAGAGGCTCTACAGGTAGCCAAAAGCATCTCTCAGAGCCCTACTTTGTCCACTGTGTCCCCTCAGGTACTGCGCTGAACCAGCCTGCACCTGTGTGTGAGAGTGTGTGTGTGTGTGTGCAAGCATGCGTGTGTGTGTGTGTGTGTATGTAATCTACTCCCTTCTGAATTGAGCCCCCTGACTGCACCCTTGGGTATGAGTGTGAGTACCTACCCATAAACTACCTCACCATACGTGACATCTCACCCCTGGTTCTCTAACCCAGCTCCTGTCCCTCGATTGGTGCTCCTTTTTCCCAATCCCTCATCCTTTTGCACAAAAAGAGATGTGTTTCTCCCAGGGCTTTGTGACAATCCTGCATGTTCGCCTGGACAGGAGATCCATAGAGACAAAGGTCAATGTGACTTGGAAATGAATGCTGTATATAGACGATATATTAGTACTTAAAATATGAATGATTTGTAGATCATTTATATACCTTTCCTAAGCAAAGAGTTGTAAGCTGAATTCCATGTCACATTCATGCTGGTTCCTGTTTTCAGTTATTACTAATTTACACTAACTCATTGGAATACGGTGGGCATACGGTCTGTATGCCTGGTTTGAGGCCACTGGTGTGGCTTCACATAAAGCTTAGCTCAGATCTGCTTTCAGCCATCTTGGAAGAGCGACTGTCACAACAGTCATTTGTACAGGGAATGGAATGAACAGACTAATCCGATATACACAAACATGCAGACATGCATACAACAACAAGACGACGCCTCATATTCTTCACACTCCATTCTCATGATGTTGTCTTGCACACTTCACAGTCTCGCCTCAAGAAGCCCAGTCCACGCCGCTGGAATCTCAACGGTTCCCACATGGCTAAAGTAAGAAGGACAGAAAACAACCCCTCTAAAGTCTAACTAGGTCTAGTCCATATATTCTAATCCCAATATCCCTGTACCACCATTAGACTAAACCACCATTAGTCAGAAAAATAGGTTTATAGACAAAAAAAGCATCTCATCCTTCTCCTGCCCTTTCTGTTCACTGTAAACAATTATTTTCTTAGTTAGTATTTTTGTTGTTTTATCTAAACATTCTTAAAACTAAATACATTTCAACTATGAATAATTTAGAAATTACCCTTTTTTAAGTGTGTTTAGTTTTTATTTATTTATTATTTTTGTATATTCAGTACACTACTTTTATTCAGAATCAGTGCATTAAATTGATTAAATGTGACAGTAAAACTATTTTACATAGTTACAAATTATTTATATTTCAAATAAATGCTGTGCTTTTGAAGTTTTTATGCATCAAAGGTTTTCACAAAAATATTAAGCACGACTTAATGTTTTCAACATTGATAATTTTAAGCAATGTTTCTTGAGCACCAAATCTGCATTTTTGAAATGATTTCTGAAGGGTCATGTGACACTGAAAAATGAATGGCTACTAAATATTCTGCTTTTCCATCACTGAATAAATAACACTTTTAAGTATAATAAATAGAAAACTGTTATTTTAAATTGTAGTAATATTTCAGAATATTACCGTTTTACTGTATTTTAATCAAATGAATGCAGCCTGGTTTGAGCACAAGACTTCACTTTAAAACGTTAAAATATTTTGACCAAACTTTTGAACTGTAGTGTACAAACCAAGAAATTATGAATGTACTGCTCTTGCCTGTTCAGATTTCCTTCTTTTAATTTTTTTTTTTTAACAAGGAACAGCAAAATCTAACCACAAATTAGAATCTAAGAAAGTCAGTCACATGCATAACAAAAAAACACATCAACTCTAATTCATTTTCCCGACACATTTAAAATGACTATCCAGTATCCGCATAACATTGTATAAACCCCTTTTTTCTAAATAATTGTTAGGTTTTGTCTCCCTCTGTCAAAACTAGTGTGGTTATTTTTGTAGAAAGCTGCAGGAAAATCCACACAGACAGATAGCAAACTCTGTCACAGGACGTCCCGCATTCCACAGGTATAGTTTCTTCCCCCAAATAACCTCTGGACTTCATAATTCATAATAAATAACATAAAAGAGATTTCCTTAATAGCACTGAGCTTTAATTTATCAAAAGTATTTTTGGCATTATGGAGTACTTTCATATAGAAAAAGAGTGACACTGTTTTATATAGCTGAATTATGGAGTAATGAGGTTTAGTGATGACTAGCCTGAATTGATGACCTTCTTAAAATATTCAGTATTTTAACATACATTATTAGATAACGCTCTTCCTGAAATAGTCCCACAGACACGTTTCACATGCTGCCTCAGCACATTCTCCATGGTGTTCTTTTTTAATACCTTTTCTTGTCATGAGTGATAATTTATCATTCATGCAAATACATGCACAGCTGCTCTGAAGATGACAGGATTACATCACAACTCCACTGCTGCACTGAACTGTCTTGTCAATATTCAAATAGAAGGCTTTTGTTTTTCATTTAGATTTAGATTTATTCCTCTGCTTCATTTCTCACCTTGTGCTGACTGTGTTTATGATTTGTGATGACCAGCATGCATTTTCTCTTGGGCTGGATTACACATTCAAGGAGTTTCTAGATAAGATTATGCAGTGCAGAATTTGATTGTTGGGAAAGTTTATGTGTTGGAGTCAAGTGTTTAATGTATACAGTCATAAGAGATCCAAGACCACAAGATCAACACTCCAACTCTAAATTTGATAGTGTCATTTCAACATTTGTACTGTATGTATTCTGCTATGTGCCCCGTCCATGATCTGAGTGCAGTACAATAATGCTCAATAAATGGTATTAGGCATAAATGCTTCTTTCAGACCAAACATTATGTGATGGACATTCTGTATTTGTACCCTAACACACGGCCCCCTACCTCGTATAAGAGTCAAACTCAATTAATCTCCTAATCCAGCTCTGCTAGGAAGAATTAATCAGCTTTAATCAGCAAGTGGGTTTAAGGGCTAAACATGATGATTATTCAGTAACAACTCCCAATCACTGGCTATAAAGAGGATATAATTACCATATGAAAATAGACTTAGTTTTCAGAAGTCAGTTATTATATTAAATTACAGTACATTTACATTTGAAAGTGGACAGTTATAAAACATGTCTGTCTTTTCCTGTAAGGTATAATAATAAAATATAATAAAAAAGAGTTTATCTTTTAATTGTCTGATACAGACTGTTGTGCATGTAGTGGCTGGTTGCATTAACTACCCAGATATATACTTTTTGGACCATCAACTTTTATTTCCAATAACTGAACAACCTGTTCTCCTGCAGTCCTCATCTGACAGCATTCCCTCCCTTACCTGGATTCGGTTAAAACGGCAAACTGTTCATGACAAACAGTTTTTCATGCCCATCTCACTTTGGGGATTGTCAGTCATAACATCCCAGCTATATGCAGCAGGCCTATCGCAAACTGCTAGAGGCTTTTGAAACTGAAACAAAGAGCCTGCTCTTCATGGCATTATGGCTTTGCTGAGTAGAACCTGTAGATGCTTCTTCCCTCTAGGATGTGTGAAATCAATATTTTTGTACACAAATAAATGCTCAGATTTTTAATGGTTTCTCCACAACTCTTTCCTTGGCATCAGAGAGAAATTGCCTCCCCGGGGGACAGTGGCGTTTCCAAGAGCTCCCTCTATTCCCGAACAGGATACATTGAAGGGGAAAGCCCTCATCTGCCACATGACTTGGACCACTCTCTGGGCATCGCCCGAGAAGAGGTATCTGCTCACCCATTGCATGACATCATACCACAATAAATACCACAAAACTACATATTGCTGGAGGAAAATCTTAGTGTTTTCATTAAATTTGTATAAAAAACTGACTTGTTAAAGTTGAAAAGTGTGAAATTATGCAGTGCTAAGATGACAACCAATCATAAACTGCTTGAATGCTCACCTCATGTTATTAAATATTCATAAGCTCTGTACAGTCATAGAATGCTGTGCTTAGTTTCAGATTCTGAGGGAAGTTCATGTTGATTACCTGGAGTGATGAGAAAGTATTATTTTTTCTGTATTTCAGAAGATTTCAACTTAGCATGATATAAAAATAACTTATAACTCAAATTTCATAACTCAATTTTCTGGTGAAACGACTGCAATTTTTGAGTGCAACATCCACATCTAAAATTACAAATGCAGGATAAAACCAAGTCCATGTCACTCTGCTGTATTTCACAATAAGGAAGATGTTGCTTCCTCTCTACTAAGAATTTTCAGAAATTTTGTTTACATTTCCACTGATTTGTTTATTTTCAAATAGGTTTCATGCTCATCACTTGCATATACACACACACTCACCTAAAGGATTATTAGGAACACCATACTAATACTGTGTTTGACCCCCTTTTGCCTTCAGAACTGCCTTAATTCTATGTGGCATTGATTCAAAAAGGTGCTGAAAGCATTCTTTAGAAATGTTGGCCATATTGATAGGATAGCATCTTGCTGTTGATGGAGATTTGTGGGATGCACATCCAGGACACGAAGCTTCCGTTCCACCACATCCCAAAGATGCTCTATTGGGTTGAGATCTGGTGACTGTGGGGCCATTTTAGTACAGTGAACTCATTGTCATGTTCAAGAAACCAATTTGAAATGATTCGAGCTTTGTGACCATAAAGGGATGGACATGCTCAGAAACAATGCTCAGGTAGGTCGTGGCATTTAAACGATGCCCAATTGGCACTGAGGGGCCTAAAGTGTCCCAAGAAGACATCCCCCACACCATTACACCACCACCACCAGCCTGCACAGTGGTTACAAGGCATGATGGATCCATGTTCTCATTCTGTTTATGCCAAATTCTGACTCTACCATCTGAATATCTCAACAGAAATCGAGACTAAACAGACCAGGCAACATTTTTCAGTCTTCAACTGTCCTATTTTGGTGAGCTCGTGCAAATTGTAGCCTCTTTTTCCTATTTGTAGTGGAGATGAGTGGTACCCGGTGGGGTCTTCTGCTGTTGTAGCCCATCCGACTCAAGGTTGTGCGTGCTGTGGCTTCACAAATGCTTTGCTGCATACCTCAGTTGTAACGAGTGGTTATTTCAGTCAAAGTTGCTCTTCTATCAGCTTGAATCAGTCGGCCCGTTCTCCTCTGACCTCTAGCATCAACAAGGCAATTTCACCCACAGGACTGCCGCATACTGGATGTTTTTCTCTTTTCACACCATTCTTTGTAAACCCTAGAAATGGTTGTGCTTGAAATCCCAATAACTGAGCAGATTGTGAAATACTCAGACCGACCCGTCTGGCAACAACAACCATGCCACGCTCAAAATTGCTTAATTCACCTTTCTTTCCCATTCTGACATTCAGTTTGGAGTTCAGGAGATTGTCTTGACCAGGACCAACTCCTGAATGCATTGAAGCAACTGCCATGTGATTGGTTGATTAGATAATTGCATTTATGAGAAATTGAACAGCTGTTCCTAATAATCCTTTAGGTGAGTGTGTATATATATATATATATATATATGTATACTTGCACAGTATATATTCACCTTATAAATTATTACAGTTTGAAACATGGCAAGAATAACCCAGGTCTATGGTAACTCAGAATGACACTGGTTTTAATAATTTTAAGTGTGAAAAGATCATGTCTATAAAGTGATGCTTTTCTTATTTCAGGTTGTTTTGAAAGAGAAAGAAGCCATGGAATGGAAGAAAAAATATGAGGAGAGTAGACGCGAGGTGGAGGAAATGAGGTGGGTGTTGTCAACATGATCAATGATCCCTGTGCCCTTGTGAGCTGTGACGAGTGAAGCTTGCGTCATTTCCTGACCTCAACGCCGCCACCAATACTCTTCCAATCAATAGGAGTGTCCAAAGCATCCATTCACTACTTACGTTCCATAATGAGATGATCGGGCAGCATAATTTAAAATCCTAATGCATTGAACCTGGCAAGGCTCTAATTACAGGACATGCATCAACCTCAGCCCACCTCTCAATCTGTTTATCTCTTTCCTACTGCTTTTTGAAGTCAAGCATAAGTAGAAAGCCAATTAAAGAAGACCTTAATGTGTCAGACGTGCCAGTGATGGGGTCAGGAGTAGAGAGAGAATAGACAAAAGATAATGGCGCTTTGTTTTCAACCATCTGGAAAACACATGGAACTGTCTTGTCACTCAATTAAATGCAATTTTAAGGTTGTTTATATTAGTTTTTGCTTTAGAAGCTCTTAACTGAGAGGTTAAATCAGTTGACTGTCATATTACACAGTTCATGTTCAGCACTGTTGAAGCTTTTTATCATGTCACTGTACTATTAAAGAAAATGCAGTGTTGTCTAATTCAGACGACAGTTGAGAGAATAGGACGTTTTAAAGCTGTCCTTTTGTTTTCAATGGTTAAAGTGAACAAGGCAATCTGGGAGGGTTGAAGATTAGAGCCAGCTGGACTGGGCCTTGTCAGTGTGGATAAGAATGGAGCTTAGTTCATTAGTCTGATTGGGCTCAGGATAAGGAAGGCCTAAGAGGCTAAGGGAAGATGTAGCTAATCCATCTGCTTACTGTGCCGGCAACCTGCTTTTCTCCAACCAAGTCTTTCTGCCAGCCGAACTTTAGTAGCCAAACACGACATAACAAATGCCAATTTCCTGACCTCTCATGTAATCGACCGTGTTTAGAAACATTAAAAGTCATTGTCATCTCAGCATGCATTGTTGTCAGTGCTGTTAAGTTGCATTTACATTACGTTGTCAACCAATCTGTTTTTTTACTGACATTTATAACAGAGTGGACCTTTCTGGATACAGAAAAAACACTAAGTTGGATTGTTTGATATCCAGTTTGAGGCACGGTTCTAAATCCTGTTTATACCTGGTATTACGATCCGTATGGGGTGATCCAGTCACAAGTGGTCAGACAAGATAGATAGCTGATGGTAGCAATGTGTCTCAAATGCATCTACTTTGACCACTTGGGATCGGATTTTGGGGAGGGTCACTGACTTTGTGAATACACGCGTCACTCTCTACGTCAGTGTGTTACTGCATTTTGTTAAATCACAAAGTAAAACAAGAACAATTTTGCACATTCCCCTTCTAAACATTTTGAGTTATTTTAGGGAAGTACCTGTATTAAGCCCAACCCCATTTTCTTTTAAAGCAACTACCTCTATATGTAGCTTCAGTGATCAGATCATAAACGTTTTGGACCCTGCCTGCACTTGTATTTAATACTAATCACTTGTGATTGGTTCATCTGAAACTGATCCAGGTTTAAATGGACTCTAGGACATATGGTTTGTGTGTACTGAAAGCTTGGGGTCAGTAAAAAATAAAATAAAATAATTGATGGCAGGCTCCATTTATTTGATCAAAAGTATAATGAAACAGTAATATTGTTGTCATGGTTAGGCAAGGATGAAGATGAGATACAACAGAACTTTTAATGAATTCAAAGGTGGCGTAACAGTAGTGCAAACACACCATGTGATCAACACAAACAACAACCGACACCGAGTGAACAGGGAGAACTAAATACATGAGTGGTAATGAACAAATGATAAACAGCTGTGATGATTAGTCTCCATGGTAACTGATGAGTGATATAAGGATCTAGAACAAAGGAACATGTGACTGAAAAAAGACAAAAGAAGAGTCCTGTTTAGGTGGTTCTGTGACAATTGTGTCTTCACTGTCACTTTTGACCAATTTAATCTGCCCTTGCTGAATAGAAGTATTAAAATCTAACAAATAAATAAAATATTTTATTGAACCCAAACTTTTAGTGTACAGTTCATCACTCCTGTTTCATTCCTCTGGACACTTGATTTTAAAATTATTTTTACATACAGTTATGCGTTAATAAGCCCTATTTGGTTTATTTAGAGCATTTTATGGGAAATAGTATTATTAAAAGGATCTGATCAGATCTTGCAGTATAAATGCATCTTATTTGAATATTGTCTTGATTTTTGCTTATTCTTCACAGGAGGATAGTTATGGAGTATGAAAAGACCATTGCAGAGATGATCGGTGAGTCTTGATTGTGAAATACGATTTCATCTTCTCCTGGGGATTTCTAATTTATGTTTTTCCATTGTATTTATCTGTGCTGTCCTTCTGCTACAATGCTATATAAATTAACAGGCACAACCCTTTCCCAGTCATGCCACACCAACACACATATACACAATACATTTTTGTTAATTTCTCATTTAATTTGCAGAAAAATCTTTCGTGCCTCCGGACCCAAACACTGGTCAGTTATAAGCACAAACCTTCATGTCTCCCTATTTATTCCACTTGACTCAGAAAACTTAAACATGCTCCTGCTTAAACATGCAGCTTACCAGACCTCACCCACTCACTGACAAATTAATCTAATTTCTTTGTCTCTTCATGATTTACGTCAATGTAAATGCTATAGGATGTGTGCATTCTTACATATTCAGATTACGATCCTGGGTGTCTGGTTTAACCTTGACATGCTTTTCTCTCTTTTGCACAAATAAAAACATATTTTCATTGCCTTGTTTTCATTCTTCCTTGATATTCTACTTGCCCTTTCTACATAATTTTATTTTTCCTTTGTTCATTTTTCTTGGCCACTTTTCTGGCTTTCATCACCTTTCTTCTTTGACACTTTCATTAATTTTGAAATTCTCCATTGTTTGAGTCGCGCCTTTCTCTCTCACATGTCCCACCCTGCTGGCTTGACTTAATGCCGTCCCTTCTTTCTGTTTTGCTCCCTCTGTCCCTCATAAATATTTGATAAATCACTCAGGCATGCCTGGTAAGTAACAGCAACTCTTTATTTTCTTTGTGTTGAATCCACCACATCTGATAGTGACGGACAAGGAGAGTTCTCCTTCTATAGCCTGATATTTTGTCTCTCCTTTTAGCATCATCTGTTTTTGCTCTTCAGGTCTTTTTGTAGGCCTATTCTCAAACACCTTCCATTGCCATCTCATCAGTGTTGGGGAAGCTACTTTGATATTGTACTTTTCCTAAAGTACAAGCTCAAGTACAATCAAGCTACCATTTACAAAAAAAGTATTTACAACAGTAACATTTCTTATTATTGTCACAGTTAAATGAAATGGTTGTGCTGCTTAACATTTTTGTTGAAACATGATACATTTTTTCAAGTTTTTTTTTCATGAATAGAAAGTTCAAAAGAACAGCATTTATTTGAAATAGAAATCTTTGGAATATGATGTATTTGATCAATTATTTGTCTTTGCTAAATGAAGGTATAGTAGTCATTTATTTTATTGGAATAATAAAAATAGTCACCCTAAACTTTTAAATGGTTGTTAACATTTAAACTAAACTAGTCAAACTTGAATACATTTTATATAATTGATTAGAAACATGTGATAGACTAATATTTATTTAACTCCAATAATAGGTAGGGATCTTAGTTCCAGACACACAACTGATCAATGAATCGGTTTAGAGGGATAGTCCACCCAAAAATGAACTCATCATGTTGTTCCAAACATGTATGCGTTTCTTTCTTCTGTTGAGCTCAAAAGAAGATATTTAAAAACATTTTGGTAACACATTTTTTTCCTATTGTGGAAGTCAAGGGCTACCATTAACTGTTTGATTACAATCATTCTTTAAAATTATATTCTTTTGTGTTAAACTAAATTTTCATTCTTGGTGAACTATTCCTTTAACTATGAATCAGTTTTTTTTACACCATTAAAATAAACCAGCTTTGTCTCATCTCTCACTGTGCTTCAGTGGCTTGCCCATCATTGTGTGTGTGTGTGTGTGTGTGTTTGTGTGAGTGTGTGTGTTGTCTGCATGCATCACAGAGATGCAGGGTAAAAATCTGCACTTTCATTTGTCATTATCAAAGATTTAGACATAGTGGTGTAGATTATAACATTACATTTTAAGTAATCTTCCGCATCCAAAAGCAGTTTTGCTTTTTCTGTTTTAGTGTGCTTGTATTGTATAATATAAACCTATAATGGATTTTTTTGTTTGTGTGTATGTCTCAGAGGGTGAACAGAGGGAGAAGACTTTGTCCCATCATACTATCCAACAGTTGATCCTGGAGAAAGACCAGGCATTAGCTGATCTCAACTCTGTGGAGAAATCTCTTGCTGACTTGTTCCGGCGCTATGAGAAGATGAAAGATGTTTTGGAAGGATTCCGTAAAGTAAGTCATTTAGCACTGAGACTGTTAAAGGTTAAAGTCATTGTGCATTTCTATTTGCAGTTCTATATTTTGATTGATTTCTGAATAGAACAGAATATTCAATGAGAAAAATGTGGGCCAGGATTTTAATAAATTGTGGTCATCACCTACCAAAAATGGAGCCAAACCGAATGCAAGCTTGATAAAACAATACATAAGTCATTATTATCAGTCATTTACTGACTTCAATTCTTTGTTTAACCATCAGAATGAGGATGTGCTGAAGAAATGTGCACAGGAGTACTTGTCTCGTGTCCGTAAGGAGGAGCAGCGCTACCAGGCCTTGAAGATTCACGCTGAGGAGAAACTTGATAAGTAAGTACAGTACATAGTCCATGCATATGCTTTTAACATGCTTTGTTAGGCTAATTAAGGCATAGACTTAAACTGTGAACTCAGTGTTCTTTAAGAGTCCTTAGAAATATGAAATGATAGCATGCCTTTGACCATGTGGCACCCGCAGGGCGAATTCTGAAATTGCTCAGGTGAGAGCCAAAGCCAAGCAGGAGCAGGCTGCGCATCAAGCCAGTCTGAGGAAAGAACAGATGAAGGTGGACTCACTGGAGCGCACACTGGAACAAAAGGTTTGCTCACATTCGCAAATCCACAAGCTTATTTGCTGCAGTCATAACTTACAAGCCTAAAAATTACCCATTATTGTTTTTTGTTATTAAAACATTTAGTTGATTTTTTTTAAGTACAGTATATAGCTCAAAATCTGCAATGAGATAATTAAATGTAACAAATCATGTAAAATGAATCCTCTTTTATTTGTGAAATTAAACATTTATATTTAATAGCCTTAGTATTTAATAACCTCAATAGCTGAGAGGATGGTAATCAAACTACATTTACAAACTAAAAATCACCTTTTACAATATACACCAAGTTTATAATACCGTATATTACATCAGCATGTGAGAGTTAAATTGGACGACTACAGGGACTCATCTTAAGATTATTCATTTAACAGTCATCCTTTGCCAAAATAATGAAAAAATCAGTCAAGAAATAGACAAGTACTGAAAATAAAAAAACTCAGTTTCAGAATCAGAATGCGTAGTTCATGCTTAAAGAATGTCCGTCAAAATATAACATACGGCTTTCTGTTTCCGTCAGGAACCAACACGTGTTTAACGATGTTCACTAACTTTTTTTGACATTGCCAAAATATCCGGTAAATTGGGTTTTTCCAGGAAATGATGGTACTCGCTGAATCTCTGCTTCTCATAAATACTACGGTGTAACGTGCACATTATTTTTGACAGACATCGATATTGAGATATTCAAATTATGTGGAATTGAAATATAATAGTTATTTATTTCTCAGCCAGTAGATATTGAGTGAAGTGATTGATGCCCGTGAGTGTATTACAATTCATCAATGTTATTGATTTCATAAAAGTTTTATTTAACTGATTCTAAGCGTCTTGGAGCCATTGCCACAGTTCTTCTAGATTTAGTCTGTCTTAGTATTTTCATGTAATCGCAGACTGAGTCAATGATGGTGAGATCAGATCTCAGTGTGGAGCACCGGCTGTTGTCAGACTCCTTGTGCAAACAAAAATATCACTGGATTATTACAATTAATGGCAAAAGGAATGTTTTAAAATATAACCTGAGATGTATTTAAACTGTAAAATGCCCTACTGACACACTAAAGCAAACATTTAAATAACTAGTTTAAACTCTATTTATGAAACTACTGACATGATCATAAATATAAATATAGGATATATATATTTTTATACAATTTTATTTATATTTAAGAAAGTGATTTATACTTTTATTTAACAAGGGTGCCTTAAATTGACCAAAGGTAACAAAATTTCAAAATTTCCTATTCATCAAAGAATCCTGAAAAAGTATGCATGGTTGAAATTTTTTTTTATTAAGCAGCTGATTGATAAAAATGATAAATGTTTTTCTTGAGCACCAATTCGGGATATTAAAATGATTTCTGAAGGATAATGTGAGACTGAATACTGGATTAAAGGCTGCTGAAAATGCAGCTTTATTTTTGCTATTACAAGAAAAAATTACATTTATATTACAATTTAAATATTAAAACATATATATGACGCTGTTTTAAATTGTAATTATATAAACTTCTTTCAAAAACATGCTGACTTGATGTTTTTTTTTTTTTTTTTTTTTTTTACAGAACAAAGAGATCGAGGAACTGACCAAAATTTGTGATGAATTGATTGCCAAGATGGGGAAGAGCTAGCCGTCCATTCGATAGAGTTCTGTCCAAACCTCAAAGAGACACAAGAACAATGACTGGACAACAGTGTAAAGACAGAGGAGCAAGATTAAAGGGTTCGGCATTGTTTTTCCTCTTTTTAATGAACAGAACAATGAACCAACCAAACAAAAGAATCTCACACTACTGACATCTTCACGTAAAGTGTCCCTATGGCTGGGAGGACACAATAGATTCTGGCTGTAATTATTTTATCTTCATTTTGATGTTTTAATGTACACCAACTTACCTATGTTGAGGGTCTTGTGAAAGTACACCCCATAGTAGAGACTTTTTTGAGTCTTTATAGCTCTCTCTCTCTCTCTCTCACACACACACACACACACACACACACACACACACAAATACAGAGAGTATGTGTCTATAGTGAGTCTGAAGTTATGAGTGTCGATGCCATGACAACCGCTGATGGAGTCGACTGTTAAACTGATTCTTGTTGTACCCTCTTCTTAACTTGAAAACAGAAATGACCAGAGAGAATATATATAATATAAAACAGATGAATTAATCATTCAGTTGTCACAAAGTGGTATTCATGATCATGAATAAAAAAATGCATGTTCTAGGCCTTGACGGTTTGTAAATATGAAAATGACTTGAATATAGTAAAGGAACATGGCTGCAGATTTTGATCTGCTTCCTTGTGTATCTTTGTAGATACTTGTTGTTCATTTGTTTTGTTGTCTTCTAGCAACACTGATGTTTGATTTTATTTTTGGGTTTTATTTTGATATATAAAAGAACCCACTTGTTACTGTCAGTGGTTCTGAACTAATTTAATCTGAATGATTTTGTCTCAGTCCTGCTATAGCTGATGTTTCACACAGCAGAAGCTCTGTCGTTTATACAGGACATGCTTACAAAGTGCAATAAAAGATGGCAATACATCTCTTCTGTTCATCTGACCCAAATTGCATAGACACAAAGTCAATACACAAAATGTAAAGGCATGTTGTATGCAATAATAATTATATTGACATTTATTTATTTAGCAGACGTTTTTAGCCTCCCACTAGGACATATTAAGAAAACAATAATGTTGTTAATTAACAAACAATAAATCTTGCTGACATGATCCTAGATATGTGCATAAAAAGATGGCAGATGGGTCTTAAAATCACATGAGACGCGCTATATTACTGGCAATTACATATTGGCACAGAACCAGACTGTCTGAGTCAGGAAAAATAAATAGTATAAGTGGAATTTATAAAAAAAAAAAAATCTAGGAAGAAGAAAGGATAAACCAACAATGGAAATGTTAATGGAACATGAAAAGAAACTGATGCTTAATGTTATATGTGGCGTAACATGATTGTGTGTGTGTGTGTTTATTACATGATAAAACTATATATACAATGCATAATAATATATACAATTACATAATACAATTATTATATATTCATAGATATAGAGAAACACAAAATGATATATTACATTTACAAAATGCAATTATTTTTGTAATAAAATAAAATATAAAATAAGTAATACAAAATAGGAAGTAGTTGTATGAAGAACAACTAAGAAAAATGGTAGAAGTTACAAAATTAGAAGGTTAAATAATCTTTTTTGGTTACCCTTACCACATATTCACATATTCAAATAGCCTTTGCATCAACAGTTTGATTGGCTGTGATCACTGTTCGGCTGTGTCACAAAGGGAAGTGATGTGAGTTTGTTCACTGATAAACTAGTACTCTACATAGAGGCATTAGCTGAATGAAATCTGGAGGGAGTATCAGACCCCTGGTTCGCATGCAATGCTGTATGGGTGGAGCACAGTAACCGATCCCTCATCTCTGATTAGTCAAGATGGTGGGGATCCATTCCGATCTTAAGACCGAAGCACAGGCCTCAGTGGACAGGCTAATCTGTGTGTCCTCACTGCTGTTGGGTATTAGCTCTCCAAAAGCAGGGCTTAAGCTCAGGGGTTTTAAGAGCAAACAACCTGCTTTTCATCGTGCTAACCTGACAGCCATAGACCACCAGCGACATGAGAGCGGTCCATTTCTCCCTGCTGCTCGGCCTAGGCCTCATCCTCCTCGCTGCTCACAGTGAGTACTATTTCTCTGTTGCTGGTTTTTCTACTTTTAAAGAGTTTTTGCTCTTCTCATCTCAGTTGCTATATGTGTGCCAACCTCACTTACTGTACAAGTCCTGATTAGCTTTTCAGTCTAGACTTCTCTCACAAGGCTTTTCTCTGTTATCATCATTTTTAATGATTCTCCAATTTCCTCCTTTTGAAGTGTCTCTTTGCCTTGAGAATATCTTGTTCGCCTTGAGGAAGGTGTTAAAGGACTAACAGAAAATAATTGGAGCAAATCAATCCCTTAAACAGATTGAGGGCTAAAAAGAGTTTAAGTCTGGTGGCATAAGTTTTCTTAGATTGCTGAACCAAAAAGAGTGAATATATATCACTTCACCATTTGGTACTGTCCAAAACAGCAGAGCATTCAATAATAATAATGTAAAACACAATTCAGCAGTGAAACATTATATGCAACTTCTGTGAACGTTTGAAACCCAAATGCTAATTGAATATAGTAAAAGCTGTTTTTAAAAAAGGAAACTATGATTCCTTTCATAACAAAAATCATCTCCCAAAAAACAAAATTATTTTATTGGAATCCAAAACTATCCAGATATATTTGAGAAATTACATCTGAAATCTTCCCAACATACTGCAAGTATAATTCTGCTGTAATGCAAAACTGACTGAATATATCTGACAGCTGAGGTGAAACATACAGTAACTGTTGATTGCTTGTTCTTTCTTGTTAAGGATGTTGTATGCAGATAATACTTTATTCTTAACTGCTAGTAGTAGATTTTCGGCGCAAGGCAAGTTTATTTATATAGCACATTTCATTCACAATGGTTGTTCAAAGTGCTTTACATATGAGGAATGAAAATAATCAAAATAAATAAAATCATCAATATAGGTGAGAATAAAAAAACAAAACACACACACATATATATATATATATATATATATATATATATATATATATATATATATGTGTGTGTGTGTGTTTTGTTCTTTTTATCCTTACCTATATATTGATTAATTTATTTATTTTAATTCATCCTATATAACGCACTTTGAATTATCATTGTGTATGAAATGTGCTATATATAGAGAATAAATGAATATGTTGAGAATAAAAAGGAAGATGCAAACATAAAATATCCTGGGACATCCCCATGATTTTTGTTCTCTGTGGCATTTTCGCCGCACACTTATAATGTAGGCAATTTAAGAAGACAACAGCATTAGTTCAGTGATTTGTCTCAAATGTTCATTAGTGTGTGTATGTACTTTTTAGAGGACAGTGAATATCCTTAGTACTTACGTGCGTCACAACATGGATGAGTGCAGGTACTCGATTGAACAGGGTGTTTTGTACATTTCTTAAATAAATGTTGCTCCAGAACATTCTGAAAATGTAAAAAACATTCTGAAAATTCTGAACATTCTGAAAATAACATTATTTAATATATATATATATATATATATATATATATAAAGCTGTATTTTCAGCTGTCATTATTTCAGTCTCCGGTGTCACACAATCCTTCAGATATCATTCAATCTTTATGTATCATTATCATAGTGTTAAAACATTAATGGTGAATGGTGGTGTTCATAACTGAGACCAACTCACAAGAAGGAAGTAAGAATTTAATGTACATTTTGAGAGAGAAAGGATGACATTTTATATGAGTGCTTAGAAAGAAACACTTTTTTGTCCATTTCAAACAGCATATAAATAACTTTGAATCTGTCCTGTGAACTGAAGGTTTTGCTATCAAATAGAGTGACTCAGATGCAGCAGAAGGATGTCTTTAGGGTGAACTAACAGTGCTAAGACACACATAGCAGATACTTTTAAAAGCAATGTCTGTTTTTGAAGGTGTTACAGTCATGCTGGCATAGAGTTTACGTGTCTGATCTTGTTGGTTCGAACTTCAAAGGATGTTTGGTTAAAAAAAATGCACTTAACAAAGAAGCTCACGAAAAAAGCTTTTTCATATACTGCTGGGCATTTACAAGACAGCTAAAAACACTGAAATGTTTCTCAGCTGTGCCTTCTGTTGACTTCCCTTGGGTCTGTTGAAGCAAAGATTTGTCTTAGAATGAAATTTCAATGTTCTGTTTATCGACTATATAGAGCAGTGATTTTAGATGGTAAAAAATGTGTCTCTTTTTATTGATCTCATTTTGATGCCATATTTGCTGTGTAGTAAAGTGGCATTTTCCCATCTCCACATTGAAAAATGAAATAAATGTTTATTCCAGTATAAAACCCTTAAAACAAAATAAATGTAAGTGATCAAATTCCCCAAAAATATAGTATTAAGAATTTCAGAGAATGTATGTTGAATAATGTTTTTATTAACCTATTAACAAATAAAGTTAGAAATAATTTTTTAATAATAATGATAATAATACATTCTGTCTGCAATATTATTTGTACTGGAAAACAAGACAAATATAATGATTAAGAACAGTAACATATATTGATGGATCAGTACTTACACTTTAGGCATTTTTTGCTAAAGGAAAATGGATATTCAGCTGCATTCCTCTCCTTTGTCTCTCTTTTTAGGTGAGGCACTCCGGTGCTACACCTGCATGGGCTCTACAGATGAAGACTGCAATCGCCAGGGCTCTAAAGCGTGTCCGAGCTACTCAGATGCATGTGCTGTGGTTCGGGGACATGGGAGTAAGTTTAATGGGTACATAGTTAATAGTTAATTTTCCTGCATGGGTAGATGAGACAGAACTGGGCGAGAACATTTTGGATGTGGGTGATGAATCACATAGGGATAAATCTTTAGAAGAATCATTAATGTCTGTGTGTGTGTTTTAAGGGGAGACACTGGATCAGGTTGGTGTTTAAGGAAGACAGACTGCTCTGTCTGGCACCAGCTTAGAAATAGCAGGAGGTCTGCAGCTTCCTTATGAGGATCAGAGCACATTAATATGTAATCACGCTCTCATACCGGTCTTGTCTTTGTTAGGTGGCGTAATGAAGTCGTGTTCGTACAAATCCTTCTGCAGCCAGGCTAACAGTCAGGGCTACAGAGCTCCAGGGGTCAAAGTTCACTGCTGCTACTCTGATGACTGCAATGTGGCAGGCCACGCCACCAGAAACGGCACAGGCTTCAGCTTCCTTCTGGGCCTTCTGCTATTCGTCTGGAATCTGCTGTCAAACTAATGTTACTGAACTGACCTGGCTATTAAAGTCCATTACCATTGTGGAAATTGGCGGAACTCTGTATACTCCGTGATTGTTAAAATGTCAGCAAGTGTACGGCCATGGGATAGTGATTGCAATGCATACAAGGTTGAGCATGTAAAGCAAGCACTCACAGAACTTCACATCCACAGATATTATCTCATTTCTACTCTACATAGAGCAAATGTATTTATTATTGTTTCAGACCTTTTAGAAATTCAATAAAGCTAAAAGCCTTTGATTATTTAGGCCAAATACACCTAAATGAACTCTTAAAGGGATAGTTTACACAAGTATGAAACTCCTGCCATCATTTACTCACCCAAATTTTATCCAAACCTTTTTTGTTTGCTTCACAAAATAAGTTATATAATGTATCAGAATGTTAAATACTGTTCTGAAGCATAGCTGTCCCTGGTTAACATACATTTTCATTGTCTTGTAAGCAGCAGAACCGCTTGAACATTCTAATAGATGATTGAAATTGTATAATTGAGTAAATGATGGAATGATGATGGAATCTTTAGCTATATTTAGGTGAACTATTCATTTAAAAGCCGTTTTAGTATTATGAACAAAGAGATCGGGAAGAAAGAGATGTTTTAAGGTGAGTCTCAAAGGTGTTGTAAATGAGTGTGTGTCATTTAATTTTCATGTCTCATCAAAAACATGAAGGTAACATTCAAGAATACACACTCTCTGGCCTGTTTTGTTTCTGTGCTTGATTGTAAATAAACACTGCTTTTTTCCTTATAATTTACTGTTTTTATATGTTTATACACACACACACGCGCGTACGTCTACTATCAGGAAGGTGAAACGCGTCTTTTATTTTAGATTATTATTATTTTAAATATACTTTAAAAGAAAGTGTTTCTCATACGCCCTTAAAGTGCGTTACCTCTATTTAACACAAGGTGTCGCTGTAAATTAACAAGTCATCAATAATGGAGCAGTTTATCGACAGGGACGCTGTTGGAATACCTGACCTGGCCAAGGTAGGCATGTCTGGGGGATAGAATATTTTGAAGGTTTTTTTCAGCATAACCTCACTCAAAATGTTGAATTTTTCCAATAATGGGTTATTAATCGTCATCGTCGCAGCAGTGGCGCATGAAGAGTAGGCCTTACACATGGCATATGTTGGTTTGTGATTAGCGTTAATCCTTGTTTCTTTTTGTTGATTCGTTAATTTGATGTACCATATTTCGTTTTAACAATGTAAAAAGTATTTAGAAAACAGTTCTCAAATCTCAGTAGCCATAGTTTCCGCCAAATAGTTACTACTATTGCAATGTTGCAATCTTTAAAATGTGTTAGAAGCTTCCAGAATCTTTCTGTGATTTTTAACTATCATAATTTCTTTATGACGTGGTATTATAGCTAACACAAAAGTGTAGGATATTGTAGACCGTACACTGTTTTTGAGAGGGAGAGGGAGAGGGAGATTAAAATGAATTTTCCAGTGGTATGATGAATAAAAATACTTTAGTTGCTGGAGGTTTTAGTTCAGAGTCTTAAAATCATGTTGGCCATAAAGTCAAAGCAGGACATGAGGTTATTTAAGGTACAACTTAAACCTCTCCCTTTCTGCCTGTTGTGGTTTCTGTTACAACAGTTCTTTTATTGCGCTGCACTTTTGCATTGTATGAACCTTCTCTCATCTCTTGTTCCCTCCGCTGAGGCTTGTAAAGTCTTTCTTTTGACAGACAGGTGTGATAGTGTGAACGAGCTGCCCTAGAGGGGGATAAAGAATGACCCCAAACTGTGATGCTCCAGAGCCGTTCCACTGGGTGCTCTGCTTTGCTTGTGTCAGTCCTCATCAGACCTCATCAGCTTTATTTGGAGATTTCATTCCATTATTGGGAGTAAAAGCTGCAGATTGCAAGGCTAGAAAGGTTGCGTACAAAGTGTATCTTACCATTTATTCAGCAGTGTACTTTTCAAGGCTCCTGGAATGGCAGCAATGGAGTTTTCCTCTATGACGTTCTTCAGATGTCTACTGACTAATATTTTCTGAGCTTGCTTTAAATTTGATCATAAACCAGGGAGGCGACTTTAAGCTTATAGGGAAAATGATATCCAAAAAATGTCTTCTCATTTTTATTAAAATATGCTACTGGTTGCCACCAGTGGCATGTGTTAAGGTCATTGCTATGGTGACCATCTATAGAAGAAATTGCTCATTTGATCATCCCTAGGTAGCTTCTCAAGTCTAATCCATTTCCACCTAGGGACACTATTACTGTAAATCCCATTTTCACTATGGCAAGCCTTAAGCCAAGTGCCATTTATCGGGATGCTGGAAACCGGATGATGGTCGTTTTGATCTCCTAGAAAGTCTTGCCAGCACACGTTACACGTTAGATTTGGGTCCACACGCGAACTATGTGATGTTAAGTTCTCATAATTGCTTTTTGCAAGCTACCAGAATCTTAAAAAGACTATGAATAACTTAATTTGTTATTCTCATTTGGGTTTGGGCTTCATCTTGTTTTAATCTATTGAGGAGGACAAATTTTTGTTCCTGGATGCAGCATGTATGTGGGTTAGTCAGTGATGTTAAATACACTAATAATGAGTTTTTAATTAGGATATTTTAATGTTTTGATAATTTTGTGACAAAGTAAATCTGGAGTTTATCTTTTAAAAAATACAATTTGACATTTCTATTTTAGTCAATGTTAGTCCAGATTGTAAAATGCTCTGCAACTTCTTAAAAACAAATAATGTTATTATATTTGTAAAAAAAATAAAAATTATTGTACACATTCATGTTTAAACCACATGACATTTTAAGTCATTAAATCTGAACAGAAAATGCTATAAAAGCTTTTCAGAACCATGTAAAAGCAATGTAAATACAAATAGTACACTGTTTTCAACTAGATTTTTAAAAGATTTTTTTACGTTATTGTTGACAGTCTTGTACATCATTGACCCATTTGCAGCTCAGTGTTTTGAAGAAAGAGCCCATTGAGCTGGTCTAGTGAAAGTCGGGTATTACATCAAAACATAGAGATTTTGGTCAGTTTTTTAAAAACATTTGCTCTTCTCTCCATGCATACACCATATAGTTACTGAACAGCAGATTGGGTTGAGTGTGTCATATTAAGATGTTCCACAAACAGAGTGGGGCCACGTACTTTAGTGAGCCACATCAAATACTCTCTGAGCCAGGTTGGGAGGGAGCAAAAGTGTGGGGTGGAAAAGGGAGCATGTGAGATGATGACTGTGTTTACGAGTGCACGGAGCCCGGCTGACTGGTCTGGGTTCAGCCCGCGGTCACTGGTTCTGGGGTCTCCGGGTCTCGGGTCCTTTTTGAAAAAGATCCATGAAGCAGAATTAAAGTGATCTACCTCCGGACTGCGGGCCCAGGGCTTTGGAACAAGGGAAGGAGGAGGGCACAGAGGCTTGATAGAAGAGGGGCAGAGGGCGTAAACTCAGAAACGGGAATTGGGAAAGGGAGGGAGAGTAGGAATTGGGGAGATGCATAATCAGTCTGGCCTCAGCTACTTTGAAATGAACCTAAATGGTTTGTTCTGTGAGATAATACAGATAGCAATGGAGCAAACACACAAAGGAGACATAAGGTTATAAATGTTAAAGTTGAGACTGAAACTTTTTTTTAAATAACTGATTTTAAGAAGAAATTTAGCTAAGCCATTTGCAAAGTTTGTGTGAATAAGTTTAATGATCATATTTTATCTAGTTATACATTGCAAAGCATATACCAGGCCTCCGTGCTGTTTTTCAGTCTAACGTGAAATGGAAGTCTAATTAAATGATTTTTTTTTCTCACATGTTGTTTCACACTTTAGACTGTGATTAATCATTTGTCACTGCAGGCGACTTACTCTGTTTCCACAATTAACTACTTTCTTCCCTGTCAGAGCAGGTTTTTTCAGTCTAGGACATTTCGACTGAAGATTTAGACCAGTGACTCTGAAAGACTTAATTATATGGTTTTATTCGTGATAATTATTTCGGATTAGTGTTCTATATGTCTGACGCACGTGAGATGAGCTGCTGTGTTTCATGGATTTCACAAGAAAGCAGATTAAACTGCTTAATTTTCGCAGCAAATATGTTTAAGTGGCATACTTTTTAGTATTTATTATTTTTGTAAGTGTATTCAGAGAATCAGATCTGTTAATATCCAGAGAAAATCATAAACAAGCAAAAAAGTACTAATTTGCCTTAAAATATCAAATATATTCAGCAGAAATGAAGGTTATTTCCACATCACAGTGAATTTTGATGGTAAATGTTCCCCACTGCAAGTAGGCTTCAGCACTCCTATCTGATTATACCTCATTTAGTGATTTAGTTTGTTGTATTGAATAGAAATTCTGTAAAATACCTGAAATTAAATGCAATTATACGGTTCCACTGTCCTCAATAGTCAAGTGAACAGCTTAGCATTGTGTTCAATATCAACATGGTGGTTAATGTTTTTTTTTTTTTTACAGTTTAGTTTTTGTTTACTTTTTTAATAGTTTTTAGGGCTACCAAATTAATGAACTGATTTTTGTTTTGTTGAAAAAGCATGTAATAAAAGTAATGGTTTTATTAAACAATTTATTAGTTGGATCTATTTTTTAAGCTTCAATTAGTTTTTTTAATGCTTAGCTTCATTTAAAATTTAGGGCTCCTAAGTTAATTCACTGAAAACTACAATTCATTTATGCTAATTATTACATTTGAATTAGTTTAGGATGCAAGAAAATGCTTAAGTTTTAACTGAAAATGCATAGTTTGTACTTTTAATTAAGTTTTAAAAAATCATCTAGTTTTTCTTTTCTTTTTCTTTTAATTCGTGAACACGGTAACACTGGTATTCAAAAGGATAAAAATGACTACATGGGTGCCAAGCAATTACCTGCCAATCAGAGTCTGCTAATAAAAATGCTTATGTTTTTGCCAGACTAAACCTGATGAAATGTGAAAATTAAATGTTGAGGGTGTATTCAGCCACTTCAGAGTAGGAAAGGCATGAATGGAGAGGAGCCAAACTCCAAACCAAAGCCAAGTCACATCAGTAACCGCTGCGCCCTGGGGCAGGGGCAGGCTCAGTCAGCCATGACATGCAACTAGGATAATTAGTTTTGGAAACGAATATCAACTGATATAATTGAGCATTCTCCCCTAATGAAGATCCTCCATGTTGTCACTGGTGAGATGTTAATTGAAGGGAGGCGGAAGGGGAGGCCATGAAAGGGTGACTGAGCTGCGCTTCCATCATAGTCTAGCAAGTGTATTATGTTCTTTTTGCTTTTATGGAGGTTCAGTGCGTTTCCCTAGACTCTGCATTCGTTGTTTTCCTCTTCCTTTGTTTTTTTTTTCCAGAGTAGGGCTTGAAGGATAAAGGACTGTAGAGTAAAGCCAGATAAAGTGAGGGAGGAAGATGGACGCTGTGCAGGTAAAACTCAACTCAGGAAGGGTGGGTTGAGTCGGTGGGGAGGGTGGTGATGTTTGGTTTAGTTGGAGCACAGGTCGTGTTGGGGTTTCAGTTGAGAGATGCAGTGGGTTGAGGAAAAAGGGGTGAGCAAGTGGGGGAGAGAGGAGGTCACTGCGAAATCAGTTCAGGGGATAATAGGGGAGCAAATTGGTTTTGACAAGTTTGTGGAAGTGGAAGTAATGTGTAGTCCTTTAAAGACAAGAGGGCAAATACAGGAATACCATGAGATAATAAAGGGAACCGGCAGGGAGGGCTGAGAGAGACGGGCCTCGGGCCAGGATTCTCAGGCCTGTGCCTGTACGCCGCAGCACTGGGCGAGAAGAGCGAGACTGGCGCTACCAACAGACGGAGGCATGGCACAGCGGCTGCCAGGTGCCATAATGGAGGAGGCACAGCTGGCTATGTTCTTAACCGTCCATCTGACTAGCCAACTTCTATATGACTCATCACTTGGAGTAGAAATGAACTTGATTATCCTGATGCACTATTACCTTTCAAATGTCATACTTAGGAGGTCACGTTGTTTTTATTTTTCTTATCTTTTTCAATTGCAGATTTGCTGAAGCAGTGTTTTGAGTCCAAACTCAGATTAGCAGGGCAATGAAAACTGCAGGACATAAGGGAGCATTAGATTGCTGGCATTTACAGTACTGAAGGAGCTCTGCCTGAATCAGCCTCCATTGGCTGAAAACTGCAGAGAGTGGAACATAAGCCTCTCTGAACTATTTATAGGGCTTTCAGAAAAGTATTTTGCATGAAAACACTCTCATACCGAGGCCTTTGTTAGCAAGCAGATTCATACTTATTTCAAGTAAATGCGAAAGTCGTATTAAACTAAAAAGTGCGTGATGAGTCGTGATACTGTCTTATGCGAGATATTGCCCTTCACACTGGTTTTATGGAAAAGAGACTTCATGTGTTGATGGAAGTGGAAGGAAAATGTCTTATTTACACCTCAACTGGCCATCATTATCATCAAACTCTTTATCAAACCTGTATTGTTTTCTGTGGAACACAAAAGAAGAACATTGTGCTCCAACAACACTGTTATTGTATGGACGAAAAGACAGAGACATTTTTCAAAATATCTTCATCAAGAAAAAAAACCCAAACAGGTTTGAAACTACATGAAAGTGACTAAATTATTATTTTGTCCTTCCCTTTAAATCAAATCTCTGCAGGTTCCCCCATCCCCCTCTTGAAAGATGTGAGTGCCATTGCATTTAAACCCTCATTAAAAGTTTTCCTGACAGATATAGTTTCACCCTGGGTTCCGCTCCGGCATGTTTACACTCTGTCTCCTTCCTACTCAGTTCATCCAGTGACTGCAGTGGGCTGGTAGATTTTGCAGGGCTGGTAGACAATGACAGACCTTGGCAGACAGTTACGAGATGATATATTCAGACTCCTGTCATTAGTATGTATCCCTCTATGATATGCTCCTACTTTTGGCTCTTATTCTTGTACAGGAAAGCCTGCCATTCTGTTGGACTCATCTTATGTTTGCACGCCTGTTGAGTGGGCTGACATTACACTTAATGAGAAACTGCCAATTTATAAGGACTC
Source organism: Rhodeus uyekii (assembly GCA_037043235.1). Classification (NCBI taxonomy): domain Eukaryota; kingdom Metazoa; phylum Chordata; class Actinopteri; order Cypriniformes; family Acheilognathidae; genus Rhodeus; species Rhodeus uyekii. The sequence continues at coordinate 5,201,623 of JAWRVZ010000013.1, forward strand.
CCCTCACGTAACCTTGATAAAGTGTAGCTGTTGCTCAGATGGCAGTTTGGATGGGTCATATCTTCTGTTACAAAAAGAACTTGTTCTGTAATTAATCACTATATCCTTATTTATTTATTTATTTACAGGAATCTAGGCCATAATCCTGGCGTTTCACTATTACTTTGAATTAAAAAAAAATTAGTTTGTGATTTTAATATTTTTTTGTAATTTCTGCCTTTGTTGATAATGATAATGGAAAAGAATAAGAAACTTTTCTGAATTTCACCTCTGTAGCCTTATCTGTTGTGTCTGTTAACATACTTGAAACACACAACTTCTATTTTACTATAATTAAACCAATGCTTTTATCCAAAATGTTGGATGCAGTTTATGGATGCACTGATATTAATGTTTTGGCCATTACAGATAAGCTGATTTGTTAAAGATTACGTTTAGCAGTGTTATTAAATAATATTTTCCCAAATAATTCTCATATTAAGTACATTCAAGTGGCTTTCTTCCAAATGTTATCAGAAAGACATATTTAGAGTATACAGTAATACCTCGGTTTACGAGGTTAATTCGTTCCAAGAGCGAGCTCGTAACCCAAAATGCTCGTACACAAAACAATTTTCCCCATAAAAATGCACAAAAAAATCAATTGATTCGTTCCACACGACCATAAATGCCCATTTTAAATATTTTTGGGGGTTTACCCAATTAATTATAGTTAAAATTATAACCATTAAGATCTCATATAAATACTAATTAATAACTGACAATTAAACTCTAAAAATACTTGAAAGTTTTCTGTAATACACTTCAGCTTTGAGCAGCGTCGCTGCTGGCGTGAAGGATTCAAGTGCAAATGAGTGAATTTATTATAATAGTGCAGAAAACAAACGAAGGGATAATCCAGAGTGAAGGTCGTGAAACATGGAACACGGGAGATGGGGAGCCGCGAACGAACATGGGAGAGCCAAAGACAGAGAACGACTCGACAACACAAGAGTGGAGAGAAGTGAACTAAATAGGCAGATGATATGAGAATCAGGTGTGTCAGTGCTCAGTGACCACGCCCCCCCCCCCACCCCCACACACAGGCAGAACTAGGAGACAATGAGTTCATGAACTGTGAGTTACTGCTTAGAGTGAGGATTTCGTACCTTCTTTCTATATGCTGTACATGTACCCGGTATATTTCACTACGTGAACAATAAACAATTAATGTTAACAACACGAGGTAAAACCGCTGTAAATCACTTATAAAAGTATGCACTGTGGTGAATGATGCCACCAAACCAAGCGACGCTGAGAGAATGAACGAGTTAAGGGGTGATAAAGGGGTTGGAACCACGTGACTGTTTTATGAGAGACTGTCGTTAGGATATTTCCAGTAAAAAAATGCGCGCGACGATGCTGAGCGTTAGGACTTTTCCACAAAAAATTTGCGTGGGTGAAGGGGAAAAAAATCCGACACAACGCTCGTACACCGATTTGACTTTCCATGCTCGTACACCGATTTGCTCGTATACAAAGTCACTCGTAAACCGAGGTATTACTGTTCTAAAATTATACAGCCATTTTTTGTACTAATTCTTATTTTTTCTTCAAAGAATGACAACATTTGTCCAGAAAACATGACAGTGTTTCATTTATAAAAAGCAAAGGGTATTTTTGTAGACTCTTTATTTTAATGCCAGTGAGAAATTAGCTATAAAACAAAAACACAGAGAGAGGTCAACTTTGGGAGGGGGAATAAGGTGGCAAGAAAAAAAATTCCCTCATTCTTTTGTGAAGTCAGGTTTTTACAGCACACTGTAATGACCTAAGCTACTCCCTGTGGGGGACATGACAAGGGGTTGTAAGAAGAAAGAAGAGGAAAGCATGTAGCCTAGTTGAAGGGGGGGTCACAGGAGTTAGGTGAAAGATTCAGGGTTTGTTCTCTCTGGTTTTGTGTTATTCCTTAGAGTGTCAACAGGGGTAGCTGCCACACACATTTGGCGTGACAGGTTAACTCATCCCATGTTGACCACCTGCCTTCTGTACAGCTTCTGCATCTTGAACTGAATGACTTGCTCAAGAAATTGCACATTTCTAATTTTAATTAAATTAACACTACATCTTGGTTTAGTGTTTTTTTTTCTTTCTTTCTTTTTGTCACATGTTGTGAAAGTCCTATCTGTCCAATCTTCTCAGAATGTGGTGTAGTTTTTTTTTTTTCTTCAAGACTGTTTTTAATGTGCTCAGTTTTAATAGTCTCACTTCCCCCAGTCAGTGGACAAAGCTGATGTGTGTAACCAAGGTGATGGTGTGTGTTCAACGCACTTGTTTTTAAAATGGCCTCTGTGTTGACGACAGCTCTGTAAAATCACTGACACTTTAGTACGTTTGTGCGCCCCATGTTTCACATAACAACTGTTTCACACAGAGAAATACTCATGAGTCATACAGTGCTTTAAGATGAAATTATTCGAGACGACAATGAGAGGCGAGATAATGAAAATAAATGGATGAAGCATAATCAGTAAAAATGGATTGTTAAGGGGCTTTACACACAGTTGGGCAGTTATTGCAGTTAATTTGAGTCATTAAATTACTTTTTTAGTTATTATAATAATTCTAATTTTATTATATTATACTAACAAATAAATTTTAAACGCATTCCACTTTTTAGAGGGTTGACTCAAAAACTAGGCTAAATACAGTGAGTACAGCTTGTTGACTTGACTCTAATTTTTAATATTAAAATATATGCTGATTGTTTTTGCATCACTTGCTTTGAATAATTATAAATGTCTATTTGTATTCTATAATGATATATCACCAAACAGACAGAACTAGCATCTCAGTGAGTATTGTTACAATGAAATGAACGGTAGCAGAACCAATAGTGAAGGGCCAGTTTGTAGATTGAGCAGGACTAGGACGCTGGTTCCTGGTTGAAATAGGCTGAGCCCCCTCAATGTCATGGGTTTAAATCGACAAAACATCAACGAAGGGGGGCTGTCCATGTGATAATTGGCAGAAGCCCTTAACTCAACCAAGTTGGAGAAAGCTCTTGAGAGAGGAAGAGGGAATAACGATGTCACTGGTTCACAAAAGGTGCAGGGTGAGTACCTGTAAAAGTGAACCAGTTGTGATTAAACCCTATCATATTTAGCATATTTCTTTCTGGCAGACCCAATGACAGCTAGGAAAGACCAGTTGGTGACACAAGAAGAACTGTGATGACTAGGAAAGACCAAAGCAGGGGTGTGTACTTGTGAAGCACATTCTCTGAGATACTATTATAAGATACTCCCAAGAGCAAGGCATCAGACAAGATCAGCTGCCTACTAGTTGCATTTAATAGCTAGGGCAATCTGGTGAGATGGAGGCAAACTACATTGTCCAGAATCTTTGGGCACATGAAGAGGGGGGTACAGCAACAGCATTGCTGAAGTACCTGTGGCGATAAAACACCAGAGTGAGAGTGAAGACATGAGCAGTGCAGGAGAAACCCGGAAAGAGCCAGTGAACTAGCCCACCACAGCAGCAAAGAAAAAGTGGGCCATGTTTTGATTATGATGGAAGAAGTGCTGGAAGCAGCAAGTGTAGGAGATGTGTGAAATAAGCTTAGTGCCATGACATTGATCATCGGGAGAATGGGACTTATCGCCTTGGGCGTAAAGGAGCTGAAAGCTAAAACAAACATTTAGCCAAAAGTAAACAGATTCATTAAGGATACAGCGATTTCTGTGAAGCCAGCATTCACTGAAATTTTTTTTTTTAGGGAATGCTTGAAGATCTTATGTCAAACTGAGTGCCACTGTAGAGACAGGAGGCGATGGAAGAAGGAAATGGAGAGCTTTATCAGGACTCCATTCAAATATATGTCAAGCCTTCTTGGTGTCAAAAATATCAAGTGAATAGGAAGCAACGAAGGAAGAGAAGGAACATGGAGGAACAGCTGTCAAATTTATAATGACCCTGAAAGGGAGGGCAGCTTGGAGATGGAGAAACTCATCGAACCAGTTATTGCTTTTGAACTAAAGGAACAAAGTTGGCAGGAAATTAATAACTTAAGAGAGCCAGAGAAAAATAAGCCCCAGTACCAAATGGTATATAATACAGTGGAACCCGGTTATGTCGACGGCCTCAGGTTTTGCAAAAAAGCGTTGAGATGACCAAAAGCCAATATGGCGATTTGTTTGATGAAGCGATTAAAAATTTACGTACACTTTATATGTGCACCAACTAACAGCAGAGATTGTAACGGCCACTTTATGTTTATGTTGGGAACATACCTTTAAGACGACGTATGTAGTTCTGTGCACACTGTTCTGGTGTGAGCATGTGCAGGGATTAGCGTTTTTGAGTGAGGAGAGAGATGGCCGCTCTACCGCTGACTGTTATATAGAATAATCTACTGTTTCTATTTTCCTTCTTTTATTTGTGATGGATGTCAGAGTGTTTTCTTTTTCCTGGCGTGTCCTTGCGCAAGCTCGTGTGACCAGTTTAATCACATCTGGGCAGTCTTCAACCACTCTGACAGCAAGATTTACCAGTATACAATAAAAACCACCTTCGATTCTTGATACAAACCTTTAATTATATTCCCCAACATTGCAAACACAATTTCGCTCACAGTGTAAACAGTCACAACACGCATAAACACATTCGCTCATAACACAGTCATTTCGCTCTGACACAGTTCTGAACAGTATTGCACATCAGGCCTCGATGAATTATTCCAGGGTCACTCGCCCTGCAGGACTAGTGACCCTAAAAACTTACTCGCCCTTCACATAAAGCACTCGCCCAGCATTTTAACAGACAAAAATAGTTATTAAAGTAAAAAACACGATATACTGCAAAACCAAATATTTATTGGTTGAATGCAACAAGAACCCAGAAACAATATAATTAATCTGATAGTGAATCTGAAGATCATTTTTATGGAGATAAATTTAATAAATGTACTATATACAAACAATGGGATGCAGCCACGGAGGCGATATTTACTGGATTTTATTTTCTATATTATAACACCGATGTCCCGCAAATCAGCCCATTTCAAATGATGGAAAAACAAAATACAATCCGCATGACGCTAAATCCAACGCCGATAACAGTAACATTCACTTCGTCCAGCTCAAAGTCAAACATGCTCAATTTCAATCACAATAAGTAATAATTCTATGACGGCTTTGACAAATGTGATATTACACGAGCAGCTGTTTCTCTGTCTGCCTCAAGCCCGGCTGATGCCCCGCCCCCGGGAGTCATTTACTCCACTGTGATTGGCCCCCGGGAGTCTTGTACTCCACTGTGATTGGTTGGCCTGTACAGCTGCAGCTCGCACGAAAAAGGAACCTTTCACACACACACACACACAACGCGGTAAAGCGCTATTCATTCAAAACTCGTGGGCCACACTTACATTAAACTTTCATATGGTCCCGCGGGCCACAAAATATCGTTTCGCGGGCCGCATGTTTGAGACCCCTGACGTAAATACTACATTCGTGATTCGTGGTTCAAACTTTAGAACTGAATCGTATATCTGATCGCTACTAGACCGTCGTCGATTTTCTGCTCTTGTTTGGCATATTTTATGAGTGTTATACGGCCTGAAGTTTTTTCTATGTAGTAACCGTTGAATGATAGAAAAACTGTATTGGAATCTGAAGAATCTAACTCGCCCGACAGGGCGAGTTTTATCAAATTTTTACTCGCCCGAGCCGAGCTTTCACTCGCAAATGCGAGCGGGCGAGTGGATTTGTCGAGCCCTGCACATGCGGTTACTATGGTTTCTTTACAAATTTTAAAATGCTTTGTTGCTTTTTGCCTTTAACAGTCTGCTTGAAAACAAATGCTTCTATCAGTAACAACGTCTTTGTCAATGTCAATGTAATCTGTGAATTCCTGGACAGTGATGGCGAACTCCTGTGCCTCCTCTTACAAGACAGCATCTGTAAAGCTTGATTTTTCCGCGAGTTCTTCTGTCGCTGCACAGCAATGCAGCGCAAGAATGAGTGAAGCGTCATTGGAGCGAGTGACTAAACAGACCGTGATGCACATGCAACGTGAACTCAGCGCATGCGCAGTGAACTTGGTACTATCATTAGTCACGGGGATCGAGATAACCGCTATTAAGTGGTGACTTTGTCCCTCTTTTGTGCTCAAGGTATCAGGGTTCGGCGACATAAAATAATCGACATAACCAAAAAGAAATATAGGGAGTTTGGTGGTTCCACTTCAAAAACATTGACATGACAGGGTTGGCGAGTTAACCGAGGTCGAGATAAGTGGGTTCCACTGTATATGGTGTACAAGCAGTGTGAATGGCTCATGAGGCAACTCAATGAGTATATAGACACATCAGTTCAAAAAGGGGGAGTTCCGGGTGTTCCTGGTTGTCTTGAGCATACCAGGGTAATGTCAAAGTTAATTTAAGATGCAAAGAGGAACCAAGGTGACCTGATAGTCCTGTGGCTTGACTTGACATTACAAATAACAATAATTCCCCATTAGTTAGTGGAATTAACAGTGAAGTCATATTATGTCCCAAAAGTGCACCCAGACGTTCCTGCAGTGTCACTTTAGTAAGGATAACATGTTTTACCTGCGGGAAAATTGGGTAAAGTGTTATATGGCAGGCCTCAATGATAAGCAGATTGTGACATCCTATGACATCCCTGGAGAAGAGCAGCTTACCTGGCTATAAGGCCTAGGGATTCCAGTTTCTACCCAGTTCCTACTCAGTTTACTCTGGCCACTACTCATATATGAGTTAGCCATCACTACGGTGGAGAGGCTGGAAAGGAAGATGAACAACTATTTGAGGAGGTGGAGTACAAGGTAACAAAAACATGGCGGGTGATGCTGCTGTGATGCTGAAGAGTATGTCAGCCAGACATTGAAATCCAAACGGGGCATAAATGGTCAGCCAGTAGAGCATTGAGGGAGGCAGACGAGCACCTGCATCATGCTAACATTGTAAGGGCATTGACCCAGGGAAGGCGAGGGTTGGCTGACCTGGAGAAAGCTGGAAACAGGCAAATATGCTGGATCAGCGGGTGCAGAGGGAGGTGAATAAGCTTAGAGATGAATAAGCAGAATTATTCAGATTCTGACTTGGCAGGATATCTGGACCAGGGAAGAGTACTGGATTAAGTTTTTGTTCTTTTCTGTGTATGACGTTCTACCTACTCCATCAAACCTACATACACGGGGGTTGGCAGAATGCCCTAATTGCATGCTTTATTGAAAGCCTGTTTACCTCAAGCGTGTCCTTTCCTCGTGGCAGACGGGAAATTTCACTGGCGGCACAACCAAATTTTGACTTTTGGGGTGGAGCAGGCAAGAAAGAAACCAAGACTTGTTACAGGGTCTTGTTTCGTTCAGTTATTAAGTCTGGGGAGGACGTGGCAATGGAGATCCTTCAAAATGTACTATGTTCCTCCTGCCTTATGGGGGAGCTGTGTTTTATTAGCTTTTCAATGTGTGAGTGTGTGGGCGGAGGTGTTGTTTGCCACAATTCTCTTTCATAGTGGCTGATGTGTATAGAGAGCTAAAAAAAATATTCTGCTGTGACTCGACTATGGTCTTGGTGTCCTCCTCAGGGCTCGACAAATCCACTCGCCCGCTTGCATTTGCGAGTGAAAGCTCGGCTCGGGCGAGTAAAAATTTGATAAAACTTTGGAATCTGAAGAGTAGATTCTTCAGATTCCAATACAGTTTTTCTAATCATTCTACTGTTACTACATAGAAAAAACTTCAGGCCGTATAACACTCGTAAAATTTGCCAAACAAAAGCAGAAAATCGACGACGGGCTAGTAGCGATCAGATATACGATTCAGTTCTAAAGTTTGAACCACGTATCACGAATGCAGTATTTACCTCAGGGGTCTCAAACATGCGGCCCGCGAAACCATCCGCGATATTTTGTGGCCCGCGGCACCATATGAAAGTTTAATGTAAGTGCGGCCCGCGAGTTTTGAATGAATAGCGCTTTACCGCTTTGTGTGTGTGAAAGGTTCCTTTTTCGTGCGAGCTGGAGCTGTACAAGCCAACCAATCACAGTGGAGTAAATGACTCCGGGGGCCAATCACAGTGGAGTAAATGACACCCGGGGGCGGGGCATAAGCCGGGCTTGAGGCAGACAGAGAAACATAGCTGCCCGTGTAACATCACATTTGTCAAAGCCCACAATATATTACTTATTGTGTTTGAAATTGAGCATGTTTGACTTTGAGCTGGACGAAGTGAATGTTACTGTTATCGGCGTTGGATTTAGCGTCATGCGGATTGTATTTTGTTTTTCCATCATTTGAAATGGGCTGATTTGCGGGACATCGGTGTTATAATATAGAAAATAAAATCCAGTAAATAACGCCTCCGTGGCTGCATCCCATTGTTTGTATATAGTACATTTATTAAATTTATGTCCATAAAAATGATCTTCAGATTCACTATCAGATTAATTATATTGTTTCTGGGTTCTTGTTGCATTCAACCAATAAATATTTGGTTTTGCAGTATATCATGTGTTTTTTACTTTAATAACTATTTTTGTCTGTTAAAATGCTGGGCGAGTGCTTTATGTGAAGGGCGAGTACGTTTTTAGGGTCACTAGTCCTGCAGGGCGAGTGACCCTGGAATAATTCATCGAGGCCTGACTCCTCATTCACTGAACACAACACACAATGCATGAGAAGGGTAATGAGAAAAAAATTACATAAAATATTTACTGAAAAATTATATGTAAATAAACAATATTTGCCATAAGAGTATGCTAATATTAAATAAGTTCTATAAGAATATAAAGGATAAGACATTTTTACAATAGGAAATAAATATACAAGCAGTTCAGTCAAAAATACAAAAGCAGCGCTAGTTATAGTAGGGGATTTTAGTAAAAAAAATATAAAGTTCTTAACTTTGCCCTTAGCCAAATCAATATGCAGGAGCAAGTAATAGATTAATAAGACCAAAAATTGCCAGTTTGATATAGCCCGAAGTGAATTATACCTCATGTTTAAACACGATCTACATAAAGATCCGATTGCAAATTTCAGAAGGACTGTCTGAGATTAAGCTCTTCTTACAAAGTACATGAGTGCTGAACAGCCACACATTTTTTTAATGGGCGTTTTTGTACAAGTCGTATATTTGAGTTCTAAATATAAACATTCTTGACTCAAACTCTTAAAACTACATTTCGTGACCCAACAACAGCAGTGTTTTTAAATTTGTGTTTCTTGCTCGTCAACTCGTCCATACTGGCTATGACTGAAATGCTGCAAGCAGAGTGATACAAATGGTTAAACGGTTCCTGAAAATGGCATTCTGGAAATGGTTATCGTCCAATCGGAATCGAAATATAATATACTACATCTGGATTAAACTTTTTAAGCACAAATGACTTAATGCTTCCATCATTAGAATATTTTATTTGCTTCACTGTGTCTTGTATGTACAGATAAAATAAGTAATCTAAAACCATTATGTCTCTGAGCTCTCTTTAAAACTTCTCCATTATTGTTTTTCCTAATGAACTCTGCACAGGCATTAGAAGACCATCCCAAATAACCTAAGCAGCCAGCCGGTGACAACACCTCACTGGGAAAATCCTGTCACAACCTTTATTTCATTCCCACACTCCACATGAGTATAAACAGCGAGCATTTGTGTTCAAAAGTCTTATTTGCCCTTTTCTAGCAGTTGCAGTAGACATTTCAAGATTCATGGTTTCCACCCAATGCTAACGGGTAGAAAATTGTTCTCACATATATATTTAAAGTCAGGACGGGAAGGATGATTCATCACCCTGAAGACAGGTGAGCATGGAGGAGCAGGGTGCCATATTTTTTGCTAATTGGACAGCATGAAGCATGTCCTAAAATTGTAATGTACGTAATGTGGGCCACCATCTAATTATTTAACCACCAATCCTGATGTGTTTGATGCCTGAGGCTTATGCATTAAAAATTGTAATGAAAAAGTTTGTGAGTTAAAAAAAACAAAATGAAGGCTTATAATTATAAGGAAACAAATGCATTATAAATGATTTAATTACATTCTGCTTTATCACGTTCCTAACAGCAAGACAGCCTCAAAGGTGAGGCCACACTGTATGTGCAGTGGAAATGAATTTCCACACTAATTATATCAATAAACAAAAGCTCAGGTGTGGAAGTCTAGCACACACATAAATGATCTGCGAACTTGCTCACCGAATAAGTGGCTCTCCACAGAATCTCATGTTTGAGCCAGCTTTCAATCTAGAAATGAGATGTTTATTATTTAGTGAATCTGTGATTTGTATGTGACTTGTTTTTATTTATTTATATGTGAATAGTGGAGAGAAGTGAAAGACGTCTTGTCAGTGGAAGATGCCTGGGGGATGGCACATATAATTCCTGAACAACACATCAACATGGAGATTGTAATCCTATCACTGACCTTGTATTCAGTCAGAGGTCAAAGGCCAGTCACTGGATTGTTAAAAATGTGTGCAAACTTTACATCACATTGCCAGCCTTGACAAATGTAAAGACCGACAGATAGACAGACAGATGAATAGACACTGTAGATCATCATTACATTCCTGGTATTGTAAAGTATTAATTAGTATTTGTTATTCCAAAGAAAAATATAATTACTTGTTTTTCTTCTGAAACGACATTCCTTTTCTCTTTTCAAATAGCTAAATGGATATTTAGCCATTGTTTTTGCAAAATTGATGAATTCTTAGACAATTAAATGCTCTATTCAAGATTAAATTGCCTTTAATTCATTAAAGGTCATACAAAGTCCTTACAAACTAATTTATTAAAAAAACAAAACAATATGACTACGATCCTACAAATGAATCCGATTTTCAATTACTTTATGCATTTGAACAGCAGTGTGAATTGTTATGAACCTCCAATTTCAGACACTGTTGTCACTTAATTTTCTGCTAACTTGAACACTTCTACATTGTTTGAATTAATAAGCTCTTCTGTTACCTTTTAGGATGTATTATTTTTTTCTCATTTGTGTTCTACCATATGTTTTAACATAAAATGTGTTATGAACACATTATAGTTTGAATTTGTTGCTAACAAAATTAATTTTAGCATCTGAGCCATTAAGGAACAAGTTTTTGTTATCATTTATACCTCATGCGAAGCAAATGCAGTACAGTCAATCGGATTCAGAGTAAGTCTATTTCAGTCAGCTCAGTTTCATCCTTTTTGACACTTGCTGAATCTTGTTTAAATTTGTGTCTTGGAGAGTTGGGAAATAATGCACCATGTGGGTAGCTCTATGCTGGGACAAAACCATGACAACCCAGATCTCCGTGGCAAGTTTGTTGTGTTTTTGGAGAAATATCTCCTGCATTCTTGCTGTTCATTGCGCAAACAAAGAGTAAACTCACAGTCTACTTCTACAGAATAAAAAAGGAATCTTTCAGAGGTTGGAGTTCAGTTTGGAATGTCATAGATTTTATACTGGCATGCTTTTAAGTGCTTCCTACTGTGCCATTAGTGGCACAAAAACATTTTGGTGAAATCGTTTAAAGACTATAACAAGACTGAAATAAGGCCTTGACGGCAGCAGTTAACACTACCTGGCTTTGTGTGTCTATGGAATCTTATGGCAAAGTGTCATTTTGGCTGAATCACTCCTGCTATATTGCCATGATTGAAGGCAGTGTGTGACTCAGAAACTTGTTAAAGTGAAAGCCGTTGAACTTTTGCCAGTGTCACACTGCAACCAAGAGAATTGGAGAGGTGCCACAAAGTGAAAGATGAGAAAAGTTTAAAAGTTATATTGGATACTGAAGGGAAACGTTTGTTTGAATATGTATTAAATTAATTGACTGAGAGAGGAAGAATTGGCGGATGTAGAATTGGTGGTTGTGGTAGCATGTAAGTCTTCATAAGCTCTCGGTTAGAACCAATTTTAAGTTGTTTTTCACTGACTATCTTCTCCTCAAGTGAGCTGTTAACCACTATGGCCAGGATGTTAAATTGAACTCGAAAAATGGATCAGATTTGAGATCTTTCAGACCGTTAAGAACCGACTCAATTGATTTTTTTGAAAAGATTTTATTTAAAAGAGAGATTAATTTCCGGCTTTCCTGCAAGGTACTGTATCATGAACGTGCCAAGTTGAGTTAGGGTGGAAATATTGAATAACTTAAATGTGGTTCTGTTTATAATTATTAGTATATTATTATGATTATGGATTCTTTATGCTTTTGTTAATAGATTTAGACATTTTAGTGAGTTGCTACGGAAAGAACACATTCACAACCTGACATGTTTTGACTAGTGTATATAACTTTATAATTTGACTTCAGTGACAGATTTGTAATTTGACTTCAGTGACAGATGACTATATTTGAATAATGATGTATATACAAGATTTGTTTGGGTGAGTTCTTTTGTCATATTTTTCTCAGTTTTAATTGTTTATCATAATGTGTTTTTGACTCCTCTCCATTATTGTTGACAAACATAAAAACCCTTTGTTAATGAACATTTTCATTAATTTAGGTATGATTGACTTCTTGTAATCTATATATATATATATTTTTTTTTTACTCATGTATAAGAAAGTCCTTTGAATGAAGATGAATGACATAAGGGTGAGTAAATGATGACAATTTAAATTGTGTGAACTATCCCTTTAAAACGAAGATTGAGAAAGGGGAAGGGAGAAAGCGAGTGGCCTTCATGGCCTTAGCCTGGGGTGGACATGGTCTCTAGTACGTGTCTCTGTGTCCCTACCTCCTGTTTCGGCCCCTAGAGATGCGGTAGGTCCCCCCCTCTCGATTCACCGCTTGGCGCCCCTGGCCATAGCTGACTTTACAAGCAGCTGGCCGTGATGTGGAACAAAACACTGTGGAAAAGGAGAAAAAAAGTTCTGCTCTTATCTCCCTCTTTTTCTCTGCTGTCCCTTCCGAGATGGGGGAAAAAGGAGGGGTTGACCGATTTAGCAGCTGCAAGGTAATGCACTTAGAAAGTAATTTGTTAAAACCTAATTGATTACTATACCTGCACCTTCACTCATGGTGTCTGGGCAGGGCAGTGTTGAACTGCAGCAGATGTTGGTGCTCTGCTAGAGACCTTAGTCAAGGTGCTTCAGCAGCACAGCACATCCACAAACACAGACCAGGATATAAGCACATCGCACATATGCTCACACACCTGGGTGATTGGACCATATAATTAGTTAGAAAATTAATCCGTATCGAAATGCACCCGTGAATCATTAAGCCTATGATCACCTTTTTTGCATGCTTTATCAAAGGGGCTTTCAGTAACAACGGGAATAGAACCAACTGAATTGAGCAAATGAAAGATGAAGAATAACGTCTCTGGGGGCACGAATGTAACCCTGGTTCCCTGAGGGGAACGAGACGCTGCGTCAAAGCGCTAGGGGAAATAGCCTTGCATCAGTCACGTGAAGATCTGTTCAACCAATGAGAGACGAACGCCTGTGAATGCGTCACTGCCGGCACGTGCCGGTGACGTCATGAAGAAGAGCATAAAGCGCGTCTGAAACCCGGACGCATCAGCATGAATGTCTGAAGCGGGCACGGAGGAGCAAGGAGCTGAGGCAAAGACGCAGTGTCTCGTTCCCCTCAGGGAACCAGGGTTACATTCGTAACCCGAGACGTTACCTTTCAGGGAACTCGAGCTGCGTCAAAGCGCTAGGGGAACGCTATACCTACGCTATATGCGTAGGCATCGCCCCGTGACCTTGATAGTGCGAAGCGGGTTCCCCCTCGGGGAAAACCCCTTGGTCTTTAGCCACCACTGTAGGGGTCTCATGTACAGCAGGCCCAGTGGGATAATGCTGGATGCCGCTGCCATGAGCCCTAACACTCTCTGAAAGTGTTTCACCGTGAGTGGCTGGCCCAGTTTGATGCTCTTGATGGCTGAACGGATGACCTGGATGCACCCGGGGGAGAGCCGAGCAGACATGGCCACTGAGTCCCAAATGACTCCCAAGAAAGTGGTTCTCTGTGCAGGAGAAAGTACACTCTTCTTGGTGTTCAGCCTCAACCCCAGCTCCTTCATGTGTGCGAGCACAGCATCTCGATGTTGTGCTGCTAACTACGGCGACTGGGCCAGAATAAGCCAGTCGTCGATATAATTTAAGACACAAATGCCCCGTAGTCGCAGCGGAGCCAGCGCAGCGTCCACCACTTTTGTGAACGTGCGGGGCAAGAGCGCCAGGCCGAAAGGAAGCACCCGATACTGGTACGCCGTTCCCCCGAAAGCGAACCTCAGGAACTTCCTGTGTTGCGGAAGGATGGAGACGTGGAAATATGTGTCCTTGAGATCGACTGTGACAAACCAGTCCTCGGACCTGACCTGCACTATGATCTGTTTGAGCGTCAGCATTTTGAATTTTAGACGCCTGACCGTACGATTCAAGAGACGTAAATCCAGAATAGGCCACAACCCTCCATCCTTCTTTGGAACTATGAAGTACCGGCTGTAGAACCCAGACTTGTTTTCCGCGAGGGGTACATACTCGATGGCCTCTTTCGCCAGCAAAGTGCCTACTTCTTGTTCCATGACCAGAGCCTGCTGGGGGCCTACCACAGACTGTAGGACCCCCGAGAACTGGGGTGGTGAAACCCCGAACTGGATGGCATACCCGGAGGTTACCGTGCGCAGGACCCACTGAGAGATACCGGGTAGCTGTGACCACGCAGCCCAAAATTCTGCTAGGTGAACCAGCCTCCCGGGGCTGGTCTCTGGTACTGTGAACATATCCACCACTGAGCTGGGATTTCCGGAAACTCGGGTGGACTGCTCTAGGACCCTCCTTAAAGGGGGTGGTTTTCCCATGGCGGGCTGACTCTGGAGCTGCACATGGGAGACACCACCTTGTTGCGGCTTGGCGTCAGGGCCGCTTAGTCTTAGCTTTCTTGGCGTCCATGACAACTCTCAAATCACCCTTTCTACCAGCAGACTGAACTTGTCGGCCCGACCTTCCGGGGACTACCGGAGGAAGACGGGTCGCGACACTTTGTTTCTGAGCGGCCCTGTACGAGGAGCTCTGAGACCGCGCTTGACTGACGGTCTCACGTGGAGGGCGACGGGGAAGAACTTTACTGAATGCCACCTGCTGTCGTGCAGCCTCCTGAAACTTGTCGACGACGCTTTTTACAGCATCGCCGAACAAGCCCGAAGGGGACAGAGGGGCGTCCAGCAAAACGAATTTGTCTTTGTCCTTTATAGCTGATAAATTGAGCCAAAGGTGTCTCTCCGTGGCCACCAGAGCTGCCATGGAGCGGCCGACAGAGTAGGCCGTCTCCCTAGTGGCCCAAAGAGACAAATCCACGGTCCGGCGCAGCTCTGCCGCTGCCTCCGGACCGATACCGCCGCCCTCGTTGAGGTCCCCAAGCAACTCAGCCTGATAGGCCTGCAGCAGTGCCGTAGTGTGTAGGCACGCCGCAGCCTGACTTGAAGCGGAGTATGCTTTCCCCACCAGAGACGATGTGACGCGCATCGGCTTGGAGGGGAGCGCCGGAGCTTTAATGGAGGACGCAGACTGGGGAACGAGGTAACTCGCAAGAGCCTCGTCCACTTTCTGCATCCCCCCATAACCATAATGTTGAGCCCCGACAAGATTGTTATACATTGCACTGTGAGGTGTATGAACTTTGTTGGAGGCTGGCTTTTTCCAAGATCTAGATACCTCAGCATGTAAATCAGGGAGAAAAGGCATAGCTCGGCGCGGGGGAGTGACGCGAGCAGGCAGGTAACGCTCGTCTAAAATACTCTTCCTAGGACGAGCGCTCCTGGTCTCTGCCGGCCAATCAATGCCCAGACGAGAGACCGCTCGCGCCACAACCTCAACTAACTCCTCAAAAGCCGGCGAGGAGGGTGGCGAACCCTCCCTGACCGGGTCAACACTAGCTAAATCCATTTCACTTCCTGAACTTGATAGAGCTAGTGTTGGAGTCACAGCACGAACATCTCCCGGGGAGTGCTCGTGACTGGGACCCGGCAGATCTCGTGAGGGCTGAGATAAGGGAGGACCCATCCCAGCTGCCTCAGCGAGATCCATTTGTGATCCCCAGGACTGAGAGCACCCCAAAGCCTCGGCTACTGCAGGTCCCGACCCCCGGGGAACACTAGCCTGAGCGGCCTCGTTACAGACCGCCAGGCGGGAGCGGAGAGCATGCAGAGAGAACCTTTCGCAGTCCTTACAGCCGGCGTTCTCAAGCGCCGACCGTGCATGCTCCACTCCCAAACAGATAACACACATCACATGTGTATCCTTATCCGTTATGAAACGCGGACAAGGATAAACACACGGTCTGAAATTCTGTTCATCCGCCATTTCACACAATATTCCTGATTTTTAAACTATCTTAGTCTCAAAATCACTCTCACACAGACACAGCACGCTGAAGACATTCAGAGCTGACGCGTCCGGGTTTCAGACGCGCTTTATGTTCTTCCTCATGACGTCATCGGCAGTGACGCATTCACACGCGTTCGTCTCTCATTGGTTGCACAGATCTTCACGTGACTGACGCAAGGCTATTTCCCCTAGCGCTTTGACGCAGCTCGAGTTATTTATATATAAATATATATATATATATATATATATATAATGTATATGTGCGTGTGTATGTATGTATAATGTATGTTTTTTTATATATATATATATATTTTTTTTATTATTTTTTTATTATTAATTAATCAAGGGAAAACTGCCTAAAATTTTTGTGAGAATTGTCTTTTTTCCACCTCTGAGTTCTTTGAATAAAAAAGTTCAAAAGAACAGAATTTTTTTTGTTTGTCTGTCTTGTCATTGTTTACTTTGCTTTCCCATTTGGTCTCCCAGTGTTTTTTCCACTCACTTGTCACCGTCATTATCACCTTGTCCTGCTGTGCCTCAATGTGTAATTATTCCCTGTGTAGATCTACCCTGTGTTTCCTTCAGTCTTGGTCCTTCGTCATCAGTTTTTGCATCCATTAGATGTGTTTGTACATTTGGTTGATGTTATTTGTGGATATTCTTTTGAGTGTATTATTAAAAAACTATTTAAGTTTTTTCCTGTGTCTCCATGGCTTCATCTACACCACACAACCGTAAGGTGTGTGTGGAAATGCTTCTTTTTTTTTAGCATTTCAGATAGATCATTTTGTAACTTTAGAAATGTTTGTTGTCACCTTTGATCAATTTTGTTTTATTTTATTGCTGAAAATATGGCCTTGTGTCCCCCATTTTCAAAACTTTATGGTTCTTCTCAAACGTCTGTATGTCAACATTAGTAATAGCGGATAAAAAAACACCAAACTTTTATTCAGTGAATACTTTTACTGAAATCTTGGTTAATATTAATTTGTATTTCTACTTTCAAGATAATGATCAATAGATTTATTTTTTATAAATGAGGATGAACCAGGTTGGACCCTAAACTGAAATGCTATCGACTGTTTTTATAAAGTGTTACCAGCTAAATCTAGCTCTTTTTTTATGTGGGGGCTGATAGTCTGGGTAGAGGTTCAGTAAAGCTTAAAGATCATTGCCGTCACCCTCGGTTTGTTTCATTTGCACCTCTCAAGCTGATGGCCCGGGTCTGTCCTAAAGGGACATTACCTGATGATCAGAACAGCAGCTGTGTTCTCACTTAGCTCAGTTTGTGTTGTGGAGGTGTGCATGTCGGGTGTGTGAGTTAACATTAGCAAGCCCATTTAAGCGAGGCCATGGTGGCATCAAAATGTGCCCACGGTCTGCAGACTCCACCGGCGGGCACAGTGAAATCATTTCACATCAAAGCAATCACCAGCAGAGCCCAAGGCGCCGTTCTCACCAACAGAACTGTGACACACCAGGCACTATTGCAGAGCGCTCAATCTCTCCACTCGCCTCGCGAAACCAGGCTGTCACCCCCAGTCACACATGCCTAGCATTAAACACATGCTCTAACACATACACACTCGTGCAAGCAAACCCTCTCGTCTCTCCTCTATCAGCCCCACAGAGCAAGTGGCTAATTACAAACCTTACTCCAGGCAATCTGGAGGCATGCGCCCACCTCAGAAGCCTCCATGGCCTGCTGCACTGTGAGCCCGACCGCAGGGAGATGGAGAAATGGAACTGTCAGCCTGGGTGCTATGCTGACACTCTGGGTGCAAATAGGATGAAACTCATCGTCGTCTTCTGGGAGGCTGTACACAAGATGTTATTGTGATGCTTGTGATTGCTGAGTTTCAAGAGAAAATTAGTTGATGCATATCGCTGGAGATTCAATGACCCTCCTGCCCCACGACTAACTCTTACACTCTGATGCATATACGCAAAACCATGGTGGGGATTAACTAACTAAACTAAATTGTGTGCGGTGAGATAATCAAACACACACTTGTCTCTCTCGCTCTTTTATGTAGCACTGGAATATTCGATTCATTTTAATGAGTCGTATGGTGGGCAAGAAAGCTCAACGGTCCGCAACCAAATAAAAAAAACATTTTCATCAGTTTGAGCGCTATAAATACTCACAACACACATTTTAAGTAATCGACAATACCACTGAAAAGTAGGCATTGAACAATATGAACCAGCCAGGTTCGTCACTTGTTGGGTTTGGTTGTGTTGTACTGTTGCAGTGCTTTCTGTATTTGATTGCATTGTGAACTATGGAATGTGTGTTGACAAACTGATGAAGAAGTTTTCTTACTTTGATGGTGTTTTTTTCTATTTGCATGTGTTTTCTTCAGTTGCAGTGCGTTGAGCTCTCGATATTTTGCTCCTTTTTATAGCAGAACATTTAGTTCTTCATTATGTCTGTTAATTGATTTTTGTTTGGGCTGCACAATTAGTTAAAAACATTTTTTACTGTTTCTTAAGATTTTATTTTTTTAAATGAACTTTTCTCATTGGTCATCCCTTATTTTAGTGGTGATTTTTGCGGTTTCGGAAAACTATGGCTGTGAAAATCAAATCAATTTTCCGTTAGGAATCATATCATTGTATAGTTATACATTTAGATATATATTACCCCCTTCAGTTATTTTAGTGTATTAGCTACGTTTTGTTAGCATGAATTTGAAGTGTAGTTAACTATATTCTTCCCATTATACATAGTTTGCATTTTTACAGTTTGAAGAGCTTCCCCAACACTGCGTATACCAGCTACGCTACGCTACTTTTGCCTTTCATCAATCATGCACCACTGGGCTTCAGGAACCTAATTTTTAACAAGTGACCAATGGGACTCATTTAAATAGCTTTTACCAGAGGGAGACCAGCGGCAGAAGATGATGATGAGACTCGGATGTAATGAACTGTCTTTGAATTAGCGCAGTTCCAAGCAGGTCAGCTAGCATTCATGTGTGTGAGTGGCTAGAAGCGGAAGAGCTCATTCAAACTGAGGGCCACCTCAAAAAAAATAAAAAATAGGTTTGTGATGCCCTTGGCTGGAAGTGGAGCTAAATGTGATCTTTTTAATAGTGGTTTAAATGACTAGAGGCTCTTATTTACCTCTGGACAGCAGACAGCTGGTTTGACAGGTGCTGGCAGCAGTGCTACGCCTGCATAATCAGTGTCCGACTGGTTCAGTCACGCTTTGGCTTTGCGGAGAGCCCTGTCAGAAAATGCTATGGACTGTCACCGTGATTGCTTTTGTCAAACCAGACATCGCTAAGATTCCTGGGTAATGATAAGCTCTTTGAAATCTCAGCATGCCTGTGTTGTCTGACAGGACGACGGTACGGTCACTGCTGATTTTGTACAGTCAAATGCATTTCCTAGCTTATATTTTGCAGATGGGGGCTGGTGGGACGAACGTCATTGATTGTTATTTTAAACCATTAGTGTGAGTTTTTGAAACAGGCAGAAAGTTTCTGACATAATGAGACAGAAATTAGACAGTGGAGGTTGTCTTACAGCACCCTAGTCTCTTGCTCTGGGCACCGACTTTCATTAGGAGTCCAGAGAGCCAGTGGTATCTTTGGTCACCCTGCTATTAGCACTCGTCTGATTATATTTTCACATCGTTCTTCATCTTTCCTGTAGTTTTATCTCACAATTCCTGTCTTTTTTTTCTCCATCGCTTTGGTGAGGTATCATTAGCCATGCTGAACTACTGACATCAGTTCTGTGATTGACAACCGGGTCGAGTTTTTGTATCTCGCGTCGGCGTGCTACCTGCCACTAATGGCAACGTTCCCCAGACGATGACTCCTGAATTAGCATCTGCCAGTCTGGGAGCGGGTTTGCGCTAATCAGCCTGGGATGGGGAGGAGAAGGCTAGGAAGATTTAAATGACGTCTTTTGCAGTCAACAGGAGGAGCACATGAAAGCACGGTGTCCTGCCATCTTATCATAGACTGGAAGACTGGAGATCAGTTCTGACAGAACCGCGCGCACCTCGGAGACTCCGCAAGCACATCACCAATTAGGATTCTTTAATGATTTCTTGTATTAATAATAAATGGCCCAGGTTTGGGGAGGGTGTGTGTTGGATATGCGTGTGCGCTCACTGAACATGTCTGCTATGTGTGTATTCATGCATAAGGGACTGAGTTTCATAATGGTGTCAGTGACAGTTTGTGGCGTTTGTGGTTACCCCTCTGCCCTAATGCAAAAAGCTGTTAGAGGTCTCTAAGGAAACTGACTCCACATTGGGTTTCAGCTGGAAATCTGAAGAGTGGACACTCGTGAATTGCTGAGGTGGATACCGGGAAGCCTATTCCGCTTCAATAGGACATTTTCCTGGAAAAAGGTGCCACAGCTGAATATATGAAAATATGAATCACTTCTACTGGGCACCTGGCTGGCACCATGGTTGACACGTCAAGCTATATTATTATTATTATTATTATCACGATTACTGACAAACACAGACGCTCTAAATTAGATGAATGGCATGGAGATGAGGAAAATATTATTTTAAATACTTGAATGTGTTTTTGGGTTATATAAAAGGAAAATCTTCTTTTAGAGTGTAATCTGCAAAAAAGTAGGTCAACTCAGATTAGCAAATAAATTTATTGTGCAAAAGTTACTTTCAAACAATGGACCAGTCTGGGAAAAAATGCTGTTAGGGAGCAGTATTCCTCAGAGATGTACAGTATGTTGCTCATTTTAGCTCTTCCGTTGTCATCTTTTCACTTTTAAGACTGGCTAGACCTTCTGTGGCTAGACATCCATTTAACATAGCTAGGTGTACATCCACATATTTTCATGTACATTTTTTTTATATTCTGCATAAAAATGCTGAAAATCATGAAAATCAGTTCTCCAACATTAAAGGCATATGTAAGATTTTTGCATTCAAATATCCAAAAACCAACAAACTTATTTTTTCACTTCTATTATCCCAAATGTTACAACTTTTAAATCCAGAGAAATTCACAATTTTAATCAATCCTTACTCACTGCGTCGCCTATAAATTACATCACGGTCACTTTATTCTCAGTTTTCACTTTTACTACCATAGAAACCGTCAACGAGTCACCATTTAATTAAAAACATGAAGTAATATGTATAAGTATAGATTTAGATTTTCGTTACCTTTGTTAGATGATCCATGATCATGATTTTTGAATCCCATCAAATTGATTTCCTTTGGCAGTGGAGGTGAAGACTACAACTCCCATCATTCCACGCTCCTTCACAGTCTCAAGTTTTTTGGAATATGCAACCTCTAGCGGCAATACTTGCATACTCTGCCTTTTGTATTATCAACAATTTTTACAAAAATATAATTAAACTTATTTTGAAATTTTTCCAAAAACTTGTCTTACGTTTTGAAAATTGTATATTTCTGTTTTATATATCGTCATTCAGTCCGTATAGTTAAAGTCTTAGGAAGCAATTCTCAGCAAGTTATTCATACATAAGAAAGTATTGATCTAGTCATTCTGAAATGCCAGACCCAACGCCTGTCATCATCTGATCATTAGCAAATGTTGACCAGTTTTTCAGTTTAAATTTTTTTTTTTGTCTGTATGCACTAAACCATAACCGAAATGTATTGCATTTAATAAATTAACCACAATGGCACTTGCCACTTGCCATTGTGCTTGCCAATATTTATTTCCTATTTGTGTAACTTAAAGATGATCACATGAAGTCCCTGAGCTGAGAGGAATGATCTGGTTGGGTTGCCATTTGGGTGATTTGTTTTGGCAAGAAGTGTTTCAATGATGCGTGCATGTGGCCATGATGTGTCGGCTTGTGGAGGCCACAGAGTGGGGTGGCGTGATGTATTGAGCGAGACTGACCTTGGGAAGGGTCCTGCTCTCACTCCACAATGCTTTGACCCTGCTCTCTCTCCAATGTTGGCTGCCATTATTACGAGTTTTCTGAAAAATGACTGGATGATTCTCTACTCTTTTGTCTCTGTGGATTCGCGTTGCTTCGAGGTCTGCTGCATCGTTGCCATGTTTTATTTGGATGTGCAAACCTGACTACTAGTTCTGTCAGCTATTGTAGTCAGCAGGTCATAAACAGCAGCAGATAAACTAACACAGAAATTAAGTTCTTCGAAATACTCTGACTCCTTCTGACATTTTATTTGTGCTCTATTTTGGGCATGATGAAGTCATCCTATTTTCTCAGACTTGTATCCGGTTCGCTTTGCAGTGTCAGAGGAGAAGGCCTCCCCCGAAGCGGCACTGAGAATGGGAGCCTGCTTGGCAAGTGGAGATAGTGGCCGTGTTACAGCAGGGGGTTCACGGAGTCAGCGGTATGGAGGTTACTTTCATTATCAGTCTCTGTTTGAACATCCTTGGCTCCAACTTAATCTGAGCTGTCACAAATGTTGTTTTTAACACTGCCACAGAGAATAAAGCCCCATGCCATGGAAGCAGTGACCTGCCTGGCTAAAGCAGATGTTTGTGCAGTCCCTGCTGAAGTGTAAGGCACAAGAACTGGCACAAAGAATATTTTTTTTTCCTTAACTTACTAGTAAGTAGTCCTTACGATGGCAGTTTTATGCAGATTAATTTAGAGTATGCTTACAGAAATTGTTTGTTTGTTCATTTAAAAAAAATATATATATATATATATCTTTTTGGTCCTTTTTGTGCTTAAGTCATAACTTGAACTGTAGTTTTGAATGAGTAGCCTACTGATATTCCTGTTCATGTTAAATGGAGCATGGACATTGAATGTGAATGATCATCAGTATAACTGCAAGTTGAATGACACTGATTAAAACGTTCACTGAAAATTGTGGGAAAAGGCCAATACACATTGTCTATTAATATAGCATATTCTGTCTTGACATTCACGGAACACATTCAATTTGATGAAAAAAAAGAAAGTTGTATTGATGGGTTACTTTGACAAAGGATCCTCCTATAATATCCATTATAGTAATTTCTATGAAAATTGTAATGTAATATAGTAAAAAAAACATTGACTACCACAGGAGTAAAAATGACACCCTTGTTGGGACAAGAAAGTGACACTTTAAAAATAACTTTTGTAATGTCTAACCTCAAAAAGTCTCTTTTTACCATTGTGACTAATGATACCTGCCCTGTCTGTCAGGTTTCACTAATTGAGCCTTTTTAAAATCATTAGCTTGCAAAGCGAGCTTGAAATCCCCATGGTTCAGAACAAATTAGCTGAGATGTCTCCCCTCTTCAACTTATATTACCATTAAGTCTTACCTTTTTTTTTTGCTTCCGCAGCTAACACATACAGTGCCTGCTGTATTCTTAATCTTGCCATAATGATGATTAGCTGCATCTCATTTTTCAAACTTAAGCTGAGCATTTTTGTAATCTACACACCGTACACACCAACTTTTGGCTTCTGGCTGAGAGTTTCTACTTTACTGTCTGATTGATCCAGACATTGCTTCATCTTGACTGTCTTCTGATAGGTTTTAAGAGATATGGTTTTTAAAAAGCACTACAACTGAGTTTAAGGTTAAGTATTATTGTCAAATGATGGTTTTCAAATTGTCATTGTGCTTTTTTACTTTTCTTTTTGTGAAATGATACTGATATTCGTAGCGTTGTATTAAAGAAAAAACTAAAAATAATAACCAAATTTTCTCTAAGTCAAACCTAAGTATGATTGGCAGGAAGGCTATTGTTGTTGCCATGACGAATACAGCAGCGAATAGACTGAATGTACTCCATAGAGACACAGGTGTCAGATAATGGCTGCTGGGCTGTGATTCACAGAGATCTTTCCTTTGTTGATTTGGACAGGTTCCCTGCAGGTATAGAGCTATTTTCACATTTTGTATTATTCTCTCTTAATAGAGTAAAACTAGCATAAACTGTGTTTCTATCATGGGCAGAGGGTGAACCATTTCCAAGATAAAGCTATGACGTCAAAGAGGTAGAAATCCATCACGTCAAGTCACCTTTATTTATATATCACCTTATACAATACAGATTGTTTCGAAGCACCTTTACAGGGATAACCAGGAGAATAATGATGCAAACAGAAGTAAAAATCTGCTGCAAAGCAGCTCTAAAAAGGCAATACTAAACAGTCCTTTTTGATTAATTTTGGTTCAATAACTGTGAAAAGTTCATCAGTCATGAAATGAGTTCAATTCACCTATAAAGCAGCTGTGCAGAAAATAGTGATGCCATTCAGTTCTCATTCAATAGTGTCAGTGCAATCAAATCAGTAAAATTGCTGAAAATTCATATCCATGCCTTTAGAGATTATCATTTTTTTTTAAACACATCTAAAATAGATTTCCTGGAATCTGGAGCTGTATGTTTTCATGGAAAAATATGTTATTTAACATTTAAAACAACATTGATACAATCTTCGAAACACAAACAAAACACTTTTTTGTTATTGTAAATAATTAAACAGTGTGATATTAGCAATTTTTAATCAATATTCATTAAAAGATATTAATCAAGTATTATATAAAAAAAATGTAAAATTTCCATATGGTATATTTCTTTGCAAAGAGCCAATCTATGCCCTTATTCCACACTTTGAGTGTTATTTTTTTACTGCACAGCTTGATTAATGAAACTTGCTCTTTAACCAGCCTTGACATCCACAATGCTGCTGCATGACTTGTTTCTTCAAGAACAGTAACTCACTTGGCGGCAGTAGTAAGTTACTTAGTGTAACCTGTAGAGATTTTAAGTGCAGTACTGACCATTTAGCAAGTATGTCGTCAAGTTGTTAATGAGAAGACCCTGGTTCCCTGCAGGTTTCTGTTTTCACCGTTGTGATTCTCTTCTCCGAAAGCAGTTGTTCAAGAGGTCATAACTGTGGTGTGGGGGAAAACTAATGATCTGTCCTGCCAACTCTTTAGACCTTGCCACATAGATGCATTGCAGGCTGCAATTGTTTTTTTCTTCTAGTGAAGCAATGATGTGTTAAGGTCATCGCCTGTGGCTTTATCGTAGCACTTGGTTTGTGTCGTAAGCTGCCTTTGGCGTTTTAAGTTGGTTTTTTGGTAATACTAAGTAACTATATAACAACTCTGCCAGAACCATGACGTTTTATTTTTATTTTTTTCTTAATAATAATAAAACAGAACTTAATTTTCTTATTGGAAAGAATGAGTGAAACTTGTTTATTATAAACATTCTTTATAAGATATTTTAAAGATATTATTTAACTGTCCAGATTCTTGTGCTGAGGAGTTTTTGAACTGTATGAAAAGAGTCAGGGTTATTCCCTTTATTTAAATGAAGAAAAAAAAATAGAAATGGAAAAATAGACAAAAGTACAAATAACTTAAAGCCCAGACTTCATGGTGTTGCTATGGTAATAAGGATATCATCAGAGCATAAGGGAATTCTGCATATCAGTCCTTTGTGTTGTTTTAATATTTCCCATAATGCCACTTCATTTGGTTCACTAATCCACAACAGTCTGGTCCATCTCCTGCCACAACCATTTATTAACCCTTGTTCGGAATTAAAATGAGTTATTAGTTTGTGTTTGGTATTTTTGCAAATTAGCTTTAAATGTCAAAGTTTACTTATCACAGTCAGTTTATATCATTCTTTTGAATGGCTTTGAGGCAGTATGTCTATATGCAAACAAATGAATAAGGAATACATTTAAATAATAAAGTTTGGCATAAAAGTAAATTTTGATTTGATTTTCAACAACATGCTTTTAAAAATATGTGCAAATGTCAAATTCAAAGTTTCGAATAAAAACAATATTATGAAGTTATTTAGAGATGAAGATATTACTGATTGGTTTTTATATTGGTATTACTAGTGGTTTTTGTTGAAATACTGTGCATGAAAGTTCAACAGTAGTTAAATTCAGGGTTCATTCGGGGTGAGTTTATTCCAAAGTGTCATTTTAATAATGCCAACCCCTCTTTAGCACAAAGATCACCTAACACACACACACATGCATGCATACATACATACATACATACATGCTTGCTTGTACTCTCTATATCTCCATCTCTAACACTCGTTGATCCCGGAGGTGGTCTGCAGCCAGGCTAGGTGAGAAATGATATTAGTGTCAGTTATTTTTACCCAGACTCTTTTTATAGCATGTTTTAATAAATCTTTGGGGCCATCTTCAGGAGACCAAATTGTGGGGGAATTCTTCATCACAGCTTTTAGACTATATGAAGGATCACAAATTATTAAAGAATAATTCACACAGGAAAGTCTGGCTATTTTAGTCAGTAGAGTGTTTGTTGGCATTTTGGGGGCTCGTAGGGTTTCATTTAAAAATTTGAATTTGCAAGTTTGGTTTTCTTGGAAAGATTTGAAGATTAGTGACCCTTTTCTTGGAAACAAAACCGTTCTCAGTATTATCAGTATATATGTGTTCCCTTTTTTGTCGTCTTACGCAAGTGGGATAAAATAAACTTCAAAATACTTGAGTATATTACAAAACAATTTGTGAGTGTGGATTATATCTGTGAAACTAGTGTAAGTAAAGTGCTAATCAGCCAGAAAACCTTATGTCTTCTGTTATCTTAGAGCTGCTAATTAACAGTTATGAAAACGTACGAAGTTTCCACTTCCACTTGATAATATTGGTGACATATTACAGTTAGTTTGCATGACAGCAAGTCAAACCATGACTTGCGACAAAAGTTCTGAAGTCGCTGACGCTTCTCAACCAGGTGTAAATGAATGAACTTTAAGACACAAAGTACCTGATGAGTTCTATATTAAGAGTCTCTTGTGATTTGATTGTTTTAATTTGATGAATGTGTGAGTTGTCCTGTCATAGAAACTTATGATACATAGACAAACAAAGTTAAGAGTTAAGGTTTATGTTAATTTAGAAAAGATTTCAACGCCAGATTGTTTGGAGATAGAATCAGTTAATAATACAAAATTTAAAAAAGGTTTAGTCTGGAGGAAGATACCAAACTCCAGTCTACAATTTGAATGTTACTTGACATGCAAAAGGTAGTGGATTCGAAAGATACTCTTTATAAGCAACAACTTTCTGCATTTACATACTGTATTGAGATCAAAATGTCCTTATCAATGTTAAAACCAAACATCTTTAAACCTTTTCATCTTTATATGTTAATTTCAGCCATTGGAAATGTCTTTTGAACTCAAAATGAGCTATTAGCAAAATAGTCAAGTTACTCTTTGAGTATAAGGGAATGGTAATCTGGGTTGTTAAGGTCAAAAAGTACTATAAAATTAGTCTATGTGACTATACTCTGATTCTTTTGAAGCCATATGACAGCGTTGTGAAAGGAATGGAACATAATTTATGTAGGTATTCACTGAAAATGCCTTTCTGTTCAGATTTTGATGCACATGAGACCTTTCTTTACCATTCAGCTCATTACCATTGACGAAGAAGGAACAGTGCAAGACTTAACAGGTTTTGTATGCAACGTGAACACACCAACTATGAAATCGTGCATTAAGTTTGAGAAGTATAAAGCACACATCACAACTTTAAAATTTATGCTCATAACAAAACAGTTGCTTACTATTTTCATAGTTCTTCCCCCCCCCCAGATTTGTGGTGCTTCAATAATGACAGCAATTTGTGTGGAGTGCTAAAAACAAACCATAAATTTGTGTCTTGTAAAAAAAATAAAACAATTTTGAGCACTTGGAAGCCTGTTGACATCATTAGTGATTTTACCTTTGCACAACACAGAAAAAGGAAGTGGCCTTTCATGTCAGCACCAGAATTCCCACCATGTTTGTCGATGTTTTTTTAGACTGGCTGGATGTAACTTCAAATGCTACCAATGAAAGATAACCAAGTTATTTATACTTTTGGTCTTAATTCATTGTTTCTTTCATATATTATATTATATTATATGTATGTGTGTGTGTGTGTGTGTGTACTACGTCATTATCATCTTACTCTCCTGTCAGTTTTCTCAAAATAAATTTTATACCAAATTTAACAGGTGTTCACGTTACTCACATTTAACAAAGAAAAAAAAAGAAATATATAATATTTTTAAAATTATATTAAAAAAAAATTATCGACTAAGGTGAACTGTTAAATTTGGTTGAAAATTTATTTTGAGAAAACTGAAAAGAGTAAGATGATAATTACGTGTACTACATAATTCTAAATCCATATGAAATGGTTTTATAGCATGTTTTTTTTACTTATGGTAAGACGTTCATGTGAGTTCAGTATAGGACCTGCAACAGCCTATACATACACAACACATTGCTGTGAGCAAGTAAGATATGATGTTGCTGAACAATATATCATACATGAATTAACAGTAACATATCTATACAGGTGGAGCTGGGGAAGGGGGAGGGGTTTTGAAAGCACACTGCAAACTGCTTCAGCAAACCCAGATATATTATTTGAAGGTTGAGAAGTGAGTTCATTGGCTATGATACAGCAGGAACCAATTAGCTGTGCTCTGTAGAGAATAATGTGATTGCAAGTAGATTGAGTTAGGGACATATTAGCCTGTGCTGTCTAGAGATTCATGAAAAAACTTTGTATTTAACAATAAAAACATTGTTCTGCTGTCTATAGTAAAATTTTGTCACAGTCCTAAACTTTAGACCCATGAAAGAGCTATATCAACAGTTGTTTTATTCATTCCTGCATACTTTGTCCAAACCTGCTTATGCATTTACTGTCAGATTTACTTTATAGTTCACTTTATAGTTAGCTAATGTATTCAGACACAGCCTCAGATAAGATTGCACATTTTGTATGATGTTGCATATATCATCCCTGAATGATTAATACCAAGTGTAAAAAGGGCATAAAAGTTCTCTCAGAGGTCAAGTAGTTTATCATTAAAACATGCTGCATTTATTCTGCAGGTCTTGATGCCCAATTTCTGATTTGTTGACTAAATCCAATTTTTCACTATATCCACCTTACATTCACTTTTAAAAGTGATCCGTTTGCATTTGCACCATACACTTAGTAAAACAACCCAAGATAGACATACTGACCTGGAAAAGCTTAGGGTGAAGGAAGTACAAACGGCTTGATTTGCAATGGACAGAATGATAATACATTTTTTGCTTTAACAGCAAGCAAAACATTTAGTTTAAGGCAGGAAGAAAAGAGAGCCCTTGTTGCAACCTTTGCATTAAATAGTTGGTTGGTGTCCACTTGAGTTGAGTCCACTTTTTCAATGGTGAACGACTCACATTGACAGATAAACCCAATCGCTCCACTTACAAGACAGACAAAAATCTAAATCAGTCTAATTCATATTAGATTCATTTCCTTATATGAATGAGGCTTAAAATCGATCTGAGAATATTATAACTCATAATTTTTTTCTGCACTTTTGTGGGTCAATTCTGATCCGTGCCACATTGGAGGCTTAAAATGTAAATGTAAATGTGACGATACAGACTTCAACATGCCAAGTTTGTAGTTATGAGGACAAAAAAAGGCTAGTTAAAAATATTGTTTTTAACATGGATGAAGACTTTTTATGATCTTTAGCTTTTATACTGTAACAATAGTGAAATGACAAATAAAAAGCCATAGACATTCATAGAAACTTTTGTGCTTGTATTGGTCTGAATCACAGAGCCACAGAATAAGATATAGTGACGCATAAGATAAACATGCACATCAATGTTTATGTACTTGTTATTAAAGGAGCTTGTAGCCTTAGGCTCTATGCACTCTTGTCATCCTAGAAAGGACACGGAGAGACTGAGAATGGAGAAATAGATAGAGCTAGAGTCACTGGAAACTGTGCCAGCAGGGATGTATTATAATAAGAGACTAAACTCAGGGTCATGAGTGATGTTCATGTGTGGATGTGAGCATGGGTGTAAACATTTCCTCTGAGTGTTTTAGTTTTCTGGATTTTGAAGGACACAAGGGCTAATGCACATAAATAATAGGGTTGTGCGTTATTTCAAATTGAATTGTTCCATTCACAATTTGAGTACTTTTTATACTCTAATTTACCTTGAACTGTAGTTGGAAAAAATCTGAACTTTTGAATTTGTAGAAGTAGAATTAAAATAAATTAAAATCAAAAGAGATACACATTGCCCCAATAAGCATAATTTATAGAGAAATAAATGTAATTATAAACGTAACAAATATATTCCTGAAAACAATTATTAAATTGTGATTTTTTTTTTTCTACCCCCAACCTTGCTATTTTAAATGATGATGCTTTTATTTTGAATGGACTACGTCTATAAATATGATTCCACATTTCTTGATACACCATATGTTGCGGCCCCTGCACAGATAGGAAACATCCTTATTGCAAGATATGATGCAGTTATAATCCTCAGTGATGAATGGAAGAACTTTGAGAGTGTACGTATTATAATGAATCATGAATGAGGATTTATTGTGTATGAACCATGTGTGCGGATTTATTGTGCATGTAAGGTAAAAGGATTCACAGAGAATTTCAGTGGTGCCACTGCTGTCTGAGCTGTTAAATAGATAATTGCCTGTTATTTTATGTAACTGGTTTTAAGTCCAATTAAAATTAAGCAGCATTTGTCACCAGAGCTTCGTGTTATAGCTTAAAAGGTGCTGTTGCTAGGATGGATTTTTCATGATAAAGGTATGTTACTGGTCACCATTAAGATTGGAAGCAGTGTGTAATGCCTAGTTAATGATGATTGTGAATCATGTATTACTGCATTCAATCCATTTGATTGTACTAAGAGTGTGCAAGGTGTGTTTAAAACATTTTGGCCTGGTTTCACAGACAGGGTTTGGATTAAGCCAGGATTAGGCTAGGAGAGGCTATGTTTTTGAAAAAAAAAAACATTACTGTTGTGCATCTTGAGACACTTTTATATTTTCAGTTAAAAACAGCTCAAACATGCATTTTAGTGTGGGACTAGGCGTAAGCCTTGTCTGTGAAACCGGAGGTCAATATACATAATTCAATTTCAGTGCAAAACAAAATCCTGTCAAATGTCAGCCAAATGTAATCACTTGTGTATAGCAAGAGGGCAGATATTGTTTTATAACAAAGACAAGGAAATGTGATCCTCTCTCAGTGATCTGCTCTTTAAACTGCTGAATCACTCAATATTTCACTGATTGCAATGTTGCTTGTGCTACTGTATTATGGGTTTCTTTGCACCTCATTTTCTATTAATTAGCAGCATGTAGTACTTCCAGTGGTGATTTTTCAGGCTGAAACAACATTCCGTTTTTTGTTTTAAAAGACACAGGAAGGACATTAACTCTTGTTTGATTGATTGCAGCTTTCAGTTTTTGCTTTCAGATAAGTGGCAATATCTTTGTCTCTGGCCCCAGACGTGACATGCATGAGGCATTTACCCAGTGCTGAGATTTTATTGTAGGTTGTCACTTTTTATTTACTTATTTTATTATTTACACATTTTTTATTTAATATTTTTATTTAGGCTTCCATTGGCTCCCTCATTTTGTAACTATGGACATGGTGTTGCTGATGGAAAAATAAGCTACATATTTGAGATTTTATTTTGGTATTTAAATGTATGCTAATTTTTTTATTATATTAGCTAAACAGAACTTTTCTTTTAATTTTTTTTTAAACTAGTCATTCCAATTGTGCTTTGTGTAAAAATGTGCCTGCCTTCACACATGATTCATATTTTATCTTATTAGCATTACAGAGAGAAAGCAAGCAGCTCTTGAGATTTGTTTGTCTCACAAGGCTTTTGCAGAGCAGGTGCCGTTTCAAGCACACCATCCAAATCCATAAAGAAAATCTCGAACCGCTCAGGTGTTCATAACGTTAGGAAGAGCTGTGGGGGAACCTACCCTTTGATATAACCTAAAATCACACTTCAGTTATTTTTAATATCCCAATCACACCCTACCCAGATGGACATAATTACAAACTAGTTTATTTTAACTGAACCCTGCCTGGCGTTTTCGCTGTGTGCAGCTCTGAGATAAAGGATAAAGGATTGCCCCTCGTGCTGTGTCAGCCCAGTGACCCGTCAGCAATTTCAGATTGCCTTAATGTGAAAATCTCCTCATCTGCTTTAATTACCACCTTACAGTGGGACGTCTACAATTACTCCTGTAATCATAGAGGGGTCCGCTGGGGCTTAGACCCTGCTGCTCGACTCAACACAAAACTCTGTCTTATTGTGTCACTTACCTGGTTTAAGCATATATAAAACCTAATTAGCTTGCAGTTTGCTTTAAGAAATAACAATAAAAACACTTTGAAATGTAAGCGTTTTGTGCTAGACAACGAGGATTTGTTATTTCAACTAAGGTGGTTTTCTAGTATAAATATCGTGCTATCACTTTAGATGTCACATTTAGCTTCATATTAAACAATATTAAGTCTCACTTTAGTTTAGGGTCCAATTCTCACTGTTAATTATGGTATATTAACTATGATTTTTGCTCAAA
Organism: Rhodeus uyekii; assembly: GCA_037043235.1. Taxonomy (NCBI): domain Eukaryota; kingdom Metazoa; phylum Chordata; class Actinopteri; order Cypriniformes; family Acheilognathidae; genus Rhodeus; species Rhodeus uyekii. The sequence goes on from JAWRVZ010000013.1 coordinate 5,234,379, forward strand.
CTCCTAATTACTGCTTATTAATAGTTAGTGAGATAGTTGTTAAGTTTAGGCATTGGCAAGGTTTAAAGGATGTAGAATATGGTCATGCAGTTTAAGGCATTAATGTGCTTTAAAAGTACTAATAAACAGCCATTATCCTAGTAATATAATAAGCAATGAGAATTAAACCTTGAAGTGTTATCATAATAGCGTTTTTTAATACTGTTATTAACCTATTATAGAAAACAATATTAATTTTTACTGTATATAAACTATATCTCTTTTGACAAGTTATAGTTAGCCTGATGTAGAGTAAGTCTCATGAACCTTACTAATAAAGTATGAAGAAAATGGTAGGGTTCTTTTTGAGTTATGAAAAATAACTCTTTTGTAAGAGTCATTTTCTTTTAATTGGACATTCATGTCTTTGTTGCTGCGATTATAACCTCTAAAGAGATTATAGCTGACAATGCACACAAAACATTCCCAACCAGAATTTAAATGATTGATGCACATTGCATATTTTGTCACACTTTAGTTGTAGTCTAGGGGCCTGTTTATAGTCATTTGGATCATATTCAAGTGTGTATGCAAAATGTATTTTCCAAATCTGGGCACAGACATAATGTATAACAGCTGGGTATGAGCTTAAAGCACATCATCTTCTAAGTATCCAAGTATCCAATGGCCACACTGAGACTTTTAGAGCTTTTTTAATAGTGCAGTTTTTGCCACTGTGTCACAGACATGTCTCAGTACAAGGTAGAATAACACATTTTTTTCTTTTTCTTTATTACACTTTTAAACTGCCATCTGCCATCAAACAAAGCAACACTTAACCCCCCACTGACTGTGGACGCACCCACCAGCCTACCGACAAGCAATAGCTTCTTACTGTGGCTTTATTTAATTGGAGGTTTGAGAAAGCCCAGCTCGTGTTAGAATTGGCATGCAAGATCTGATCTGGTAACAAATTACACACATACAAAAGCAATGAATTTCAATCACCTTTCCTGTCTGCTTTCCATTTTGGCTGCGTGTCAGACCGCTGCAATGACCGTCCATACATTTCAAATGATGTGAATTTTCATGGGCGAACATTATGCATGATTCCTTCATTACTCAGTCATTAAATAAATAATAAAATAAAAACCAAGCCGAAGAATACAGCATTTCTTCTGCTCTGACAGAAAGTGAATGTGTAAAAGACACTGGCACACCAGGCATCACTTTGAATGGTTTTTGAGTGTTATTTGGTGCACGTGTGTTTTAGTCCGTTCAAGGTGACTGATGCACAATGTGAGCAGTCACAGTGTGCCGAAACGGATCTAATAGGTAAGAGAGAGCCATTAATCCCATAGTTCAGTGCACTGTAGCTAATTGTCATAGTATAATTACGTCCATGGACAGGACTACAGTTTTGTAGATGTGCAGGAAATAATGGGGTGGTTATTGAGGATATGAAACATTTATTCTGCTTGCCTCCTCACTACTTTTACACATTTTAAAAAGCAATAGGGGTCGGAAAACAAATGAAAAAGAACTCGGAAGATGACATTCACAGTGTGTGATCCACACCTTATTTCACATACAGTGAAGTAACTCACATGAAATGAGATATTGTGTAGCGCAAACAAACCACCCACGCTTCCTTCAACCACACGCATGCAGGTTCCTCAGCCGACTGTCCGTCCTGTGGGCCTTATTAGCATTGATTAGCTCCTCTGATTCAGGACAAATGATCGGATATTGAAGGTCTATGACATTAATGTGAGCTAAATCAAAATGCCGGCTGCAGCTGTCCTCTGTCAGGCAGATATTGTGATATCTTGATTTGCACCCCTACCAGGCTGGTTACATCATTATTGAGTGCACTCTCTAATATTAGCTTAACATTATGCATTCTAGTTCTCATTAATGCTTTGTGCAAACAAGAGCTTTAAAATCAAAATAAGCTTGTGATGAGGACAATTTGCTGTCAGGAAACTGTCATACCACAGAATCCATCTAATGTGTGTGTACTTAGGAGCCATCAGCTGCGGATTGTTTACAGGAGTGTTTATGGGTTTTGGCGAAATCCCCGAGGCAATATATTTTGACATTTTCCACATAAAATGAAAACGAGAGAGAGGTCCTTTCAAGTTTTTTTTATTCTTTTCTTTTAAAATGTTCTTCGGCAAAGCGTACTCTGTGAGCCAGCCATCATCTTACTTGTGAAAACACCATTTTTATTTATTCATGCCATGATGAGTGGATTTTTCAGTTTGTGCCACTTCCATTTCTCACACTGTTTCATGCTGATGCGCCTCTGCAAACATGAGCCCCAAAATGAGGCTTAATGCCGCTTTTCTCTCCTTGTCAGCCCCCTTAGTACCTTAGCACGGCCAGTTCCCACTGTGTTAAAGCTGCCAGTAAGCTTTTAATATTTCTCCCTCTGTTTGCAGCTCCGGCTCTAATGGCTGACCCATGCTGCACTGTAGGGACCAAAGCTCAGAGGAAATCTGCCGCTCGGCTTTTAATGAGAGCGGATCAGATCAATCGCCTCTGCTTTTCTCTCTGTCAGCGTGACAACGGGCATCAATAGAGATTAGCTTCTCTGCGGTGTCGCCAGAAATATGTGAAGACGTCTTGTTTACCCTGGCTGTGTTTTTTTTTTTTTTTCTCTCCCCATAATTTCCAGCATTTTCTCAGTTTCATTTTGTCTTTTCGCAGATGTATTGAATGGGCTTGCTCTTTGGTCTTGCTTTGGATGAGTCTGTCAATCGGGAATGTGTAAAGTGAAACATGCTCCTCCTAGTTTTTTTTTGTGCGAGTGTGGTTGGAATCTATTCTTAAACTGCTCTGCTATTTCTGTCTTATATTTTTGTCAGTGCTTACTTTATAGGCATAGTTCACCCAAAACAAGGTTCCGTTATTATTTAGCCTCTTTTATGTTATTTGTAAGTTGTTTTGTTTTTTTTACATTTTTCTATTGTACACTCGTTATCTGGGTCATTCTTTTAACTGAAATGATGAATAAGTGTAAATACTTATTTAATATTATTATTTATTTATTAATTATAGGATTTATTTTTGTATGTCTATAGACATGTTTATAATATTTGGTAGTAAAAAAGTACATTTAAAGTCACTATGAAACAAGAGTATTTTAATGACCTACATCCTACTGTTAAACCAAAAGAAAAAAGGGTTAGTTCTATCCATCATTTTGATTGAATGGCGGCCGATCTGAATGCGGTTGTAAAAAAAGTCTAATAAGGTTTGACATGTTCCATTGGAAAGTGAAACTTAACTAAAGCCAAAAAAAAAATGAAACGCATAGATAAATAAGATCAATAACATGCATTTAGATGGATATGGTGAGTTTCCATTTCATGCCAACTGTAACAAATATTTTACAAAATCCACTTACAGTCATACCTCGGTTTACGAGCAACTTGGTATACGAGCAAATCGGTGTACGATCGGTGTACGAGCATTGTATCGGTGTACGAGAAAGTTTTTTTTGTGTGTGTGTGGAAAAAGTCCTAACGCTCAGCATCCTTGTGCGCATTTTTACATGAAATATCCTAATGACAGCCTCTCATAACACAGTCAGGAGGTCCCAACCCCTTTATCACCCCTATCACTCATTCATTCTCTCAGCTTAGCTTGGTTTGGTTGCATCATTCACCACAGTGATACTTTTATAAGTGATTTACAAAGGTTTTTACCTCATATTCTAAACATTAATTAATTGTGATCGCTATTGTTCACGTAGTGAAATATACACGTACAGTACCTCTAAGCAGTAACTGTCAGGGTTCATGAATTCAGTGTCTCCTAGTTCTGCCTATCTCCCGCTTTTGCGGCTCCCGCGCATTCGTTCGTTCGCGGCTCCCGCAAGTTCGTTCGTTCGTTCGAGGCTCCCGCGAATTCGTTCTCTCTCGGCTCCCACGGGTTCGTTCGTTTGCAGCTCCCGTGAATTCGTTCGTTCGCGGCTCCCATGTTCCACCTTCAACTCTGGATTATCACTTCGTTTATTTTCTGCACTATTATAATAAATTCACTCATTTGCTTTCATACTTGCTTTCCCCGCTCCCCGCTCCCCCCTCCTCCCTCCTCTCTCTCCTCCAAGCAGGCTGCTCAAACCTGAAGTGCATTACAGTAAATTGTCAAGTATTTTTAGAGTTTAATTGTCAATTGTTAATTAGTATTTATATGAGATCTTAATGGTTAAAATTTTAACTGCAATTAATAGGGTAAAACCAAAAAAATATTTAAAATGGGCATTTGTGGTCATGTGGAACGAATTAATTGATTTTTAGTGCATTCTTATGGGGAAATTTGTTTTGGCGTACAAGCATTTTGGTTTACGAGCTCGCTCTTGGAACGAATTAAACTTGTAAACCGAGGTATTACTGTATTACGGAATCGACTTATTAATACCAATAAATAATATTGTTAATCAACTCAGATTCCTGAAAATCTGAATGTCCAAGCTACTCTTTTCCATACAATAAATGTGAATGCTGATTAGGGGGTCATATTTTATACATGCATGCATACACAGAATTTTTAATTCCATTTTGCATATACTCATATGGACTATTTTTGACATTTTTATGTTGCCTTGGACAGTTTTCAAAACTACTTCATTACTTGATTTAAAATGATAGTTCAGTTGAAAATTAAGTCAAATTACTCACCCTAGTGTTAAATAATATATAACATTTCATATCGTATACCCCCAGAACACTTAAAATATATGACATGTAATGCATGAGATCGTTCTATGATACTTTTGTATCATTTTTTAAAAAGCTTTATGCTGGTTGCTGTTCACTATGATTATATGAAGGAGCTTGAGTGGGGTTTATTTTTTAACTAGGGCATTAGAACAACACCAGTGTGAGTAATTTATGACATAAATTTATTTTCATTCTAGGGTGAACTATCCCTTTAAATGATCGCATTTTACTTGTGGTTGATCACATTCTCTTTGTCTTTTTGACTTCTTAATACTAATATCAATTCTCCCTTGGTGTTAGCAGACTGAATCAATTAATCATTCAAAGAATGAATCAATACTAGAAAGGGTGCTCTATAAAGGTGGTCTCTGAGGCCCAAGTTTTAAGTTGCACGCATGACAAACCTTGTGTGAAGAAAGCATGCATCAAGCAAGAAACGGTGTCAGACCAGTTAATAAAATCACTTAATTTTAATTCTACATATCTGGACTTTCTTTGTATGTTCCTTTGTGCCTGCCTAAACCACTTTTCTTGTCTGAGAAGCACATCTACCCCAGTTGCTATCAGATGTTATCTGTAGGCATCAAGCCACCAAACCTACATCCCACATACGATTTGAGCAGTTTGGCTCATTAATAAGTGTAATTTAGCTGCATTTGAATTAAAAGACTTGTGTGTATGTGTGATCTTACATAGAATAGGCAGAGGTGACATAACCGTAACACATTCTATTTCAGTGTACAACTTTAAAATATACATCCCACACATGCAGGATGCCTTAATTAAACTGGATTTGCAAAGTGCAAACATTTGGATAAACAATCTGTACCTTATCTCATTAAATTAAATTAATTGATTTGTGTGTGTGCGTGTTTGTGTATATATGTTCTCTGTCCTAAGGGAACTGGATTTAAGTAGACTGAATTAATTTGCAATTACAGGGAAGTCTGTGCACTTCAGGACTCAATTATGTCCTCTTTTTGAAACCATCAAAGGCATTACAAGTCTCACTTTTTGAGTAGAGTTATGCCGTTACCTCTTTAGACATGAGTGGTGGGAGTCTTCAAAGAGAAACATGGATGTTTTATACCTTTCTCGTTTGAAACCAGTGCGTCACATCATTACATTGATTTGTCACGACTGAAATGAGTTATGTTTTGCATCTCTTTATGCTGAAGTGTTCCTTCACTACAAAGTTTTCTCAGAAAACGTCTATTTTTATTAAAGGTCACACCTACACGCACACAATATGTCCAAGTAATTATTTGACATTTGAATATTCATTCTACAACAGCCATTAACCTTCATTGTGATTGACACTTCCCTATGGTAAACAAAATCATTCTTGTTAATTATTCATCAATATTTTCAATTAAAAAGCTATTTAACTGCATATTAAAGAGAAAAAAGCATGCTTTTTTTGTCCTTGTTGTGTAACACCTGGATTATGAATAATCAGGGGAAGGAGAATTTAATCAGAGGAGATTTTTTTTTTTTTTTTTAAACAGCTAAAATACAACAGTCCATATGGTTGTATAACAAGTGTGCTGTAAAGGATTTTGTCTTATTGTTATTTTCTGTCCTCATCTAAACTTTTCATCTCCCCTTTTGGCAGAAAAGAGCTGTAAAATGATTTCCAAAGGGTTCGAAGAAGTGAATAAACCACCCGTTCTTGAGGGGAAACAATAATGACAGGCTTTGAGTGGGGTCTTTTTTTTGCATTTTAGATGATCAAAGTATGCTGAGTGAGTGCCGGGCTCAAGAGAGGATTACAGGATGCGCAGTAGCAGGCCGTGTAGAAAGCGTTTCAACCAAGACGCATGTTGTGAAATCTCTGTGAAACATGCGGTGCTATCATTCTGCTGGTGGTCTCATTTAATGCATGCTATTCTAAGCTCATACATTGTTTGATTTCATTTTAAGAAGCGTGTCTGGAGTGTACAGTTGTGCTGTACTTTTAAAATAGTTTGTGTTCATTGGTCTCAGTTGAGCTTTTATATTGTTTAATTCACTCACTTATTAAAAATAATTTGTTAGCTTTTAATAATTCAGTTGAAGTTGATTCAGTTGTGAACAGTGGTTCCACACATTGCTATACTTTGAAACACTCTTTTGGATGTATTGTGGAATGACATAAGGGTGAGTAAATGATGACAGAGTTTTATTTTTTGGGTTAACTATCTCTTTAATACTGAAGGGATAAACATTTAGAACACAAATACTTATATAATGTATAATGGAAAACCTAGCTGAATTAAGTAAGCCCCTATAAAATTAGGTCAAAATAATATTTTTGGAGTTAACCACTAGCTGGCCATAAAGCATGCTAAAAAGCATGCTAAATGTATCATTTTTATTATTATTATTTTACCATGTATAAGCAAGGATGAAGGATTCACATTTTTCATCTTGCTTTCACATCAATGCAAAGCATTCTGGGAACTGAAAATTAAATGTGAAGTTTTAATGTTGCTCTAATGAAACTGAAAATTATTCATGCAGTCTTAACACATGAAAAATCTCGTCAAAAAGTCAAAAATCCTCATGTCATTCTAAACCTGTAAGACTTGCGTTCATCTTCGAGACCCAAATAAAGATATTTGATTATTAATGAATAGTAATATATTTCATATTAATGAAACCTGAGAGATATCTGTCTCTCCGTTGAAAGTCCATACTACCAACACTTCAAAAATGTCATTAAAAACTCTTAAATGTAGTTCATGTTAACTGAGCGGTTTAATCCAAGTCTTCTGAAAGGACGTGATTGCATTATATGATGAACAAATTTATTTTAGCGCTTATTCACATAAAAGCATTGACCAATTCACATACCTGGAATGCATCAAATAATAATTAGCCTTATTGCTTCTTGTGTGTCAAACAAACACATTTAAACTTCCTTTTACCATTGTTTTTTTTTTTTTTTACTGCTCCATTCATATGGATTTAAATGGATATGAACTTTTTAAACCATCATAGTTTTGGTGAAATTAACTTTAAAATGACTGAAAGTAAAAGTAAAAGATTATGGAATTTTATTTTTTGGGTGAACCAACTGCTTAATCTAATTGTGCAAATAGGAATTTTGCTCTGGTATGAAAATTACAAAAAAAGGAACTTTATAACTATGCTGCTATAAATAGTTTACCTATATGTGTGTGTGTGTGTGTGTGTGTGTGTGTGTTTGTTAGTGATCGTGGAGGCTCTTTTAGTGTCATTGCTGTAGTCTGTGTGGCTGTGAGTCTACTTTATTTACCGGTACTGACCGCCTTTTCTCCAACACACAGCTCTTTAATTACCCTGTCCCATCGATTTCTACTATCTGCTCTGCCCTCCTCCCTATGTTGTGCTGTCTGCCCTAACAAACATTCCTCATCCCCCCTTCCTGCCCCAGAGGGTGCAGACTGGCCGAACGCAGAGACAAGGTGTTACACTGTATTGTTCCCAAAAGTAGACTGTGTATCTCTTATAATGTTGGCTACAGTGTAATACAATGATGCTGATTCTCGTTCCAACAGACTTTTTGATTTGGATTTGCAGAACTGTTGTGCATCTCCGAGCAACAGCAATGTTTTATTTCTAAACTAATCTGCTTTTTGAGTGAATCATTTGGGCGAACCAATGATTCACTGGCCCACCCATAAAGAGGTGTTAGGTGTGTTTGAATTGAGGCGGTGCCGCTTTCTTTCTTTTGCGGAACATACAAGAAGATATTTTGAAGAATGTTGGTATCCAAACTGTTTTGGTTTGTACATTTATCTAAACACTAATTTAGATGCAGCTTCTGAAAAAAAATCATGACTATTGTAGCCTAAATATTTATGTGTAATAAATTCTATGTTGAATCAAATCAAATATTAATTTTTATGTCTAAAACTACTTTCTGTAATGTCTATTTGATGCTTTTCTTATTTAACACAATAATAACTTTATATTTAAATTTTCAAATTATCTGCCTAATTTGATGTGCAATTAATTTGATTAAAATATGAATGCTTTGATAGCGCTTTATATATATATATATATATATATATATATTGTACAGGAGTATCATTGTAAATGTCTTGACTGCTACTATTGATCAATTTAATGCGTCTTTGCTGAATAAAAATATTGACTTCAAACTTTGTGTGGTAATAAGTAAAATAAAAAAGTAAAACAGCAAAAGTAAAACAGTATTACTAGCAGTGAACAGCAATATTGAACCCCAATTATATTAGAATATATCATGAATAATCAAAATGTTCAACTTCCTCATTGAAATTCAGTTCAAGACATTCGTACTTAGTTCATATTTGATTTGGTTTTTGGCTGTTCTTAAGAGTAATTGTCTTGTGCTAATCTGCGTGATGTCATCACAATTTTATTTTTGTTCTCTTTGCACATTATTATTTCAGCATGAGGAATATTTCCTGCCCTGATTTGCACTTAGTGGCCCTTTGGTGAAGATGGTCTCCTTAGCTCTCTTTTCAACATTAATGTGGCATATCTGAGCACAATTTTTTTTGGAAAAACCTCCACCCCACCCTAAAGTGTCTGTGATTGAAATCATAAATTCATCATGTCACATCACAGAGTGAAATGTAAGGGAGCGAAAGAGGAGGACAGAATGAAAAAGAAGAGAGACTGAGTTGCTTTTAATGAGCACATCTGATGAAGAAAAGGGCTTCAGCCTCTTTGAAGCAGAGTGGGGCTGAAGAGGAGGACAGGCAAATTCGATCTCTGTGTGTGTGTGTGTGTGTGTGGGTGGGTGCACTTGGCAGGGTTAAAAGATGAAACCAAAAAATAAAAATGTTTTCACTTGTGTCATATCGTTCTGACCCTGTATTATGTTCTGTCTTCATTCTTTCTCAATGAAACAAAATATGAGCTGCTTTTTTATACAAAGTTTTATCCATAAAGTTTCTGTTTTATATAAAGCTTCTATAAATGTAACTATAAAAGTGGATGGTCTTCAAGCTTGTGTTCTGTCACATGTAACACAACCAGTGGTATTTGACATCAGTGACGTAGCTCTCAGATCTCATTTGAGCATGTATAATTCAGAAATAATTCCCTTTGCAACACTGCAGTACATTTGAACTGTCTTACAGCAAATCGGTTCTTATGGGACATGTAACCGGTTGCAAATAGTTTGAAGAACACTTTTGTAATATTTTTTTTTCTTTTACCATTAAAAATACAGTCTTTTTATTATTATTATTGGGATGAAACAAAATAATTTACTATTGGAAATGACATAATTGTAATTTGGGATTGAACCGTCCTGTTCATATTCCTTTCTAGTTCTTTACTTGTCGATTCCTTATCATCTATTCCTTATTTTTATCAGTTCTCTGTTCTGGTTGTTCTTTCTTTCTTTTCGGACAGCAAGGGAGGACCAAGGGAGAAATAAGGAAGCATTTATGTGAAGTGATCTTTACCCATCCATCCTGAGGGGCCAGTACTGTGATGAAGGAATGAATAATGAATATATCAGATGAGAAAAAAGGTGAGGGAAAAAATGATAAAGGGATATCCCAGACTGAATAATTATCTCCATACCTCGCGTTAGTCAGATAGCCAAATATAGCTTCTCTCAGACGTATTATAACAAGACGCAGTCTCTTGCTCTCTAAGAACATGCTTCACTTTTACTGTTGTGTTGTTGTTTACTGTTGTATAGCTAACATTAGCATTCCTAACAAGTTTTAAGCAATAACAGCATGAACACAGCAGTGTTACATTATTGTATGATGAACACACTACCAGGTAAAAGTTTGGCCACTTGACTGAATTGTTTTCATAATAAAGATCTTTAAATTTAGTAATTAGGTCTTTAAAATTAGTAACTAGAGAATTAATGAATGATTTGGACCAGAAAGTGAAGATAAAGCCGACAACTTGAGTTGTTACTTGAGTAAATATTGAATTAGAGACATAGTTTTGATGACTGTTGAGATTATTTGTCTGTGTAAGGCCTAGACGATTTTAACATCTAAATCAGTTTTAAAACTGTGGGAAACTACAGACACAAGGGCGGTTTCAACCAATTTTTTGCATTATAATGCTCCGAATGCACACACTAAAAGATTTGTCCAGACTGCGAGACCACACACCAGTCGATTGTAACGACTCAAGAAAAACAAATGGAGGACGATCAACATCGTCAGTGACTTGACGATGTTCTAGGCAAAACGTCAGTTGCGAGAAGCCTTGAATCGGGCCCAAAATCGGCTTAAAATCAAAATTGTTTGGCCAGTCTAAATTTGTGAAAGGGAAATGGGAAAAATGAGTAGGTGTGTCTTAATGTATGACTGGTAGTCTAAATATCATTTTTATTAACTTTTCTTCGCTGAGTTTCTCTCTTTCTCTTGCTCATGGTGTTTTACATCTGAGAGAAAAAATAACTTCGTATTACTATTACTTTCATTTCCCAACAGAACACTTTCTTATGGATCAAACATAGTGCATTTATGAGTATGGAGTTGTTTCTTGCCAGCATCAGAATATTAAAAAAAGGAGGAACTTGCATGTAATTTTATTGTTACTCCTACATTACATTTTGTTTGACAATTGTATATGTATGGCCTACAAAGATTAAAAAAAAACTAATAGTGACTTAGATTGTTCTGCACTTAAATATACAGATAATTTTTTCTTTCTTTTTTGTCAATGGTATGACCTATTTGAGTGTGTTTGACATCATACTTTATCTTAATGAGAAAATTTAAGCTTCCTAGCATGTGACCTTTTAAGGCCCCCAACCCACAATGTTTTGATGTTGTTTTGAGGGATTTAAGCTTTAATTAGGAGGGTTTAAGCTTTATTTATGTGGGTCCAAACCACCCCTCCAACGTCTCTGTAATTCGCCGCCTTCTAACAGCCACACACAAACACTTACTCACAGAGTGACCTCATGATCGATCTGAAGTAATTGTGTCAATAACGAGTGCCTTTACCACCTTGTCTCTCCATGTCCTTTATATTGCTGTGATGGATGTTCCTGTAGTGTTTCTTCATGAGTTTCTGGCAGCATGGCGGCAGCTCAAGAAACAGCACTTTTAGCCAGAAAATGCATATGATTAATGCGGCTACAGATGCAATTCATCCTTGCCACCAACTCTTCTATGCTACATTACCAGGAATCCTGACAGGGCCGTGTGTTAAGATGAATCTGTGCCATTCTTTCCATTGGGAATGAAAGTAATAGCTCAAAACAAGTCATACATGAGCTATAATGAAATCTAACAATCTGGAATATATTAATCACTTTTTTGCTCAAATCATGGACATTTTTCCCATTACACACAGTTACATCAGCGCTGACGTGCCCTCTGGTTTTATGGCCAGGTTTCCTGCATTCATGTTTCTTATGCTCACTCACACTCAATCTTTGTTTCTTCATTCTCTCTGTCTTTCTCCTGCTGTCTATGCAAAGCATGATCTGGTTCTCCAGGGAGAGGCTGCATCCAAAGTCCAGTCACACTGATGGCATTTTAATTATGTTCCTCAGCCCATTAACACAAATGTGATTGGCTACCACCATCTATTGCACTGAAGTAAACAGACGTACCCATAAGTGAAAGAATTCAAGTAATTAAAACATGTTCTAATCAAAATACAAAGGCGAGAACACACACTAATTGAATTTATTGAACTACTAGCAGCCAGGAGCAACTGTAGTTCGATTTGCAGGATGTTTATCTGACTCTGCCTTTACTCTTTAGATAGGTTAAAGTAAAACCTTTCATTGCAAGTCAAAGTGTATCAGTCACCTTCGCTGTGATGTAAATGCTGATGTCTCTAGGTTAGAGAGGGTCCGTTACCAATTAAGTTTTGTCCGATATTTAAGGCCTCCCAGAAAGTCCTTCATTATTGCTGACAGTTGTAGTCACAAGGCTGTTTCTTGGTACCGTATTTACGGCTGCTTAGGACTTCAGAGCCACCAGGGGACCCACGGCAAGGTTGTTTTTGGCAATAGTAAGTGTGAGTCAGAAAAGTGTTACAAAACCATAAATTATGACTTTGCTTCCAAAATGTAAACAGATATTTTGTAGTGCCAGGATGTATACACCCTTTGAATATTAAAACCGTAGCTGTTAAATTGTCTTCATAAGGATAGTATAACTTACCTTTTGTTCTTGTTGATGCATTAAATATTTGCTTTATAATTATTATTATCAGATTTGTGAATTTGCTCATATAACTATAATATATATATCATATGTGTATATGAGCAAATGCACAAATCTGATGATAATAATAATTATATATATATATATATATATATATATATATATATATATATATATATTCATACTCAAACATTCATTAGAGTACATATTTCATATACATGCTATGTTGTATGTATATAAATATGTGTGCGTAAAACTAAATTGCTATTGTAAAAGGTTGTTCATCTAATTTAACCTTTGTGGTATAATAATCTACATTCAGTGCTAGATACTAATTTTCATTCATAAACAATGCTTCTTTCTCAGTTTTTTTCAAGCTGCAGATGACTTTTCATCCTGACAGACAGAGGGAAATGATAGTTACACAATATACTGTTGTTTGTCATTTCCAGAGCTCCTGGATAATTGGTTTGTTTGCATGAAGTCTTCAACCTCCTTTAATATAAATAGCTTTTAAGACAAATATGTGAAAATGCACTTTAGAACTGTATCAGTTGTACAAAACATTGATCCCAGTGAGTTTGTTTGATGCTGGTCCCATACTTCTGTATGAAGACTATAAAGGTTTTCCAGCCTTGTTCCTGAGATCAAGCGCTGAAGTCTGGCAGGGGATAGGAGATCTGTGATTTCTGAAGCCACAGTTGGTTGCTGGTTCCATATTCTATGTTAAGTGTGAATGACAAATCATGCCATTCAAAACCATGGGTCACAAAAGATGATATTCAGGAATTATAGATATAATAATAGAATTATAGGAAGATATTCTGAATTTCTTTCATTGTTCAAGATACAGGTTTAGTGACATGTTCTTTATGGCATGATTACTATGTTTGAGTGAACTATCCCTTTCACGGTTTGTTTAACTGGAGAGATGAGAGCAGCCTATGTTTTTTTTTAAATTGAGATATAAAAGTTGAGTTTCCAAAAACGTTTCACATTCTTTCGAACGTTCTAAAGTAAACAAGACTTTCATAATCACCAGTTTCATCATTTGTGCTCTAAAGTTTTTTTTATTATTCTTTATTTATTCACTGGGGTTATCATGGGTTGACAAATTTGAGAATATGGTGAATAATGAATGCAAATATGAGCACGACTATGGAAAAGTTCCACTGACATGATTATATAAAAAGCTGAAGTGGTTAGAACATTTGACCGTGTAGGGAATGGATAGCATGAACACATTTACCTACTGTATTGAAGCCAAACCGACAAATCTATGCCACATTTATTCATTTTTTAAAAGTAAGTACTGGGGATTAGGTTCCAAACAATCATATGTATTTGCCTGTACTGCTGCCATGCAAATGACCTGAGCTATTCAAATAATCTCTTGAATCCATTGCACTTGAAGTGCTGGTTTCTGATTTCATTGAGTTTAGGACATGGTACCATTATATTATACAACTGCTCTTTAAAAAAGGGTTGTTTCAATCCATGTTTGTGTCAAATATAGATAAACCCAACCATTGGTTTGAACAACCATGGGCTGAAACAACACAGAATTTCTGAGAGTTATTATCTGTTGCACAAAAATGGTTAGAAGAATTAGTCATTAGTCCATAACACCTGAAACACACTTTTTATTCCCACTAATTTGCTTAGTTGAGAATCGAAAGCATTAAAATAGATTGGAACTACATTATACAGTACATCTGGTGTAACTTGTCATGGACTGTAAAACTAGTACAAATGCATTGGTAAACTAATAGACGTAATTACAAATAATCAGGGAAACCAAAATACAGTCGAACAGGAACTAATTTCACAGTCCAGCAGCTGTAGTGCATCCTGGAAATGATATGCACCACCTTGGTCATCACTTTCATACATCATTTATTCTGTCTCTGAAGTTATTATTGTATTTTGGAATGAATGAACCTCATTAGCCTCACAGGTTAATGTCCTCAACTCTTTTGAAGGTCTTAAATGATCAGATTTTGTGTAGCTGAGTTGCCGTGTCCAGATGTTTGTAACCATCTTGCTGTGCCACATAGGTATGGAGCCTGAAAGCTGTTATCTTAACAAATGCCATCTGGAAGCATTTGGCAGCTCATATGATTAAGTATCATATCACGGCTAGCCGCAGTAAAGATAAGCAATGAGTGGCGCTGGTTCATGGTTGATGGGACTAAACAATGACAGTATCCAAAAACTCAAAAAATGCTTCTAGCACAGGCATGTCATTGCAGGAATCAGTGTTTTATTTATTAATATTTTTATTTATTTATTAATGTTTACAATATTTTTTTTTTTTACATTTTAATTTTATAGTAGTTTTAGTAATTTTGTTGTTTATATTTCTATTTAGTTTTCATAATTGTCAAGAGTATTTTTTGAGAACATTTTTTAATTATCGATCAGATATTATTATTATTATCACAGTATTTTGATTTAGGGAAACTACATTTTTCATTTACTATATTTGAAAGAATAATATTTGACTTTTAACCTGCTATTCCTCATTAGTTTGAAATAAATCAAAATCTGATTGCAATGAACTTATGAGAAACGATTATTTTCAATAATCAATTTATAATAATTCACAGTTTCAATTGAATGATTAATTTGTGAGTTCTACTATTATGATGCCGCAGTTAACAACTGGCTTTCTTTGTGCATATAAATGTAAAATTGAATTGGTATAGTCAGAAATAACCAAGAACGGGGAAGAATATGATCCTGAGAGCTGTGCTGACTCCTAATAATTCATAATAATGTCAGAATGAAGTCTAACCTATTTAAGCTTTATACTATCTGTGTGACTGGAACATTAGACCCCTCCTCTCTCTTTAAATGGATATTTTTAACAGGACGATAGAATCTATCAAATAGCTAAAATATAATAAATTCTAGTCTTTATAAAACTGTACTTTTATTTTTTACACTTACAGCACTCTACCATTCTAAAGACTGGTGTTAGTAAGATTTAGTATTTTATGGTCACCAAGTCTGCATTTATTTGATAAAATATATTAAAATAGTAATATTCTTAAATATGATTTAATTTGTGTATAATAAATAATGTTTATTTTTATATATATATATATATATATATATATATATATATATATATATATATATATAAAATTATGTTTTATTTAACTATATTTATAATATAATTATATTTAATTATATTTATATTTTATTTAATTACATTTTATAATCGCATTTATCGCATGCATGCACACTTCCTTTTTCTCCTAGACCCTCTGATTCAGCACTTTGTATCCTCATTGATTGAACAGTGGCTTTAATAGCTTTCAAATACCACAACCTATCTGAAGAGGAGCTTTGAAGCATGAAGAGAGATGGACCTCTAAAGATTAACTCTCAGTGCTGCTCACCTAAAACATAGCAGTTTTAGTGGCGCTACTCTGCATCTGTCGATCGTAGTCACACTGGCAGTGACTGTAGACCACTAATGTGCACTACACACACACATATTTTAATGAACAGGTGTCCAATAATAGGCATGTTCCAACAATTATAATTTTTTTTCGATTAGTAGCTAACTTGTTAGAATTTGTGTAATCAAATTTTTCACATGAACTGTTTATGCTCCACCAATGGTTAGGTATAGGTGGACAATTTTTTCTACAAATTGGGTGCTTACACTTAATTTCTACAAATAATAAATTTCCGTCCATATTCATAAGAAATTGTGACTATGTAAAATAGTTATGTTTTCTCAGAAGATTGGGCTGGCAGGTTTACGTGTGTCCTTCACAAACCACCATAGTGATTTGTGAGGTGTTTTTACACCTATCGCCATTGGCCCCGGCATCCCTTGATGACGGTTTCACACCTAGTGTTCTGCTTCTACATTGCAATAAAGGTGTTGATGGTGTGAAAATTGTGTTGTGGTCAGTTACCTGTGTTGACCTACACGTAGTCCCTTTTTCCCCATCACTGCTTCACAAACCCTGGTGGGCTGAGATAACAGACCTCAAAGGACAAATGAGACCTTAGACATCAAGCTTCTGGGCTTTGCTGGTGTTTTCTGTGGCATTTTTGTCTTTTGGGTTTTCCAGGGCATGCTAGAGGTTTTTCCGTGGCCAGAACCGCTACGGGACAATGGAGCGAGGGGACGGTGCACTTCCCAGGGTCACTTTGGCTTGCCTTTTCCAAAGACTCACACACATTCAAAAGCTGGAGCAAAATAAAAGGCTACCTTGGGAGCAGGAGAGCAGCATATGGTGTTTGAGTGCTCTCATTACACTCAGTTCCTCTCACTTTTTTCTGGCGTCCACAAGGGTCCTTCAATTTACCACACTTGCACTCCACAAAGAGCCCTTCTTTTGTGCGGCCACCTAAAAGCGGTCTCTTACCCTCTAAATCCCATTTTATGTTGCTCACTATTGAAACAAAAGGCGCACTCAAGCACAGCAAGCGTTCAAGCAGCACACTTCTCGCAGCTAAATTGTGAGATTAGATTTTGTGTGATACACTGAGCTTCCAAGCATGCTGTGTTTA
This sequence comes from Rhodeus uyekii, assembly GCA_037043235.1. NCBI lineage: Eukaryota > Metazoa > Chordata > Actinopteri > Cypriniformes > Acheilognathidae > Rhodeus > Rhodeus uyekii. The sequence goes on from JAWRVZ010000013.1 coordinate 5,251,744, forward strand.
TCTCCATGTGACAGGACACTGGACATGAGATGGACATGGGAAACAGCGGGGTTGACTTCATCCTCAGTCTGGTCTCTGCTCTTGCACGAGATCCCGCGAGACGGCAACTGATAATTGGTTGAAATCCCAGCAGGCGGAGGTGCTGGTTTAATCTTGTGTGTGTGTAATCCTAACGCCTTGTCTGGCACTGATAGGTTCACACCAAACCTGAAGCGCCCCCTGAGCTCCTGAGGCTCACCGATTCAAAGAATGCGGGGGAATAAATTCTGTCTGTCTGAGAGAGAGATAGAGAAGGCATAACAGTTTGTAATGGAGAAGATAGATTCTTTTAAATGTGGTACTGCTTGAATTTCTTATTTTGTATATATTTTATTAGCAAGTAAAAAGTAAGTTCAAGGAGGAAATAAAGGGAGGTTTTTAACTTTCGTTACCATTCACCTTTTCGTTGAATCTTTTGCTTGTAGGTAAGGTGAGACCATATTGACTATTCCAACACAGTTGACTATCCTTTTATTTCTGTAATTTTGCTTACACTGATAGAACAGATAGATGTGTGTGAGTGTTCTGTTCATATTTCGGGGACAAATGTGTCTCCAGAAGTGAGCTAAACCTGACAAAACTGCATATAAATACATTTAAAACACTTTGTTTTAAATTGTAAAAATACAGAAAGTTTTCTCTTAGGATTAGAGTGTTGGTTAGGAGCTGCGGCTCATCTATATGGGCCAAAATATAATTTAACTAAATAAATTCCAGTTAAAGACTCAAGCTCAGTTAAAGACTCACTTCAGTTTCAAGTCTCACAAGGAGTTTGTAGGCCGCCCCACTTACAATCACAGCAATTATACTTTAACAGAAGCCACTAACTACAAAACTAGTAATTTTTCACATAAGAGCAGATAGTCAGAAGCATATCTTCGTCGATCACATGGTTGACAACAAGGCCTCTGGTTTATCCGTTAAGGGACCTTCCAGGCTGCAGAAATGCATTTCTAGGCATCAGATTGTCGGGAAAAACAAGTTTTTCTGTCTCCTTATGGTGCCAGTTGATCACCTCACCCATACTGATCTGTAACAGAGCATACTAATGCACACACAGATACACAGGACAAACCGCTTCTCCAAGGTTGAAGTCTGCCCAGGCTCCAACTATCAACAGAAAGACTTTTCAAAACATTTTGATAACATCTTCTATCTGGTGAGAAGTACAGACAATATTCTATGGAAAAATACAGAAATGTAAAGTAAAGGCTTTAACTAATAATTGGTACATAGGCGAAAGACTGAAGTTTACATAAATTTGAATAAATCATTCAAAAACTCAAGTTATAAATCACTAACTTGATTATAAATTACTCATTACGAATCATTAGAAGAAAAATAAAATAATATATAAACAAGTGGCAGTGGATTCCAAATTTTGCCCCACAGCTTATTCACTTAGTTTCCTGGAGCTATAAGGACATGTTATCCTTTACCTTATTTTAGTTATAGCTATACTTTTAGCAACTGCTGTCTCCTAAATGAGCTGTACAGGTTATTACTATCCTAAACCCTCTCCCTTCAATCTCCCTCCTCCCTCCTCAGTGATAGGCATAGTCCACAAAGTACTGTTACCATTCAAATTATGCATTATCAGCACACAGAAAGAACCAGAGACACTTCCTGTGTTTGGTGTATCCCTGTTAGCTTAAGCTATCAGGTCTCCTTTGGGTTTATGAGTTTAACACAGAATTTACTTGAACAAGTGACACCAGCTTAGCCATATCTCCTTGCTAAAACTAAAAGAGGTAAAACACTCCTTCCTTTCTGTCCCTTCCAGATTTAATCTTGTTGTTTTATTTGAGCTTTGGTTTATTTGTTACTCTTGTAGAAACAACCCGTGTTAAGAACCATCAAGGCAAGGCAAGGCAAGTTTATTTGTATAGCACATTTCATACACAATGGTAATTCAAAGTGCTTTACATAAAGAAGAATGATAAAAATAAAACATTAAAAATGATTAAAAGAATAAAAAGATAATACGTATAAAATAAAATGCAAACAGTTCGGACATAGCACAGTGCTCAATCTGCAAATGCATAGGTAAAAAGATGTGTTTTGAGTCAGTACATCAGTATTTTGAGTAATTGTTTGACAACGCATACACGCCCAGTCATTAACTGACGCTGCTTACAGCTGTCAACAAAGATACTCAAACCCCTTATTTGTGTGCACCAACACTAAACCTTGGTACTCTGCATTAATAGCTGCACCACATCAGCTATTTAAACCTTACATGGCTCACACTGTTCCCCCATACAGATAGCTTGCCACCTCTTTACGGGACATCCAGCCCTGCCGCCCACCAGAACCCCCTGGAGACCAGGCAGAGGAGCGTTGATGGACATTCTTCAGCCTAAAGCTGCTAACGACTTGAAACGGCAAGAATAACGAGATGGTAACACAAGTGGATGCGCGACAGTCAGTCTGGACCACAAAAAGCTGACCGGCATCATCATCTTCATGGCCCATGCTCTCAGAGGCCAGCAGCAGGAGGTCAATTAACTAATGCGGCAAGTCACAGAGTTACACAGAGAACCAAGCTCCGTTCAGTATGAGAAGGAACAGAACAGATTTAAGGACCCCAACAGACTTGAGCAACCAAAGGAGATCACCGAGAGCAGCTGAGAAATGCCACCAGACAAGGAAAGAACGGTTTCACTTAAAGAACTGTTTGAATTTAAAGAGATTCTAAAGCCAAGGCCCTTGAAGGCCATCTGAGTCCTGCCAGAGCTGAAGTCCAAACCCTGACTCAACAACTCTACTGCATTGGAGACAAGCTTAAGCTGGTCCAAAGAGAACTGAAATAGACAGAGTAACTGCAAAGACCTCACTCAAAGACCTCAACTGAATTGCCAGGAAACATCCAATCAGACTACCAGCAGCTGAAACAAGCCATCATAAAGGAACTCTCAGACCTAAAATCTGAAAGCAGACTAATTACTGTCCTAGACACCTTAAACACATACAACGTAAGTTGATGAATGTGTTTGCTTACAGAGAAGCAAGAGTCTTCATTAGTAAAATTAGAATTTTTACTGATTGAAAGAAATCTCAAAGGGTTGTGTAAACCTCACATCAACAAAATTTGCACGTCTCTTTTGAATCATGCAGAAATTTGCTACACACGGTTTGAATAGGCTTTGCTGCTCATTGGTTTCCATGACAAGGACTTGTCACAGGATACACTAAATCTAGACAGTGCATATCTTATGTCACCCTGATGCAAGATTGTAAGTAAACCACCTGGGCTGGTTAAGCTAAGACAACATAACAGCTCTAAGGCACAGGCTAACATATTAGCAGTGTCAATTGGCATCATATGCTCAAAACTTTAAATACAGCTTGGGTGTATGCATTGTGAAGTGATTGACCATGTCACGTATCGATAAAGGACTCCAATACAGGAAAAGGGGATTTAATAAACATAGTATACAAAAGAAACACCCACGAGGGGGAAAAACATGACATAAACAAGATCCAAACTAGAACATAAAACAAACCAGGGACACGGCAGGAAACATGGCAGGGACCACGGGAAACACATCCAGGAATGACAACGACACGACACAGGACAGCAAACACACCAGGATTAAATAGGGACACATGAGGGAAGGTAACGAGCTGAGAACAGCTGACAACACTCAAGGGAAACAAGGTAACAAGATGGGCGGGGTTTACAATCACAACAAAGGGGCAGTGTCAGAGCTCTGTCAAGCAACACACTAGAAACCAAAACTTAAGTGGCAGAACCCTGACAGACCACCTCTTAACTGACGCCTGAACACCTCTTAACTTTATCCTTCCTGAATTCTAGTTAATTAATTAAATAAGCATGTAATTAAGTTGAACTGTATAACCAGAGAAGAATTAGTATAATTAGCGGTTTACTTCACATTAAGGATGGGAGCCCACATAGCTATAGACGTAGCAGCCTTAACCAAACATGGAGGAGACCCTGCACTAACTTAACGGTTTTGACTAATTGGTTGATATTCTTTCTGAGCCCCAAAAGGAACCAGAGACACTTTTATTTGCTATTTTATAATCTGAATAATAAAGCTCCCTCTGTCAGGGTTCTGCCACATGTCTAGTAATTTCTTCTTGTTGTGGCAGATCTCTGACACTACCATAATGTCTAGTAATTTGTGTGTGTGTGCCCGCGGATCCGAGTCGCGCATGCTTTTGTCTGTGTAGTGTCTGGTGTGCGAGTTATGATGTCCTGTCCCGATACTTTGGTCTGGTTCAGTTTCGGTTTTGTGTCGAGATTCGGGCATTTATAACGCTTGTGTTCGTCCTTGTCATGAGCGCTCGAGCCGAGTGGTTCCTCGTTCTCGCACGATCTACGTTATGTGAGTGGGCATGGTCCTCTCATATCTGTGTGCACTGTTGTTAGATGTAAACACGTTGGCCGATGTAAACATGAACCACGTGCTTTCATGTTGTGTTTTGGTGTCGTGTTTTGTGTGGACACGCATTGATGCACATTCGCATTGGCTGCGTGCTCGTGTCTCGTCATTGTTTACTCGTCATTTGTTCTCCTGGTTAACTGTGATTTGTCTCAGCTGTTTCCCGATTACCCTTGCTACTGTGTCTATTTAATCCCTCCATGTTTGCTGTCTGTTGTCGCGTCGTTGTCTTTATTATGTGGTTACTGCCTAATGAGCCTAACTGCCTAACTGCCTAGTCAAGTCTAGTCTTGCTCTGTTTTTCAGCATTTCAGTCTTGCTTTTTCCCCCCCCTCGGGGTTGTTTATGTTTGGATTTTTGTCTTTTGTTTATTAAATGCCCTAGACTCTGCAAAATTGAGTCCTCGACTCATTCGCACCCTGACAGCCTCTCTTCCTTTTCCTCCTCTTCTTCACTCCATCAGAGATCTAGCTTGTTGTGACCCATCAGGTCACAAACACAGGATCAATGTAGAACTGTCACTATAGCAACTGTCACCCAGAAATACCAGAAATACCACTGGGAGAAGCCATGGAAGACAGCAGCCTTACCTTGCAAACCCTACAAGATGACCAACAGCAGTTAACAACAATATCCTTCTTCACACCCTTCACACAACTGTCAATCGGATGCTGCACCAGGGACAACCAGACCCTCCTGCCTCGGAGTTATAGGAGCTGCTGGCATGAGTAAAACAGCTCCCTGAACAGGACTCACTAGAGGAGTACTGCACCAGGACAAGCTTCTGACTCCTTTCCCTACACAGTTTAAGCAAGCTTTAATCGGCACCACCTCAAGAGCAGAGTGAGACTCCAACTTTCAGACTTCTTGTGATTGAGAAGCTAACAACCACCTGCTGTCCTCCTGCCACCAGCCCTCTTCGTACTACACGGAGCCCTAACCTCTTCCTGCAACCCCAAGCAAACACCTGGCCCAAATGAACTGACTTCAGGATGACAGGTGACACTGTCAGCACACCTGCTACCCCAGCACCTGCTACACAAGCCCAGAGACCTGAACTTGACTACCATCTACGCCATCCAAATACAATATCCAACTATCTATAACTAAATAGAATTAATTCATATTTCTTTGAGCTAATTTGCTATACTTGTTTGGGTTGACCCTTTCGTCAACTTTTACCCACTTTTGTCCTGATTCCTTCTTAGGGAGGGTCTATGGGTGGGTAAATGTATGGGCTTTTTCAGATATTTCAATCTAACTGACAAAATAAGCTCATTCAATTTACATATGAACATGCTGGAGAAGACTGAAAAACATATGGAGTGTCATCTTTCGTTTCTGCTTTGATCGATTTCTGCATTTGACAGATGCTTTTATCCAAAGCAACTTGCATTGTATCCATTGCATTGTATTCCCATTGTTTTCCCTGGGAATTCAACCCATTACCTTGGTGTTGCAAGCGCCACGCTCTACTGTTTCATCTGCAGGAAAGCTAGTCGTAAGACCACAGTGAACGGGTAATGAGTGAGTGTTAGAAATCAGGAAAGGAATCCTGAAAATCAGGAAATCAGTGAGAGAACGTTGTGCTTGGTAAGTTTTTTCATCTTCAAACCAAACTTGGGTCTTAAGTCAACAGAATTTAAGATTTCTAGAGTGCTTCCCATAATGTTTGCAAATTAGGTCAGTAGGCAGAGAGTGGGCAGTCTTTTATGGCTGTTCGAACCCATTCGACCACCATATGAGCAATTTGGTTGAATGTGTTTTCGACTACATATGGAAGTGTTTGAAAGTGGACAAGCTCACAATGTTTTAGACCCCATTTAGCGTCATCAACTTTTTATCCGATCGACCAAAATGCATGTTAATACCAGGCATAAACAGGGCCTGTGTATGTGTATAAATAATATGCCTATTCTATAATTTACAGTTGTGTGGAAGATGTCTGGAGTGTAAAAACTAAGTAGTTGAGGAGAAAATCTAAGTTGTGTAACAGCTAGAGTGTTTATCTTTTTAAAGCTATAGAGTTCAAAACATTGACACCTGACACAATTGGTTTTTTTTTATATGTTTTAGATTCAGTGGTGGGTTAGACAAAAATTCACTAGTTTTGTTTATAGCTTAGCATAGATATGTTTTCTCTATTGCTCTACGTCTGCATAGTGTAGCAGTGTTCTGTTTACCTGTTTTGGGGTAGAATTAGTAGTTAAGCCTAAATGAGCTCCACTACCTCAAGTTCTTTCCTTAAACTTGCTAAACATCCCATTCTTTCTGCTGTCTCTGGTTTGAACGTGACCTTTCCGCTGAACTGTCACAGCACAGGCCTGTCATTGGTGTTGTTCAGGGCTGTCACTGTTCTAGAATGGAGTAGGAGTTTGCAGGATCCATTCCTGGATATGGCTTGGTAATGAGCGATAGCTGCATTTGGCTGGGTTTACTGGCAGCCCACGTTAGATAAATGGGGATCCTGACTGCCCGACGCAAGCAGGCTCAGCCTACAAGCTGCCAATAGAGATCAGGTTGCATTTTGAAATTAAAAATATGCACACTATTATTGCTTGTATTTTAATACAAGGTGCCACTGGTTCTGCCCCTCCATATGCACTTGGAGGCAATATTCACAACAGCATGACAGCAGTACAGCTTTCTATATGGTTGTAGTTCCTGTGATATTACCATGATTATAGTTATGAGTTATGAATTTGTTTCTTTATTATAATTTTATTTTATTTATTGTTTTCAATTCAGTAACTTAACTGTGATTAGTAGTTAGTGTTTTTCTTTCAAATCCAAAATTGTGTGAAACAATAAAAAATTAAAAATGCAGAACAACTGCGAATGATATGTTCAATGATATTTTCTAATTAGGGCCTTTTTTAGCACTTTTGGCACTGACACAATATTTTAAATAGGACAGGGTAGCCACAAAGTGTTTTCAAAGAGAAATTTAGTTGTTTATTATGCCTTTTACTACAACACAAACCAAAACACATTGTTACAATAAGAACTTACTATATAAAATAATGTATTCTTACTTACTGAAAAACTTACCACTGTCCCCTGTGGTATTTTCCTTCTATAGATGTTATCATTTTGGTACTTTGTAAATATTGTCATTATTATTATTACTACTACTGGAAATTGATATTATTAAAGATTTAAAATACTAATCCATCCATTCCATTCATCCATCCACTTGCTTTCTAATCAATATTCATTCCTTATCGTTCACGAATTAGTGTCTGTGTTAACTTAAGTTAACATTCAAGGAAATCAAAGGGATGCAAATCAATCTCATTCTATGGTCTTGTAGCTTGAGCCTCACAATGATGGTGGAGCTTTACAACTCAATACATCAATATGAATCTTCCAGCAAAGGGTACTTAACCCAAACAGAGGTATAGTAGTTTTTGAAGGAAAATCCACATGACACATTATAGAAGACATAAGGTCATGTGCAGAGGGCATGGCCATCTCAAACAGACAGGATGAGCCTCTTAGGTCACTGAAAGGCGCTGAGAGAGGAGTTAGTTTGATGTGCATGTCCAAAGAAGTGTGTCACGTAGGTGTTTGCCTTGAAATACCACTAAAATGACTGTTTAGTGAATTCCTCCCGACTCCTTTCACACACGCGCACACAGCCCTTGTTTGTCCTTGTTCCCCAGACTCTGCTCCATGTTTTTGCTGAAAGCTGCTATCCTGCTCTCTAATTACACTATAGCTTTCTCACACAGTTTTCTCGCCACGACTGATTGTCTCTTCAATCTCCCCATTCTCTGAGGTTTTATTCTGTCACACACCCACACTCACACTGTACGCACACAGGACACACACTTAAGCCTCATCTACAACCTGGCAGAGCTGCCGAGGCTGACATTTCGCCCACCGAATGGTCAATTAAAGAAGAAATCCATGGCATTTATGCCTTTATCCATAAATGTAGACCTCTGTCATTTAATGATGCTACCCCCTACAGACAACAGGTATATACACAAACAATCATACTTCTACATTTTCTCAATATTTTTGCATTTATTTGATTATTTTCAATCTCCTCTTCATTTTCTCTCTGACCTTTTATACGTAAAGGAATATTTAAACTAAATCTGAAAAATGCAGTCATCATTTACTCACTCTCATGAGTTTAATGAGGTTTTGGAACACAAAACGTCTCTATTTTGTTTACTATTACGTGATAGTTTTGTGTTATTTAAGATTTATGTTATTATTCCCTGATAACCTTTCCTTCTTTCTATTGTTGAACACAAAAGATATTTTGAAAAATGTTGGTAACCAAACAGTTGCAGCTTTTGTTTCAGTCGTAATGAATTCATTCTAATCCAAATGTAGTGCTTACGTAACACATTGAACACTACTGTGTTCTATACAGGTTGATGTGCATGTTTATGTCACAAGCTTCAAATCAAATACATTTTTTGACATGAGCACACTGCACGGATATACATGTACAGAGTTTCCCTCAGTTTGCGCTTAATATTCCTGCGAATTTCTTTCTATTCTTGACTTAATATTTATCTATTTCGGGTCCTAATTAGGAGACGATGAGCACATTATCTGTTGTGCTCATTCCTGCGCCCAAAAGGTGTCTGTGGATGAGAGTCTGAAACAAGGACTGGTGGGACGTTGTTCTGCTTCACTTCACAGATGATGAGCAGAAGGAATTTTTTTTATTCACTTCATTCAACAACAACAACAAGAGAGAGGAAAAGGTTTAAACTACCTCTTACTATCCAAATAAAATATGTTTAATATTTCTATTTTGTAAAAAATAATAGTAAATTATTATGATTATTATTATGATTATTATCATTTTATATTCATATTGATATATAACTTTTCATTCAGTGTTGATTCATTTCCAAAATTTAGTCAATTTATCTACACAGCAGCTCTGGAGAAAACAGTGATGTCATCGTTCGACTCAGTTCAGTTCTCATTCAATTTTGTCAGAGCAGGCCAATCAATAATATAATTGAAAGTTAATCAACATAACACACTACACATTAATTAGTGTCTATCACTTCACGCTAAATGAAAGCAACTTCCTTATTAAAATGACAAAACTAGCAGTAATGGTGAGAGTGGATTGACGGTGGAAGAATGGAGATGAGCAGTGGTTTACTGTTCCTCTAGTCCTCATTTTATTGGTCACTGTGCTATGCATGTGGGTGGGCTGGTGCTTAGGGGGTCTTTCAAGTCGAGCGGCAGATGATAACCAAAGCTTCTCACAATACTGTTTCTAATTCTGAAGTGTGGAGAAATGCAAGTCTTATTCTGCTTAATCTATTTTCAAAGAGGAGGACTGACTAACCCATTAATGTAGATATATGAGCTCCATATGGTCTTTAATTCTTAAGGCATTTGCATAAAGTTAAGGCAAAAATACTTATCCTTATTCTCAGTGATATGCAAATCTCTGCCTTCATTTGCATAACGTTCACATTTACTTGCATCAATAAAAGGCATGACAGCTCCACTTTGTGTTCTCAAACGGGTCCTGCTGTGAATACACACATAGGCCTGGGAAAACCATGCAAATAAACATGTAAACACACGCAGCTCAACCCAGCTTATAGCGTACTCCATTAGGACACATCAGCACTACGATGCAAACTCTTTGTTGTTAAAGTATGACTTGTATTACATTGTGAAATATACGAGCTTGCTACGGCTTTGTTTCAACCTCTTTCATTTACCTAGCATTACACCTTATCTGTTTTCAACTGTCTAAAAAGTAATTAACATTTGTCATGCTAGGGCATCACCATTTAGTATAGGTGACACTTTTGTTTATGCGTTTCATTGATATGAAGCACATTAATCAATATGTTACTAAAAGATTATAGGATTCTTTTACCACATGACATGAAAGGTTGCATATCTTATGCAAAGTGTTTCTTATTTACTCTCATTTACGCAAGAGCAGCGTCGCATTTAGCAAACAGCTGTCAGGAGTGAATAACACCCTTTATCTCAGTGTGAGATACAGTATTATGCATTGGCCCCCAGAGTAACAGGAGCCATAACTGATGCTAGCAACATACGTAATCACATGCTAATATTATGGACCACACACAGCTCACACAAGCAAAGACCTCGGAATTTCTTTCAGTTCTGGGAAATTTGCTGAATATTAGAAAATGAAAAGTAGAGGACAAAGGCAGTGTAGGACAAGTCCTCATCTACAAACTGATTATTGTCTTTTCACTGCTCTCAGTAAATGTCCATGTCCTGCTCTATTAAAACGTCTGAATTATGACTTCATCAACAAACGAAGCCTCTCGTCCAGTCTTTAAATCCTCACAGAGTTTTTCTTTTTCTTTAAGATGTCTTTGGAAATGTGAAAATATCTCTCTGCAAATGTTGGATGCAAGTATGATGGGAATTTGTGCCTATACTGCATATGTGTCTGTGTACTTCGGGAGGGATAATTTGTTTGTCCTGGATATTACCTTATATGCAGTCCTGAGGGATAAACCCTGCAGGCAGACAGTGTCTTAATAGCATTTTACTTTATCAGGGTACACCAGTGTGCACACAGCATGTTTGCTTTTAGACGTCGAATCGCAACTCGGATGGAAGCAAACATCAAGTATCAGAGTAAATTGGAAAATCTCTCCCCCCCCCCCCCCCTTGCTTTAAATCCCATGAAATCTCAAGGTCCCCAAAGTAATTAGCGTCTCAAGCGAGATAGGGGCTCTGTGTGAAGGCCCTCTGAACCCCTTACCTCCACAGACGTAGTCCCTCCAGAACGCACTCCGTTGCCATGTTCTTTGTTCAGTACACGCGTTGTCCCTCTCACCAACGATAATGTTGAGTTTGATGCTTAAATGCTAAAACGATGTTGTCATGTGTGGTTTGGGGATTGTTCAACACTACAAATACAGTAGAACTGAAAAACAGCTTTCATGTTCAGATCTTACTTGCGTTATGTATCCTTTCTGAAGCGTCAGGGTGTTCTGTTCCCGTGTACGGTGTTACCGCATTTCTTCTAAACCGCATCTGCTGAAAGGGGCAGTTTTCTAACGTTTTCTGAGATAATACAACACATAAAATTTCACTTGTCAAGTAAATGTTTTTGTACACATTAGAAAGCTCTTGTTTAGAAAGGAAAACAGTTCTTTGGTTTTACTGTCCTTCCTTGTCCAAAATATATACTGTGGGAATGAGGGTGTTTACATGCCTCAGGGGAGTATGCATCTGTCTTTGATAAGACATGTCCCCTCATCTTCATTCAGGTCTGGTGAAACATGGCTGCAGGCCAGGTCAGGGCACCTATTACCCATTAAAGGCATAAATCTTATCAAAAACTAAGCTGTCAAATGCCCATCAGCAGACATATCTGATTTTTTTTTGTGGCTGTCTGGTGAACCTGGCTATCTGAAATCTGCATACTGTCATGAGGTAATATGGCCTGCAGGTCTGAGGGAAAGCTTTATGCACTGCGTTGGTTTGTTTCAAGTTTTTTATGTTGTTGTTGAACTTTTAACGCTGATATTTACAGTTTAATAATATAAAAGCTGTTTGTTTTGGAAGTGATGTCTGAGTAACCGGTGCTATCAAAGTATGATTTAACCAGCACTGATAAGATGATTGTTAATGTTATGGCCAATAACTGATAAATGGCTGATTATAAAAAAGATACTACACTGCTCAAAATTTATAGGAACATTTAGTCATCACAGTATTATACCAAGTCAATTGAACTTCGGGGATATCAATCTGTCCACTTAGGAAGTATTCATGATTGTGAATCAGTTTCAACTGCTTTGGTGTGAATGAAAGTGACAACAGGTGCACTGGAGAGGCAACAGAAAGACAACCCAACAAAAAAGGGATTGATTTTGCAGGTGGTGGCCATAGACAATTGTTCGCTCCTTATTCTTCCTGACTTATTTGTCTTTAGTTTTGTGTTTTGCTAGGGTCCTTGTCACTGTTTGTAGCATGAGGCAGTACTTGCAACCAATCAGGTGCACAGGCAATCCTGCTCCTATGGGATGGCACATCCATACATGCCATCGCAAGGAGATTTGGTGTATCTTCCAGCACATTTTCAAGAGCATGGAGGAGATACTGGATGACAGGCCGTTACACAAGGAGAGCTGGACAGGGACATAGAAGCAGTCCTACAAAATGACCTCTAGCAGGCTACTGGTATGCATGTTTCTGATCAAACTGTCAAACACACTTCATGAGGTTAGCGTGAGGACCTGAAGTGAGGCTGGGGGGGGGACATGTTTGGTAGTTGGTCAGTCATAGGGATTTTAGCAATGACTAATTTCTTAACCGTTTAAATGGAAATTTTGCAACTGACTACACTAAACCATCTCTCCGCAGTCTGTTTATGCAATCCATTTGAAAGAACAGTTAATCTACAAATAGTCAAATGAATCCTACACCAAATGCTGCTAAAAATAGGTCAGATACTTGCAATGTGCTTGCCTTGCATTATTATCATTGTATTAAACTTAAGAGTTCACTTAAGCGACGTTTGCCATTATACACATGTTTATTCAAATCAAGTCAATAGGCAATGCAGGACCAATAAGTTAATAGCCTATTATAAACAAATTTCCTCAAATTAATGTTTGTCCACATTAGTCAGCAAGTGTGTGTGTGTGTGTGTTTTGTTTGTTTGCATATGGAGATACAGTAGGAAGGCAACAAGGCATATCCAGATTCAATATGTGCCAGTTCCCGTCAATTGATGCCATGTCTTGATATAATTGATTATATATCTGGAATTTCTTTTTAATAATATTAAATTATATAGTTCTGATATTTCATGCATCTCTAGTTATTGTTCTTTGGATAGAGAAGGATGTCTTCATGCCTAAAAACGTGAAGTTATTGACTGACTGGGCAGCTGCCTAAGGTTTTGGACGCAGCCTCGGTGTGCAGGTGGTGTGATTTTGACCTCTTGTTCATCCACCTGCCTGTGTGCTTTGGCTCATATGAGTTACATCTCATTCATGGTGCTATCATTTCCCAGTCCTTGTTCTTTTCCTTGACATGCCCTCGCTCTTTCTCCCCATATTCCCTTTTTATTAACTCTATCACTTCCTGTCTGTTGGCCACATCCTTTCATCCCCATCAATATTCTTTGCTCTTTTCTCCTCTGTTTCCATAGAGATGGTTCATTGTCCTTTTGAGCGCAAGACACAGAAAATCCTAAAGATCTCCTACACTATTATTTTCTAAGACTTTTTTCATCCCTCTCTCCATCTATATCGCAGTCATTGCTCTCTTTTCTCTATCCTTCTACCTTGCCAGAGAATATCTCTCTTCTTCCCCTCCCCTCTCGTAGTTTTTTTTCATTTGCTCTTTTCTCTGTCAATGGACTGATTTCTTTTTATCCAGGAGCACAGCAAGATTAGGAGATATTGTATCATGGCCAAGACAGGCAAAGCCCTTTTCTGTCCCTGACATCTAATTAATGGTAATCCTTTAAGCTTCTGCTTGTAGAGCAGACCTCTTGGTCTCTGTCTCATTTGCAGTAACAGAAAAGAGAAAGGAGGAGTGTTTGGAAGTAAGGAGGGATGGAACCTTGTGCCTGCTCAGCATGTCCGGTTGCTTGACCTGTATTGAGAGACAAAGGTGTTTGCACTGGGCAAAGGTGTTCATAAATGTTGGGTGATAAGGATTTCCATTAATTCAGTAAAAGTAGAAAAAAAAGTTCATTCAGTAGATTACATATGCTATCGCTTGTTTCTGCATCTTCTTTTCCTGATTCAGATTCAGTACTATTTCAGAAGATGTGTAATATTACCGTATAACAGTGAAAATACTGAAATGCGTAAAAAACTTGTCTATGGCTGGAAAATTGCAAGGAAAGAGTTAATTAATTTTAATGAAACAGATGTAAATATACGCTTTCAGCTATTAATTTGCAAAGCAGTAAAAATCAGCTATAAAACCCCTTATTGCATTTGTCATAAACATGGATATTAGTTTCTCCTTTAAAGAGAAACTGCAACATTTCAGCTGAGTCCTGAAGGAATATTTTCTCCTGCCGTCCTTATTGTGATATTGCGTTGTTTTCTATTATTGCTTGAGCTTTGAAACCCTTGGCAACGTTGCAGTGAGTAATTGTCCTCTAGAAAGAAATAACAGCAAAATAGGTTCAATTAAAAGTGAACAAAGAATGCCATCTGAATTGCATTTTTTCTGAGTCAGCTATCCTTATCTGGGCAGTGTGTTGTTCTCTGCACTTTTTCTATCAACGCGTCTCTTCACAGGACAAATCTATTAATGTTTGTTTGAGTCCGAGACTCCCGACACCAGGCCACCTTCAGATTGGAGGAAGACCATTGTAAGAGCCAATATTCACACCTGCTGATGTCAGAATAGTGTGAAAACCACTAAAAATATTTTTTGCTAAGACAAGGCATGTTTTCACTCTTGAAAATAATTATAACACACCCACATGTTCAAACAAAAGCCAGACTGCACCTCCTACAGAGCTGTGATTAATGCAACTTCCAAAATGTGTTTGAATCACACATTTGTGTGTGTTATTAGTTCTCCACATGCTTGCTGATGAATGAGCACATCCTGCTTGTTCTGCATTGCCCTTCTCTGTCACTCTGGTCCCGTGCCCAGCATAATGCCACAAGGAGCACTCAAACCGTAGTGTGCAACAGTCTGACACAGATGCAGTCAGGTGTGGGTTTTTCTATGTGAAGACAGAAAAAATGATGACCACACCAGCTTACTGACAATACATTAACCTACATTGGAAGCAGACGACTGGAGCCATTTGTTGGCCAAATGTGCTCTGTTTAGCTGGATTCGATCCACATAGAAGATTTCAATTGATGAAAGTTCATTGGTGATGCTGGCTTTTATTATGCAATGATACAAATGCATGTCTGTATCTGATCACACCATATGTCCTGGTGTTTCAATTAGAATCCTTGGATATGAATGTGTTTATGTGGTGGTAAACAAATGTTCTGCCGACAGCATTTGTTGAATTATGTTGATTACCATAGAAAATAATTGCAAATAATTTAGAAAAAAAAGGGAAAATTGTACAGCACTTTCAAAAGGTAACGGTTTTGTGTAGTAAATTTCAGAATGGGTATTTGTCAAACTATACATTATTATATAGTCTAAATTCACTTGTAGCCTAACACAATTCATATTTGTGTTTTATTTTCTCTTTAAAAAAAGAAGAAAATATTAAAACTGTCCGTAGTTATATGACATTGTAACAGAACGAAGACGAAGAGCGCAGGTTTCCAACTTAAACTCATTTTATTCATAAACGCAAACAAAAACCACATTAAATAAGAAAACTAAGAGAACTTTAAGAAATGAGGAGAACCAGGAGACGGGAACCAGGAGACGGGAACCAGGAGACGGGAACCAGGAGAAAGGAACAAGGAGAAAGGAACAAGGAGAACAGCATCCAAACAACACATGACACCAGACAGGAAGTGACAAATGACACGACACACAGGAAGTGACAATAGACCTCACCAACAGGAAGTATAACATTGACCTCACAGGAAGTGCACAGATGACACGACAAACGTTAACAGACATAACATGACATGTTTATCAGCTTATGAGTATTGGCTGGAAGTTTCATACTGGTGCTAATTTTTTTACTTTTTACTAATATTTGGATAAAGGGTGAAGATGTCAATTTTCCTGGGCTGAACCTCACTTTTTGCTACCTCTGTATATATGGTAATCAATTGTACTTGCTTGATGGGCAAGAACAAGCCCCATTGGTTCTTGCAGAAGCTCAAACATGCTGGCATGAAGCAAGAATGAACCTCAGGGGCTCTCGGGAGCCAAGCAAGCATGCTTGAGCTTCCGTTTACCGAATCTGAGTGCTCCATATTCACTGGTCAGTGTTAATATGAACATTTTCAGAGTTTTGGGTGAATAGATATGGAAGAACTGAAATCTCTCGTATTTCATTAAACATATCTTCATATTTTGTGTTTTGAAGATGAATGAAAGTCTTCTGGATCAATAACACCAAGAGAGTAAGCAATTGATGGAAGAATTTTCACTTTTGGGTGAACTATCCATTTAAAGATTTTCAGAATCAAAGTGAGCAGCAGTATTTGTTCCCTGACACACATCAATAAACCAGCATACAAACTGACAGATTTTGACTGTCCACTCAGTGTCCCTGTGGAGTTGTGGTACCTTACAGCGATTATGAGGTGTGGGGGATGGACTAGAGCAGCCAGCTGAAGTTCGGAAAAGCTTTTGTGCACCATTGCCCACGACACATTTCAAATTAACCTTACTTGCTTCAAGCCCTTCCACCGGAAGCCCCATCATATCTACCCACCACTGGACAATACTCTATTAGGGGCATATCTTGCCTGTCTTCTCTTCAATCACCCAATGACTCCTATGGTGTGATAGAGGTCTGGCAAGAAGTAGTGAGATTTGAGCTATACGTGTTGGAGATTAACCTTTGTATTTATATTGGAACAAATCAAATTCAATAGGATTGAAAAGGCCAATTGAAAATAACTTAGAATATAAAGAAAGAACAAATAAAACAAAAGTCTCTATTCCCTATCAACCCAGTTTTATTTTTACAGCCTTGATTTTGTTCCCTCTCCTCTTCGTTCCTCATCTCAGTTGCAGCAGTTGCTTTTCTTTTATACCAGACAGAGTAGAAGAGACAAAAAATATATGTGTTTTCCTGTGAATTGTCCCAATAGGACCGCTAGCTATGAAACAGGATGTGTACATTTATCAAATAAAGCCTAAATCGGAGGCACTGGGTCTTTAAGCGCTTTGCTTGAGTGAATAATATAATCAGCGGATTATCGATTTATAACCTAGAATAAAATGGTACATAAATTGGACTAATCTCATTAAAGTTTAATCTAACACCCTTTATGAAAATTGACTTATCCAGAGTGATTACTTTAATGGATTGTTATGATCCGATGGCTGTAAGTGTTTAGGGAGCATGTGAGGAAGGTTCTTCTGTTTGCAGCTGTTATTTGTATTTTTATCTGTTGTGTTGACATACATATTTGTTTTGGGATCTGTATTCAGATGGGCTGGGGTAAAACTAAATGAAAACCCCAACTCATGCATTTGCATAGCATAATATACCTCAAAATTCTCAAACTTTTGTGTAAACAAAGTATGTGAGATTTTCTCACTTTCTGACCATGAGAAACTTCTTTATGCATTTGTTACATTTATACTTTACATATCGCAATAGGTTATCAAAGCTGTTCAGAATGCAGCTCCACAAACTCGCTCTAAATTCACATTACTCCAACATTCAGATCACATCACTTGCTACCTGTATCATTCAGAATTGATTCTCTTATTAGTTTTTAAATGTCTTCATGGCACAGTCCCAATATACCTCTCTAATTTGTTGAATAAACCTCCTCCAGCAAGATCGCTCTGAACATCCAATAGTAACTTAGTTTTGTTGTGTCAAAAACACAGCTAAACATCAGTGAGTCAGCCTTTAGTCATTTTGTTCCCAAGCGATGGAACTCTCTTCCTGACAACCTACAAGCAATTGACTCATTATATGCACTTTTATAGTTTTTCAAAACATGTTTGTTCACTTGTTAATTTTTTCACTTTCTTTGATTTATTTTATTGTTGAATTTTATTATATTATCTTATTATCTTTCTCTTTTTTATGTTTTTTTTCCGTTTCTGTGCTTTATATTTAATCTTAGCATGACTATTATTATATTACGTTACATTGTAAAATTAATAAATAATACAATTTAATTTAAATAATCAAATAAAGGTAAGAGAAAAGCTGTGTTATAACTTCAGCTTGTAGCATGTTGAAATGAGTATTCCAAAGATACCTGGATGATCTAATTTTTCCGGTTAAAATACTCTAACGACTAATATTTCCCTCAACCCATTGCGTGTTGGACAAGGATTCAATTAAAACTACAAACACTGAAAAAACAAAAAAATACAAACATGACAGATGTGTGAGTCTGACGGTTAAGTACAGAGGTTTTGATAAAGGGATTTGAGTGATTAATAATCAGTATCTAACCTAGTTTAAAATATATTTATTCAATGTTTTCCACATTGAGTTTCATCTGCAACAGCATCATGATCTTTTGTAATAATACATTTGGACATTCACTTTTAAACACATGGTTATATTCAAAGTGCAAGCACATGAGGAGAGTCTTCGCATGAAAGACCCATGACTGGCAGATCAACCTGCTACTACATTTCTTTTCGATATGGTAGGAAATTAAATTTAATGTGGAAGATTTTAACTGTGACAAAATGATTGACAGGGCAGTTTAAAGGGTAACTGCATACATATGACTAAGTGACAGAGTTGTCTGTTAAAGATGACGAAGTATGTCCCAAAGCTACTTGAGCTACACATTCTAAAGTATGTACTTTTTTCACAAAAAGATTACATACTTTTAAGGTGTAGTACAACTTTAATATTCTTAATGCACATGTTGTTAATTAGGCAGATTTTTTTTGTGAAAAGCTCTGTGTAAAAATACGAAATCTGTTTTTAAGATCCACTGTTTTTAAAAGGTGCAATATAATTAAAGCCTTATTAATTACTTTTAATTGTATTTTTTGATCAAATAAATGGAGCCTTGTTGAACACAAGAGTGATAGTTAGATGCTTTGGTAACACTTTATTTTGATGGTCCTTTTTGAATATTCTGTTGATTATAAGCAACTACGTCAACTTATTCTAATACTAGTCTATTCAACTCAATTCAGTCTTTATTTATAAAGCACGACAACACACAATGGAATAAAATCAAATAAAAGAGACATAGAACCAATATGTAAACATATACTACACAACAACTAACAGCAGATTACGAAACATTTTCAAATGTCATTGAAAACATGAGTTTTTAGAAAGTGTAGGGGAAGATTTTTAGATGAGTGTTGGAGAAGATTTAACAGACAGAGGAAGGTCATTCCAAATATAGTGGAGTTAACTTATCTCGACTCACAGTTAACTCGCCAATCCTATTATGTTGACGTTTTTGAAGTGGAACCGCCAAACTCCCTATTTGTCTTAGCATTTTCTCATCGGTTACTTCGATTCTTTAATGTCGCCGAACACTATTATCTCGAGCACAAAAGAGGGACAAAATCGCCACTTCACATGGTAATCTCGTGACTCATGAACGTACCTAGTTCACTGCGCATGCGCTGAGTTCGCGTTGCACGTGGATCGCACGTGGATCTCCAGTGGCTTCACTCACAGCCGCAGAAGAACTCGCGGACAGAGTTGCCAACTTAGCGCCTTTGTCGCTATATTTAGCGAGTATTCAGACCACAATTTCAAAAAAGCGACTAGCGACAAATCTAACGACTTTATCTGGAGTTATTGGAGACTTTTGGAGACTCTCTGAAGTGAAAGCACATAGTGTTCTTATGCTTCTCAACGAGCAGCAAGTGCTGACTTGGGCCCATCCCATCCCAAAGCACTCACAGCTGTGTGCACATAAAGCCCGCCTTCTCTGATTTGATTGGTTTTGACGAGCGGTTACTGACCAGTGAGTATGAGGAGAAAGCACATTAGACAGGCAGAGCGCAAGAAAGTATGCAATCTAGTACAGCGTGATGACCTCACGAATATGTTATGATTGTTTACGCTGTGAGCGAAATTGTGTTTGCAATGTTGGAGAATATAATTAAAGGTTTGTATCGAGAATCAAAGGTGTTTTTTATTGTATACTGGTAAATGACTGCTGTTAGTTGGTGCACATATGCATTTTGTTGTTAGTAAACATGTACAGTGTATGTACATTTTTATAGCATGCCGATCGCTTCATCAAACAAATCGCCATATTGGCTGTTGGTTATCTCGATCATCGGTTATCGGGGGGGTGGGGGTAGCGGCGAGGCAGCTGGAGCGCGGGCCATCTCGTGGGCCATTAATAAAATGATCTCACGGGCCAAATATAATTACCTCGCAGGCCAAATTTGAGTTTGACACCTATGCCCTATAACCTTTGCATTTTAGGCGAGATTGAGGAACCATCAGATATAACTGAACATTTGAACGCAGAAAATAATGCATTCATAATACAGAATACAGAAAATACTTAGTAATACTACTACTAACACTCGTTACTTATAGTTTACATAATGTGTTAAAGGGACCATCAAAATAAAGTGAAACCAATGCTTTATACATGTTCATTACAATATTTTTCAATAAAATTTATTTATTTATGGTTTTTTTTGTATTTGGTATTCGTATTGTAGTCATAGTCAGCTGCCTTTTTGAATAAGGTATTAGACTTGAGGCATATCCCTAGTGTCGGACCACAGAGTTGCTCTCTCAAATGTGAAGTACAGATGGAGAAGGAAGTGACATTCTGGTGACATTTGGTGGCTTACTGGCATTTTACAAGATAGATGAGAGCAAGCTTCACTTCAGCTGAGTTTAAGACCAGGCATTCCACAAAACAGCTTTACTCGTGACTCTTTTATCCTGAGGCACATGTGCAAACCTCCAATGCGTGTGCATTCACACAAATTCAGGCATTACTCTGTCGTTCATTCTCACACAAGCTGTCAAAATCTTCAGACTTCTCATGTTTCTGTTCTGCTTACAGTGGAAAGGGGAACACCATGTATCCCCTCTTGTCATCAAGTTTAGCTGGAGACGGTCTCTTTCCTGCTCTCCCCACATGCTTCTCTCTTTTCCATTTCTTACATCTTACCCCATCTCTGGCTTTCTATCCATCAGGGAGGGCTCCGTTGGAGCACGGCGGGCTTTGCAATTGTCCTCATAAATTGCGTGAGTGTCAGGGTGAGGAAAAGAACTAAGTGAGCAGTAAATAATAAAGGGCTCCGTCGACAGCGTCACATTCTGGTCAGTGAAATTACCCAGCATGCCTCGGGAGAAGAGAGGACTCACCCCTAACATGATGAATTGCATTGGAGGATGGCATGGAGACCACCTGGAGTCCTCCTTACCTGTGCCGTGAATGAGCATGGCCACCCCAAGAGCCTTTGATGATATAAATTGATGAGTGTCTTTATTTCTCCGTAAAAGAAGCTGTTTGTCTCTCAGCTTGTGTAATAACCGATCTTTCACCAGACGTCGGTAACTGCAATCATTTTTCATTCCCCCTCTCTATGACACGCATCGGCTTTTTTGCTTTAGCACTCTCTCCCTTCTTTTTCGATCTCTTTCACTTTCTGTCTTGTATTGATCACTCATTCATAACTGCCAGCACATTTTTGTTGCTCTTGACTTTCACTCTGGCTGTGTCATCCTCCCCCACGTTTGCATTATCATGGCCGGTCACCGAAGACTAATGTGTTATTTTTCATTCTCTCTGTTCCACAATCTACAAGGTGTTATTTTGCATTTTCACATACAAAGGACATTTTTGTCAAAACACGGCACTGTTTTTTTGTGCTCAAACATGTTACTACATGCTTTCCAACCCTGTTTACCCACACTGCAAAAAAAGTCATTTTGACTAGTTTTCCAATGACAATGAAGCAAGCGTAAGAGATAGTATATTAAGACATTAAAACATATATTGTTTTGTGTAATATTAAATAATATTATAATAATTAAATTAATAATATATCAATTGTTCAAATTGTACGAAAAAAACAAACAATTGTGACAAAACGGTACAATCTGTTGGTGCAGAAGACAAAATGCACTTCTTTATTGGTTCAATCTATAAAATAAGTCGTTGGTAATATCTTATGCATTTTCTTCTCAAATAAACCACTCCTTTCCTGGTGAAAATGTTACTTTTCATATGTCACCAAATTTGCAACAGCTGAATGTACCATTTTTGACACATCAAACATGCCAGTCTCTGAGTAACATGTAATTTAAGTCATGAAATAAACTTTAAAATAAAATTCTGTGAAATAAGTGTAATGAACTAAGCAAAAAGCACATTATAATTATCCAAAAACCAAACATTTATGTACCGGTACGTACCAAACGTGTGGCGCTTGCAATACCAAGGTCATGGGTTTGATTCCCAGGGAGAACAAGGACTGATTAGAATGTCAATGTGTATCTCGAATGCAATGGAAGTTGCTTTGGATAAAAGCGTCTGCCAAATGCATAAATGTAAAATGTATTTTTTTTTTTTATATTACTGCTAAAGAGAATAAACACCAGTCAAATAGAAAACTTTTGAATATTTTCTATTCTTCACTGATCTGCAAAAGATAAACTGTTAAATGAGTGGTCTTGAGATGAGTCCTAGTAGTCGTCCAATTTCACTTTCACATGCTGATGTAATATATTATAAACTTGACATTATATTTTTTAATGAAATATTGTTTGATCACTATCTTCTCAGTTGTTGGTCCAATAAAATATTTTTTCCAATAAAAGATCATGTTACATTACCCCTTAGCAGATTTCAGCTCTTATCCTTAATTAATTTAATTCATTTTAATGTAGATTTAATGATCTGTTTAATGTAAGGTTTACTGGTAAAATTAGTGTAATTTATTTATTTTAGTTGCAAAATGACACATCAGGATTTTAAACTGGGAATAGAGTTACAAAAATGGCAAACTGTGTAAAAAAAACATTTTTCTCTATGAATACATTTAAATCTAGATGTTGTTAATCAACATTTTCTGATAGATTAGCACCTCTTGACCAGTTGAAAACGTGATATGTATATGTATATGTGTGTGTATATATATATATATATATATATATATATATATATATATGTGTGTGTGTGTGTATGTATTAAAAGTTAATAATTTTTTTGTGTACCTATTCATTTAAAGTACCATATAACTATTCTCTCACTTGCTATCGAAACACTGCTTTTTTTACTGTGCATTTCAATATCAGCATTCACATGCTTTCTTTACTAACAGACACACTTTTGCTGCTTTTCTATCATTCATCTCACTGTTTCTGACATTCTTTTTCTCTCACCTCACTATCTCACATTCCGTTATAACACTTTTACTCTTTTCTCCTCTATTTTTTCCGCTGCTTGGGAGCTTCATTATCTCGCATGTACCTAGAACCTATAATCTATTTTGTCAATCATAGCTCTCTTACCTCCTTCCTGGCCCAATCAAATGTTTTGTTTTGGTCTTTTTCTCAGTGCTCCATTACCTGTGAGATATAGGCTTTTCTGGGCATGTTACATAAGCATTGTGTCTCTGCTGATCGTTGATTGGCATCTCATTTATGTTATGAGGTGGTATGGTTTGAACCACATTGAATCAAATTCCTTGACATGGCAGAGACGCCATCACACTTTGTGCCGATCTTCCAGTCTCCAGGCGGTACAGCGTCTGTTCAGACTTGCACTGGTGACAGCCACTAGAAATCAGATGAATTGGTCTGAGAGAGAAATATAAAAAAAAATCCCCTGGAAATTTCTTCAAATAACCTTGACTGTAAGACCTTGAGAAAAATTGTGTGAATGGCTGCATTTTTGGTGTCACAGTCCGAAAAATTGAGGCGAGTGATTTCTATCCTTAATGCCTCTGTACAAAATACCCGCTAAATGTTCTTTTATATACGGTAGTCTCAGTTTCTCCATGTGCTTTTGGACAGACTATGTAACATCTCCAAATAGACATGCACTGCAACAGATATTGGATTGGTTCAATAATATATTTAATAGTTTTATTGTATAATCTTTTTGAGATTATTGATTTCTGTTCCCGTTTCTTGCTTGCAGGATGAGGGCTCACTTTGGAGTGTATTGACTGTGGTAGTGTTATGATACGGTGAGACTTGCCCTCAGGCTCCACTCAGACGTGTGCTGGGCCGCAATTATTGACCCCTCTGACCTTCCGACAGCTCTATTTCATACATGCTGCCTTATGCATATAATCTTCTCTATACTGATTTCCACCTATGAAAGTGCAAAGAAGTGCACAGCAGTGCCGTCCCTCCCAAACACTGTTTTTTTAATCTGACACCAGCGTTTTTCCTCATCTTTCTTTAGTTCTCCATGAACACTGAGGAATTTAGGAACAAATTGATTTATTTGCACATGTTGTTTGCATATTGCTGCATATATACATGCAGACATTCACACTACCTTTCAAATGTTTTTGAAAGAAGTCCTCTTATATGATCACCAAGGCTGCATTTAAAAATACAGTGAAAACAGTAATATTGTGAAATGTTATTACACTTTAAAATTTAAAAATGTTATTTATTCCTGTGCTGGCAAATATGATTTTTCGTGAGCCATTACATCTCCAGTGTCTCATGATCCTTCAGAAATCATTATAATATGTGGATTTGCTGCTCAGGACACATTTAATATTTTCCTTAATATCTTTGTTTTTTCCAGGATTTTTTGATGTTTAAAAAATTCTGCAGAACCGCGTTTATGTGAAATATAATCACTTTTGCTCATTTTAATGGCTCTTTACTGAATAAAAGTATTAATTTCTTTCAAAATAAAAATGCATTATTCATGAACATTGTCAATTCTGTTCTTAACTTGAACCTGTAAAACCCATATGATTTCTTATCAGTTCCTTCATACATTCATCTTTTTTTTTAAAAATCATTTCATCTATAGTGACATGACAAGTGGTCCCATTGCATCCCGAGGGCTTCTGTGGCATGCAGTCAACTGCTTTCTTCATCCAACTCTCTCGCTCTCTCATGTTCAGAGTGTGAATCAGTGGGCTAGAGGTGACCCCCCAGCCCTATTACCCAAACTCACTGTCAGCAACCAGAGCACATTTCCCAAATGAAAAGCTTCTCCCCCTCAGTCTCAAAGCCCCATCACACTCCTCCCTCTATCAGATTGCTGCCTCTCTTCTTTTATAAGTCTCTTAATGGTTTATAAATTGCGCGTAATGATTCCTCTTCTCCCCTCTGCGCTCTGAGATTTTTTATGGCCTTTCTGGTTTTGCTAGGCAAGATTTTGTAAATGGGCAGTGATATCAAGGGCTTCACAAGCTGTGTGCAGAGAGGCAGGAGGGTAAACTGTACGAGGTGTGTCTTATGCAGTGTTCACATTAGGAGGAGGGGTAGGCTGGGCTTAATTCTGTCGAATTATTGCCTTGACATAATTTAATTGTTTTTTTTGTTTTGTTTTTTGTTGATCTGGCAACTTTTCTTCAGTAATCATCAGAAATTACTAAATGCACCCAAGTGTTCACCAGTGTTGTGAAATCTGCGTTTATACATAACTGTTTTCAATATAAAATTATATTTATTCCTTTGATGGCAAAGCTGAATTTTCAGCAGCTTTTACTTCAGTCTTCAGTGTCACATGATCCTTCAGAAATCATTCTAATATGCAGATTTGGTGCTCTAATCATTTTCATATTTTTCATACTACTGTCACATTTGCCCAATGTAATGCATACTTGCTGAATAAACGTGATAATTTCTTTTTTTTTATTTACTGATCCCAAACTTTTGAATAATAGTGTTGTTAATTTGTTTGTAACATGTATACAAAATCAAATTGAAGCTGAATGAAGCAGGCTTTTGACAGTCTAGTCCAATGCACATCCGATGTCTGCCCACAATTCACTAGAGATAAAGAGTAAATGGTTCTGAGCTGTTTCATATTCATCACATTTTTGAAGAAGTTAATATAATCATCTTGTAACAGGGTCATAAAAAAGGTCACAAACATTTCTTTTAAAGGAACAGCAGATAATGTGTCCTCAAGATCACATTTACAACAGTGACAATTTTGTTTAGACCACATACTGAGTTATGCTGAAAGAAATACAGTAGTGTATAAAAATACTGATGTGCTCACAGCAGTGGAAATGATGCGTTTCTAAGAATAAGCAAACAACATGCCTTAGACATGTAGGCAGAGTGTGCTGGAAGGGCTGTCAGAAATTAAGAAGGTAAATTGCTTTTCCTGTATGATCTGAAATGGACCGTGCTAATTATAGGTCTAAATGAGGCCTGTGTGTCTTTAGTTGACTTTCTTTTACTAGATGATCATTATTAGTCTAGTCTTCCTGTAAAACTCTAAACAGCCTTAAAATAACTTGTAAATAACTGTAAGTAACATGCAGATTTGTTTTCATAGAATATGTCATAAAGTTATTTTTTCTTATCCCATTAGCTTATTGTTTTTTCTTACACATAAGATAGGACAATTTACCAGTGGGGTAAGTCTTAATGTCTTCTGAAATTTTGGTCCTCAAGTAAATTTATCACCAGCAGCCATGTGTACTTGAACTTGTACATGTGTACTTGAATTTTGAAAATACAACTTTGAACAGTTTCAGTATGCCTCGCATCATCATCATCATCATCCAGTCGACACACTCAGTATGTTTAAATGCACTTTAAAAGTTCAGTTGGATTAAAGAAATAATTTGCCTTTTTAAATTGTCATGCAAATGTTTTAGTCAATTTTAAATTGAACCAGCCAAACAGACCTATAGAATTCAATGTACATTTATATTGTGCCAAATGGTAATAGAATGTCAATAAAACCTTAAGTCTTATCATATGCATATTCATTGCAATAAAAAAGTATACCTGCAGACCCTAAATGCCTATAATACATTTTTATAGAGGATGTTTGAAGTGTGTTATCAACTTTGTAATCACAGGAAAACTCAAGACCTTTCATTCTTATACTTTAATAACAACATTGTTTTGTTGAGATATTAAAAAAGAGCCTTGGGTTCTCTTAGTCCCCTAACAGAACATGAGGGTTAAGAAAACAGCACTAAATTTCATTGCAATAGAATTACAGTCACATGTTTAATGTGTATCTGCTCTCTCTCTCTCTCTCTCTCTCTCTCTCTCTCTCTCTCGTTCTGTTTCCACTTGATCTCTCCCTCCAGCAGCATGAGGCTGTATGCAGGAGAGAAGAATGGAGGGAAAGATTGTGCTGAGTGCACATTAGGAACACATCTGGGGGGAGGAAGCTTAATAAAAAGACATTCTCTCTGCCTTGTCTTCTTCTGAGCCTCCATTTATTTCCACTCGTTCTTTCCTTGACTCCCTCGCTTTCTCTCACTCTCCTCTCTGTCTCAATCCATCTACCTGCCTTCATCCATCCTCCCCATAGGTGGGTAATTACAGAGAGGAGAAAGGGAGGATTTTAATTTTCAAATGGTGCATTGAAGGGTTGAGAGTAAGTATGGCTCTGCTTCTCCCGGTAGAAGTGCTGCTATTCTGACACCATATCATTTCCTGTCATTACTGTCCACGGGCCAGGAGGGAATGCAATGCTTCTCGAGGCTTGGGTTTATGGAAGTTACATAAATACACATTTGAGACTCAGAGTTGTGTTGTTGAGCAGAAGTTAGCCTGTCTCTGGCACGATGTCAAATGTTTTATATCTGCACCTATCTCTGTAGCATTTACCTGTCTAACCCCTCTCAAACGTCCTGTCACCTTTTTGCATCGCATGCCCATTAGGGTCCCAAAATGTTCACCTTTTGATTGTCAAAAATAGTACACTCAAGGTTCTTTATTGGTTCCATGACAGTTCTTCAGGTTTTTAAAATGCTCTTCACACAAATACAATACAAATCGTATGAATTGTTGACTTGAAAGTTTATATGGGGGCTTCCTACAAATTGGAAGTTTTATTTTTAAGAGTGTAGCTGTAGACTTTCTAGCAATGTTTGATACTTTTACCCCCACTAACATCCCTTTTCCATTCATTTGCCTCATCAAAAGCATGAGACACCCATCTTGAGGTTTACTAGCTCCATTCATGTCCACATGCACCCCTGGCCCACCATCAACCACACACCTGTGTCCCATCTGCCATAGCCGATTCTCATCCAATGCTTGCCACTGCCTGTGTTCATAATATACCACCAGCTTCCCTCAAACTTGCATGGTGCATGAATTCATATTTCTCATTAAAGTCACTATATTTAGTTAAGAAACAAATGAGTCCAAATTTTGTTATTTATACCATATGTGTAGATGTGTTCAAATTTACACTGCTGAATGATACTAAGCAGCATCATTGATAAAAAAAGAAGTGTTTTTGAGCAGCATATAAGCATATCAGCATATAAGAATGATTTCTGAAGGATCATATGACACTGAAGACTGGAGTAATGATGCAGGAATAAAATACTTTTAAACAGTTATTTTAAATAATAATAAATGCAGCCTTGGTGAACATAAGATATTTCTTTCAAAAATATATATAAAAAACTCCTTTTCCCAATATTTTGATTGCTAGTGAATATTATAAATATTTAAATATTACATTGTTACAGTTTCCCATTCTGTTTTGGCAGGCTTGACCTTTTCCAGCTCAGCATATTCAGTAGTAAACATTTTCTTGTTGTGGCATTAGTGTTGTCACCATGACATCTTTTCATTTTGAGAGTAATTGGTCATGTAGGTGAATTTGGAAAAGAAAGAAAAAAAACAGTTGTAGCTATTGAGCGGCTATGAACAAGGCTGTCAGGTTTCAAGCTGCATACCACCAGGGTGTTCTTCGGCAGTCAAGCTACTGCTATTGAGATGAATGGTAATGTTAACAACTACAATAGCTTTCTCCAGCTATTACAGAGCTTCTTGGTAAGCAGCATCTAGAAAGTTTTGAAATCCAATTGAGATTTGATGTTTGCATCAAAAGAAAGTGACATAAAACGTTGGTCTCAATTTAACACAGTAGGGAAGGGAATGTTTTATAGCAATGGTCTTTTCCTGAGCTCTGATAATGAGAAGCTACAGCCTCATAAAACGCTACCTGCAAGGCCGCAGGGAGCTGTCAGATCTGTGCGAGCTGCACATGTATGCGCAGGTGTGTGTGTGTGTGTGTGTGTGTGTGTGTGTGTGTGTGTGTGTGTGTGTGTGTGTGTGTGTGTTGGATCCCACACAGGAGGCCTTCATCGTGAACATATTCCTAGACATCTACCTTGTTCTTTTAAGTGTGCTGCAAGTGAAGAAGATGGAAAGTTTGTTTACAGTATGCAGAAATTGTTGTTGAATTTTGTGTAATCTAGAGATATAATGAAACCGCCTTTTTCAGCCTAACCTTGTACAAATATGGACAGAAGGGAAGGCAGACCAAAGACCTTTAATGTTATTCTCATTCTCTTCATGTGAGTCAGCGAGCAACCTGAAATTATCTGTATGCTCCAACAGAAAGGGCAAAAAGGTTTTAAGACTGGTCAAAATCCAGTGTTAATTGCCTCACAGTTGTTCTACTGCCGCAGGGATGCTTAAAAAGATAACCATAATTACTTGCCTTTAGTAAAACATTTTACAAGGGGAAATATACTTAGAATACCACTAAATGGAGTTTTTCTTGATAATCTAGTTCCCTGTTAAAGACCTGTAGGATATTTACTTGTAACCCATAACATGAGGACATGGCTGTCACCCTCAGGCATTATCTCTGTTTACACACATATGAAATAGAATCTGACTGCAGTGGAACAGTAAAAAACAAAAAAAAAGCAAAACCGCTACACAAGGAAATGTGTGTCATCTACTATAATGGGCTACCGGATAGGAACAGTTGCCTATTTTAGAATAATTCACAATGTGTTTGTATTAGTATTTTTGCTATAAAATATAACATTTTGTGTATGAAGGATAATATGACTTTGAAGACTAATGACTAACAGAAATACATTACATTTTAATATATATATATATATATATATATATATATATATATATATATATATATATATATATATATATATATATATATATATATATATGTATATATGTATGTATGTATATATGTGTGTGTATGCAAACATAATGATGAATAATTTCTAAATGAAAACATTTGCATAGACGTTTTATGCACAGGTACAGTATATAGACACGGCTAGTGAATTAGCACCATACTCTGTTTGCTGTACATGTTTTGAAAATAGATGAGGCTTTATCCTTTTGTCATAGATGGATTTGGCTTTTGCCCCAGTTTCTCCTACAGGCTCCAAATTGCTCGCAATTCCCTCTGCAGCATATCCAGACATGCCATGGTCCTGAAATGGGCCAATACAGGCTACAGAAACGTTAAAGAAGAGACAGCAGTGGGCAAAGAAGATGCAGAGGATCAGGGCGGGAGTGTTCATCTCTGTTTACTCCAGCTGTTGCAGACTGACAGAACAAGAAGGGGGCAGAGGAACAGGCTGGAGAGTTACACACAAAGCAAGGAAGGCTGAAAGAGAGAATGATGAAGACATGGCGGTGGACAGTGCGGTTTCGCAAGGGCAGGCAGTGGGGAAAGGTTAGTGAAAACAAAGGAAGTGGACACACACACACATACACACACACACACGTACAGGAAAGTGCTGATCCATGGTCCCCGTCTGGGAAGGAGGAGAAGGTGCATTGATTGTGCACAAGCCACAAATGAGAAATCCATTGGGGTTAGCTGCTCCTGGCTTTAATGAGAGAAGGGGGCAGAAGATGTCAGCTAGGAGTCCATGTCTTTGCCAGGACATGGCAGAGCTGGCAGCAGATACATAGAATTCATTAAACAGAACATGGCCAGGAGGGTCAACAGTTTGTACCAAGCCATGAGGTCACTCAAACACTAGGCGTTTAGCCAGCTAGACAACATGTTTAGTGTCAAGCAATGGGACATATTTCATTCATCAGCCTGAGACGCACACTCACATCCATGCACGTGTCTGACATAGAGTCAAGAAGAGCATTCCTTTAATCTTATAATACAAAAGGCATCCTGTGGTTTAAAAAATGAGAGGCACTGTGCTTTTTTATTAAATTAATTATTTTAAGTAATTGTATGAATTTTCATTTAATAATTTATCAGACTCTTTTATCCAAAGCAACAAATGAGGAGAGCAATAGAAACAAATTAAACTAACAATAGAGGAATAAAATCCAAGGGCTTTGTCTAGTCCCAGTTAGTCTAGCACGCTATATAGATATAGTAAGTGTTAGCATTGCTGGGTCAAGTGTTGATGGAAAAAGATGCATGTATTTCATCTCATACATATACTTTTTATTGGTTTATTAAAAGTGTTGTTAACTAATTTGTCATTTCATGCACACAAAATGTATTGCATAGCATTGACTGTTTTTCCCATGCATCAGTCGTCAGTCCTTTTCAAAACTGAGCATATACACAGTAAACCCAAGGTACTGTTTAGTAGCGTGACGCGAGTCCCAGTTAATCTTCGCTCCATGGGTCTTTCCTTCCTGAGACTGTAAATCTCTGAACTCATACTTCATCCACCCACAAAAAGTAATTTAGAATCCATTCATGCCCCTCTGCCACCACTCAGACCTAAAATAAAGAGCAGCCGTGGATGCCTGCTTGCTTTTCATCAAATCATTTACCGTTCCCCTGATGCTAGTGAACAGAGAGTCTTTTTTTTTCTCATTACCTCCCACCTCTGTTCAACTCTATTCAAACACGGCACCAGAGTCAAACATAATCTCAGCTCCGATATGATAATCCCCCCAGACCATTTCAGATGGAAACCCACCAAATGCAGAGAAGGGAGAGGATTCATTATCAATGCCCCAAGGGGGAGCAAGGATAGAGGTTTTGGGGCGGTAGGCGTGACAAACACAGCTCTCCCACCTTGATCTCACTGCAGAGTCGGCCAAACCTATCTCCGCTGGGACATTGTATCTGGACAGATAAGCATTAGTGGCAGAGGGTGACAGGTGAAGGAGAGTGGGACGGGTGGGGCAGGAGCGGGTGTGGAGGATGCTGATTGTATTAAAAAAGGCTGCTTTGCTTTTATTCAGTTGTCACACTGTGTTAGTCACCTATTGAGCCCGTTGAGGCGTGCCACACCTGTCAAAAGTCTTATCATGTCTATTGCTGTCTGGACATGTGTGTTTGTGTGTAGTTGGATTTGAGGAAGTATGGCTTATGAAAGATTTATGAAATGTATTCAACGTCAAGTATTCCGTTTTTAAGTTACAGTATCTTCAAGAAATAGAAATATGTTGAAATATATTTATATGTATATATCTGATAGTGTTACAGTACCAGTCAAAATCCATGCTTCAGGAATCATTTGGTACACAATTAAAATCATTTGTTACTGATCCTCAATTATTAATAATGTTTCTTATTATTATCAATTATGCTATCTTACATATATTTTTTTTGAAACTGTGATACATTTTCTTGGGTTATCTGATTAAGTGTAGAAGAACTACTGAAAAGGAAAAGGAAACATTTTGATCACATTTATGTGTCCTTATTGATTACAACTATTAATTTCTCTCTTGTTTTAACATTCATAATAATAAGAAATGTTTCTTGATCACCAAAACAGCAAATTAGAATGATTTCTGAAGGATCATATGATGTTGAAGACATCAATGGCTTTATATTGGTGTAAAATAGCAAAGAATAATTTTATATTGTAATAATAGTTTACAATATTGCTCTTTTTACTATTATCAAATAGGTGCCACCTTGGTGAGCATAATAAATTTCTTTGAAAGCATTAAAAATCTGTAGTATAGTGTGTGTGTGTGTGTGTGTGTGTGTGTGTGTGTGTACTCACACACACAAAGTTTATGTACTCCGTATTAGAGAAAGTTTATACTTAAAAAAAAAGGGAACACTTAAATCACACACTGGAAAATTATGTGACAACAGACCAAAAGTCACAGGCTGATCAAACTTAGTTCATCACAGCAACTCATAATATAAGTCAGTTATATGGACCCCACGTGCCTGCATGTACTCAAGACAACACATGGGCTCCTGATGAGATGATGGTTGGAGTCCTGGGGAATCTCCTCCCAGACTTGGATCAGGGCATCAGTGAGCTCCTGGACAGTCTGTGGTGTTACTTGGCAGCTTCAGATGCTTCAATATATAATGTCCCAGAAGTTCTCAATTGGATTCAGGTTTGGGGAATGTGAGGGCCAGTCAATGGCATCAATGCCTTCATCTAAAAAAAAAAAAACTATACACTAACTACAAAGACACCAGGAGGAACCCAGGGCCCACTGCACTAGCATAAGGTCTGACAATGGCTCTGAGGTTTTCATCCCAGCACCTAATAGCAGTAAGGGAACCATTGCACTATGCAGTCTGTTTTTGACAGTGGTCAGAAACACACACACCTGTGTCCTGCTCGAGGTAATTTTGTAGGGCTCTGGCAGCGATCCTCCTGTTCCTCCACACAAAGGAGCAGACACTGGTCCTGCTGCAGGGTTGTTAACCTTCTATGTTCCTGTCCAGCTCTCCTCGTGTAATGGCCTAGCTCCTGTATCTCCATGCTGGGAGACACAACAAACCTCTTTATGATGACGTATGGATGTGCAACATGGTTGGGTTGCAGGTACTGCCTCATGTTACAGATAGTGACAAGGACCCTAGCAAAAGACAAATCAGTCTGGAAGAATAAGGAGAGAACAATTGTCTATGGCCACCACCTGCAAAATCATTCCCTTTTTGGGGTTTGTCTTGCTGTTGCCTCTCCAGTGCACCTGTTGTCACTTTCATTCACACCAATGCAGGTGAAACTGATTCAATCACTTATTGTCATGATTCACAAACGACAGGAAGCAATATGCAAGTAACTGATTTAATAAATGAAATGATGGAAAGTCACTCTGATGGATGAACACTGATGACACAGGGACTGAGATGACCAGGTGACTTGAAGTGATGAAGGTGCAGGTGAGATGAAATACACAATCCACAAACGAATAATCCACGGTGCACACCAAACAGGAACCACGAAGACCGGGACTTGAATGCAGACAGGAACAGGCAGAGACTCACAGCACACGACATCAAACAACGATCTGGCAACGGAGCCCCGCCTACTAACACACACAACAAAGACACATGACAGCAGGAAGCGATGCATTCATGAACCGTGACACTTATGCTTCCTAATTGGACCTGAAGTTTAATTGATATGGTGTTATACTGTGATGATTAAATGTTACTATAATTTTTTTTGAGCAGTGTATATGTATTTCTATATGTATGTATGTTTGGCAATGTCACTTTGTATGGGAAGACTATAGACTAAACGTATAGACTAAACACTCGATTCGCATATGCATGCTGTCACCATTTTCACAGATTCACATTCTTGGGGTTTGCACGGAGATGAAGTAGTGTCGTTTTCAAAAGCTTGCCCAAGTTTGTGTTCTCGGGCCATCAAAACGGCGTTGTCATATAAGTGAGTGGGCAAAACGCATTAAAAGTTTCCAGTTGAAAACGGTATTGTGTACTCACTACCTAAGTTAATAACTTAAGATTCTACAGTGAAATGAGTGAATCAAAAATTACTTAAGCTGGACAATTGCTTTCTTTAATAGCTGCTGTACAGCCAAAATTATTGTAAAGCTGCTTTGAACAAATCTCTATTGTAAAAAGCGCAACATTAATGAAGCTGAAATGACTTGACTTGTTTGCATGTGTATATATATATATATATATATATATATATATATATATATATATATATATACATACATACATACAGGTGAAACTGATTTACAATATCTTATCCTTCCTAATTGAACAGATTGAACAGTGTGTGTGTGTGTATACACTGTGTATATGTACACATGACGTATACATATAAAATGTGTGTATTATTAAACATCTTTGAAACTTTGAAGCATGAAACATATTTAGTTCTGTGAATATGATGTCATTGAATTGCTTTGAAAAAATCCTTTAATTCATGTTTAATCCTCTCGATATAGTGTTTGCGTTCTGGCAGAGTTCTGTAGTGTGATAGCTCACACCATGGCTGTTTTTGAAACTTCCTCCTTCAAGCTCCAAAAATGGTACCACCAGCAACATCGGAAAAATATCTTCTTACCTCCTAGTGTGAGCGCATGAAAGAGGAATCAAGTGCAAACGGGGAATGAGAGACATGAGAAAATAAAAAAAGAGAAAAGAAGTTGCTGGCCTATGAAAGTGGCCTCTTCACAAAACCAGATGGCAGTTTGTAGCCCATTAAACACTAATCCTATGTTTTATTGCTTCAGTTAAGCTTCCCTATTTATCACAGGTCATAATCACACTGTTATATGACCTAAGAGAATGGAGAAAACTGGTGCAGTGATATCATCTCTGGTGAGTAGGACAATGTTTATGTAGAACTGAAACATGTACGGTGTTATATGTCATTCTAAACAAGCATCACTTTCTTTCAAAAAGTAGATGTCATGAAAACTGATGTGAAAGTGTTATTTTAATTTTATTTATATATTATTATAGTATTTACTTTTTAAATGAACTTTTCAGTTTTAAGTTTAGTTTGTTTTTAGCAATTATTTTATGTGTTATTTTCTTTTGTAATGGCAAGTTCAGACTGATTCATCAACAAAATCAAGACAACCATTTTTGGTAACTCAATGAAAGATCTGAATCAACACAAAAAAAATTCTCACACAACATTCTACGTTTCAGTCCCCAAAAATGTCAGTTTTGGAACAAGATGAGGGTGAACTAATTGACATTTAACTATCCCCAGTTAATGGGAAGAAAAACATGTTGTGACCAGGTTAGAATTTCTGTACATTTTGTGTGTAAGATTTGTTTGCAGTACAGTGAGCTGTAAAAATACAGCCAGACATTCCTATTTATCTGTTGTTTAATTAGCATAATAACATTGCTGCTCAACAGACCTTCTCCTTCAGTGTAGTGATTTTAATTTGAATGTTATAGAAGCGAAAAAACGCCTGAGGTGTAGATAAAATGTGAGAATACGGAGCTGTTAGCAACTGGCGGATGCGTTTGCTCTCTCCAAATGGAACAGAGCAGTTGAATCACTGATAAAGAGAGAACAGGACAGGCAGGATAAAAGAGTGTGTTAGGTTAAACTGAGACATGGATGGGACAGCCAGATTCTCATGAGTGAATGAGAGCGAGAGGAGATGGAGGGACTTTAAGAGAGACAGAGAGAGAGCAATGTGTCCTCTACTGTTCCAGCCCCGAGGCGCATGGTCACCTCAGAGACTGCCCACTGAATTACCCACAACTCTTGGCTGCTCTTGGGAGTGTCTGGACAAGGGGAGCGGACGGGAGAAGTTAATGAGGGGAAGAGATGGAGCAGGTCTCCGGGGACCCCCATGGGGTTTGGTGTGACAGGCTGAAGTAGTTTGCCCACTCTGATTGGGTAATTAGTAACATGGATTTGGCCCAAAGAGTGGGAACTGATTGATTGGGTAGTGGAAAGATGTTTCTCTGCCATGTCTCTAGCGCTTGAGCACTGGGAGCCCAGAGGATTGAAGTTTACACACACACACACACACTCCTATACTTTCTTGTCTGGTTTGCCACAATTTTGACACCTCTGAGCATACACTTTGGTAAAAAATAATATGCCTGAAAGGTTCTAATTAATTCCATGCAACCTTAAATTAATTAATTATATTCAAAGAATTATGTTAATTACTGCTTCGTATTTGTCAACACAATCCTCTTTGGCAAGAGAGAAAGAGGCAAAGGTTAAGTAACTAACTATTTCAAACAGACGTTGCTGTTTACATGAGTGATAAAGATTACTTGTTTTTGCCTTAAGCAATCTTCTTTTTTTACATACCCTGACCTCTGGTATATTCATAAGTTGTGTATGTTTGTATAAATGCTGAAACTTACAGTATGGATGGACTGACAGCAAAAACATGAAAGAACAGTATTTCAAATGCAGTCATATTATTTTGTTTTATTTACACACACACACACACACACATATATATATATATATATATATATATATATATATACATATATAAGGCATGAGGACTGTAGATGTGGCCAGAGCAATGTAAGACACCTGAGGCAATTTAGTTTAATTGAGTCTCAGTTGTTGAATAGTTTTATGTTCGTACAAATATGAACACATAAGAAATTTGCTGAGGGAAAAAGGCAGTTTAAAGTAGGAGGCTGTTTCTTTTTTTATGAATATATAACAAGGTCAGTTTGGGATACTGAAAGATTTGCTATGGTCTTCTTAAAGTACTAACAGCAATGGATTAAGTATTTCAATTATTTGACAATAATCAGCTTGGCCAAATCTACAGAACAAGAATGTTTTCATCAAATTCAGCTTAAGCTTTTAGTTTTAGGATTTCTGTAGCGTTTAATGTGACAGACTAATGCGGGCCACACAAAATCACTTTCCCTTGGATATGAAAATGCATTCTTGTGTGATTGAGACCTTTATTGAAAACCACCCGTCCTCTCATATCAATCATGTCTAATCCATCTTCAGGGAGAACAGCACAAATCCACCGTCACCCCGTGGCTCCTGGGAATGTGACTCGGGGAACGGCACAGGGGAAAAATCTTTCTCTTCGAGGCCCAGCTGAGAACATTATTGGATCGGCCAGATTATTGGGAAGAAAGCAAAGAAAAAAGAAGGCCAAATTTAGCTCTATGGTGACTGTCAGTGATAAGGTGGGAGTATGCGATGCTGAATGCCCATCAGGAGCTCCCACAGTGGAGGTTCACCCATCCCAAAGGGCACGCTGCTTTCTTTGGGATGGCATGGGATTACAGGCAGTCCAGTCTCAGTGGAGCCTCAGGTTGGCAGGATATTAATTAAGTAATTATCATGCTGTGAGGCACAGCTATGAATTATGCATGAGGTCTTGATTGGGACATTTGTGATTGTGTAATCTAATTTCAGCCATATGTCTGACGCCTTTAGCTGAATGTCTAACATCCAACAGCCCCCAAGAACAAATACACACAAAGAGATTTTCAGATTTTCAATTATGTTTCAAATTTGAACTTCTTTAAATACATAGAGACACTGTCATCATGCATATTTTTGGAAGGACTGGAATATCAATATATTATTGATTTGTAGACTGGGACTGCTCCTTAAAGTTGGTTTGTTCTTGGCTACAGAATAAAAGCTTTTGAATATTTCAACTGTAACACAAAACATTATTTATTGAAAGCACTGTAACATTTAGTAACAACATGCCCCCATTCAAGCTTACAATGTAGTCTTTTTTATAGAGAAAACGTTGTATCATGGTAGAATTAGATTCAAAATTTTCAGTCAAAAGTACAATTATACGTTTTTACAATAGCCCTAATCTCCCCAAATAGAATCAAGTTGCATTTATTCTGAAACATCATCCAACAAATATTCCTTTGAGTAATTTACAAACCTCTGACCTGATTTGACATTTAACAGAACAAATTTTTAATTGGATCAAACTAACAAATTAATTTATCAGTTTGGATATTTGTTCATGTTGATAAAGACCAGATTAACTCTCTTTATCCTGTTCCCATATTGTTATTTGCTCAAGTGTGAGATTAAGCTAATCTGTGAGCACACAACAATGATCAATAGACAAGATTACTTCATTATAGAAGTTATTAAATAAAGACAAGCATTTAAACATTTGATTCTGAATGATGCAAGATGTAAAATTGCTTAATACTTGAACAGTTATGTTCTGTCATAGTTGAATTTTCTCCCTGTTTAATCTGTTTCTGTTTTCCTGATTTCCTGTTT
This sequence comes from Rhodeus uyekii, assembly GCA_037043235.1. NCBI lineage: Eukaryota > Metazoa > Chordata > Actinopteri > Cypriniformes > Acheilognathidae > Rhodeus > Rhodeus uyekii. The sequence goes on from JAWRVZ010000013.1 coordinate 5,290,611, forward strand.
AGTTTCCTTATGTGTTTTATTCTTTTTAAGCTGTCAGTTTCCAGAATTTAATAGTCCAAAAATGTTTATATTAAATGTTGTTGCTATTCTGATTTCTTCTGTGTGTTCCTTTCCCTTTTTATATTTTCTACATGTTAGTCTACATGTGACAGATTTCCTCAATATGCCTGGGCATCTTTTTTGTTTATTTATTTGATTGAATTGAATTGATTTGATTTAATCATTGCTGCAACACTTCAGGAAACAATTATAACTTTGCAGTATATGATTATTGATAATGATTATGATTATTCTGATTAACCACCTTTCGTTGACATGGTCGTTACGGTAAATGTTCCCTGTATGATGCCCGTAATTTTACTCAATCTGCAAGAGGACAATAACAAAGTCAGCACAAATCAAAAGTGTCATTTAGAATTACACTCCAGCAGCTGAAGATATCTGTTGATTTTGCCACTGACGGCATGCTGTGTGCTTTGGAGTCCCTAATGTATCCGTTTCCTCTTCATTGTGTTTTATTCCCACACTCTTCCATTCACTTGTTTTGTTGATAAAATAACATCTGAGTGGTGGGATGTTTTTCTGTTCTCTCACTTCATGATTCAGGAAGAAGTCTCACATTCACAAGTCAATAATGAACAAAACATCTGCTGCAACAGTATGCGCTGATGGCTAAAAAAAGTTTTTGTGTTCTAGTATATGAACTGTTTCAGGGTCCGCCTGCTTCTCTTTTTTGACGCGACCCATAGGCTGAAATACATAAATAAATTATGCTTAAATATAGCAAATAAAGTGAATAATTAAAATTAGAACTTAACATTTATCCCCAACCAAACTGACTAGTAAAGCCATTTTTAGAGAAATGCTCAATATGAGACCGAAAACACCGGGTCACTGCGTCTTTCATGCATTTCGAAATATGCTGACTTTAGTACATAAATTGGGTTTTGTATGTATTGCCATATTTCATTCAGAGTTCAAATCATTGCAACTAGACAGGCTGGGTTAACAAAAGTTTATTAAGCCGATATCTTTACTTTAGGCATAGAAAAAGCTTTTATCATGTGTATTATATATAGATTTCTCTTGGTAGATTGTGCATTCTTGTTTTTGCTGTGTTTTTGAATCAATGTTAAAAAAAACACATGAAAAGAATATGAATTCATATTACATGTTACCTCCTCATTTTAGAAGTCCAGCATAAACCCCTGATATCAAGTAAAGTATACACATAAATCTGCATACGGTGCAGTTCCACCCTATACTTATCATCAAGAAGCTCATCGATTCAAGTGTTCTTCTCTTTCTTTATTTTTTTTTTCTTCACTCCTTTCTTATTGATTTTGAACATCTGTGTATTGGGCATTCGGTACGATGCTGAATGGATTGCATGGCGCCAGAATATCTCTCTGTGCGCCTGGTAATTTGTATCTGAATCATTTATCTTGTCCAGCGTGTTCTTGCTCGGGCAACCTCCCAATCTGATTCTGATGCCTGACTCCAACAACAGTTTGTCTCTGTCCCCCTCTTTTTTAAACATTGTTTTTCATTTTCTTTTCTTTTTATGTAGCCGTTATATTATAGTTTGTTCATACCCATTTGGGATTTTCAGACTAACCACAATCATGCGTGTGCAACATCTCTGTGAAGAACATGAGAAATGTTGTAATTCAGTTTTACAGTATAAACAACAGTTCAAAAGGCATCTAAATAAAGGTGAATGTAGCGCTATTGACTTGCTGCAGCTTTAAAGAGCTCATGTTCTGTTACATCTGTGTACGATGCACATCCGCAGCTCCCCAGTGCAACGGCTGCCCTGGAGATGAGACTTAAAACAGACACATAAGAAGGAGAGGAGAATAAAGAAAAGCATTTCTCCTCTCCCGAGAGCGAGCAGCCATTCTTTCCTTCTGTGTTGGGTTTGAGAGCAGTTCTTTGTCTTCTATGTTCCCTGGACCCCTGCTGTCTGAAAAGAGCCCACTGCAGGGGCCTGACTGAACTCGGACTCTGATTTCTGTGCTAAGGGTTCACACAGCGTAGAGCTTTCCTTAGTTAAAAGCACACAGTGTGTTTCTTCTAAATTGTTGATTTTTTTTATTTTTTATCTGACAAAGTCCTGACGATTGAATTTTGCTTCAGGGTTGAGCTTTGAAGACATTTAGTTTTATTCCAAAGTACACCACAATTTTTTGCTTAGGAAAATGCATGATATTTCTCCATAAACTGCTCCAAAACTAAGTAAACTGCCTAATAAATAGGTAGCAGCCTTCTAAGAGAACATTCTAAATAGTAAACTATTGAAAGTACTTTTCTTCATTAAATTTATTAAAAGTGACAGTACAGATCTTTATATTATAATAAATATTTCAAATAAATGCTGTTCTTTTTTTTCAGTAAAAAAAGAACAGCCTCCACTAAACTTCAATTCATTTGCAGTATAGAAATGCCTCTTTATAGTTTCCCCATAGATGTCATGAGAAAAAGCATAATTAAGATTTTGCCTTTTTTTTGGAAGTTGAGCACTTTAGAATTTATAGGACTTTAAAATACTTTCTCCACAGTTAGCTCACTTGTTTTTTTTTAGAACAGAAAAGTTTGTCAGGTATACATTTGAACAGTCTGTGCATTATTTTGGAATCAAACCTATTACCCTGCCAGCACCAAACTCTCCTCTTTGAGCTACATAACATAACGTATGAATGTGTGTTTTTGCACAGAAAATGTCCTGCAATAGACAATGTTGTTTTTTGTTGTTGTTTTTTTATTTATTTTAAAGTCAGTAGGGAAAGCGTAAATAGGGCACAGATGTTTGCCCCACCAAATTCGAAAAAAATTCCATCTTAAACGTTTAAAATCGTAATAAATCTATATTTCGCCTTCCTGGTGTGACAGATAAACCTTATGCGACTGAGATGATAGACACGCTTACGCTAGCGGTAAGGGTGCGACATGTGTGTGAGCCAGAACAAGCGTGTGGCAGAGTTATATTTAACTGGGCTTGTGTGCTCATTGTGTGAGGACCATGGAATCAGGTGTCCAGGTGTCTCTCTGCGTTTAAATTAGCACCTCTTTGAGCTGCCCTGCTCCCATTTAGAATCAGGGAAATGTGTGCTCTCTTCACACTTCACCAAGAAAAGCTACAACACCGCAGGCTAAGAACCCTTTATTCTATCATATCCCCCCCACCCCCCACCACCAATTTTGCCTATTACCCTTATTCTCCTCTCAATCTTTCATTTCCACATTTTATGGGACTACTGCCATTTCAAAGACACATTTGGAAGTGTCTCTCATCTCCCCGTTTTGCCTCCATTCACTAGCATCAAATTTCAGTTAATATCACAGGACAGTATCTGTAATAAGATTGAGTGAGAGCATACATGTGAACATCTTTTTTAAAAGTCTTAAATTAACCTGTTCTAAAACATTATTACATTTTCCTGATACAATTCAATACATAACTTAATGCAGCTCTTCTTCTGTTATCACTGTTTGCTCAAACAGAAGAGTGTAAGACGGATTAGACTGGTGCATGACTCATGTGGTTTGAGATAGGAGTTTCATCGGGTGGTTGGCGGATGGGATCACAGGATCAGCAGGAGGTGGAATCGAACCCACAACTTGGGCTTACCTCTTGGGGAGGATATTTAGCCATTGAGAACTGTAATAATTTTTTTTAATCTAGTTTTTTTTAGAGCCCTGCACAAATGACTAACCTGATCTGTGACGTCAAAGGCAGCAGACAAGGAAAACTAAGCATTTTTTGTATGATTTATCCCTCCAAGAATCAGACACATTTCAAATAAATGCTGTTTATATATTTTTGCATATTTTCTCCAAAACATTAAGCAGCACAACTGCTTTCAACATTAATAAGAATTTTTCTTGTGGCAAATTAATCAAAGGCTATTCCATATTTAGTTATTCCAGTTTATTATATAAACTGTTATAATAATGTAATGTAATATGTATAATGTATAATGAATAATATGTACAATATCTAATGTATACTTTTAAAAAATGCAACCTTGGTGGACTAAGCAAGAAAATGTTATGACCCCAAACTTTTGAACAGTGTTGTGTATATATACACATTTCTTAGTATTATTAATTAGATTTTAAATAATACCACAATTTAAAATGAAATGCAGTTAAGTAAATGGGAAAAGTTACTTTTTACTAAGTTACTAAGTGTTGCCTCAATTATTAATATTAATATTAATATTGCCTTAATTATGCCTCAGGTAGCTTACTATTAAATTATAATAAATATCATGGTATATGATAATGTGGAGGAAATATAGATATGCTTATTTATGTAAATGATCATTAAACCATTAAATCAAGATTGTTTATTTATTGAATGGCCATACATGGAGAGAGATGCTTATTGTGGTCCAGATAAAGTTGAAATTGAATAAATTCAAATGTATTGTAGCTGTCATGGATTTATGCAAGCATATTTATTTAAAATGGTTATTTAGCAGCATACAACTCTTAAAAATCAAAGTAATCTTTTTAAAGCATAAAAACCCCTCATTGTTATATTGAAAACAGGTGAAATGGCCAGCAAAAGAGAAAAGTCCTTATCCAGCAGTAATGTAATGTCTCACACTCCACAAATGACCACATAAAGTAACCCGATATTAAAGAAATCTTTTTTTCTGATGTTCTCATTCCATCCTTCCTTCCCTGAGGAAGAGGTGAAATTGGTGTGATGCGGATTCTTGTGAAGACAAACAGAGCATATAGACAAACCTGGACCTTTATGTGTCCCTCTAATAAGGTGACCAAGTCAACAAGCAGCCGTAGTCTAGAATAGAACATTCACACATTATTATTCTTGAGGTCAGAAGACTCATTTATCAGACAGTCTGCTCACAACCAAAGGTGACAGAAGATGGCCTTAGGTGGTTATTAGATTTCTAAATTCCATTGTGATAGATCATTTACAAGCATTTTCCTATCATCTCTCTGCCTGACTTCAAATAAAAGGTGCACTTTGTGTCTATTTTGCTCCTTTTTTATAGCTTTTCCAAAGAACCGCTGTTCCATAACTCTGTTCTACTTTATCCCTTGCTACCTAAAGCTAGTCTCCACTTGTCTCTTTTATAGAGTGGGGTTGAGCAGTGGGCCCATGGGGGTCTTTCTAGCTGCAGTGAAGGCCCGCAGCAGCTGAGACCCGTGGCTTGCTGCAGGAGCACCAGAACTTATTGTCACTCCATGGCACCCTCCATCAAAGCCATGATTAATAGAATGGGCCTTTTCTTTCATATAGCCTCCAGCTCTTTCTCACCTTCTCCATTTATACTCTGTGCACACCGCTCCTTCTCTCTCCTCTCTGATAACATTGGGAAGGTCTGCTCACGTGGCAGGTGGATGCATTCTGCTATCCTTGACGATCGTTAGATATACTTTCATTTTACCGTGCTACTGCAAAACAGTCAATACATCCAACTGCTCGTAAAACTAAGACATTTATGAGATCGACAACTCTTTAAATGCTTTATTGGATGAATGTGTTTAGCTGTGGGTTTAATCTTGGTGTAAACCTTTGACTGAAGATATTATTAACACTGCTAAACAGAAATGTAAGTTTCCTTCCTAACTCCACAACATATAGAAGGTGAGGTGCAATTACATTTGAGCATTATGTAACATTTAGTTCCAGTCCTTGAATTTGATTGGCCGAGTTTGATTGACCGAACAGCAGGTGTTTCACTTCTTGTATTCACTTCTCAATGTTTCAGCATTAATGCCATTAATTGAAATTCCCATTATTTTTGAGACAACACTTGCCTGTCATTGACAAAACTTTCCAGCTTTCCGTGTTTTCATTGTTATACGGTAGGGGCCACAATGCCACATCTTCTGAAAGACTAGAGTACTAATTTTCCATATCAAAAGACATGTGAAGAAGAAGCATTAATTATATATATGTAAAAAAGCTCTGCGATCAAAAGTTCTTACACGTTAATAATTTTCTCAAATGATCACAACTTTTATGAATTTTGAACCCAAAAATAAAAAGCTAAATTTATATAAGCGAATTACACCACAGTTGCTCGACTTCAATGTCACCAACAAGCTTCCGACAGCAATTTTTGGTCTTCATTAAAAAAACGTTTTCTTTGAAAGTGTGAGTAAGATTAGTTTGCGAGAGCCTGATTATAAACACAATAATGCTGTGAAAGCGGACTAGTGCTGTTAGGTTGTTGTTCACAAGTTGCTAAATACGACTTCAGACCTTGTCGGGGACATTTAAACATTGTCACGTCGAAGAGGTAAACTCATCTACCTGTTTGATGTGATGCCTTTTAATGTCCATTCACACAGTCCCACTTAGCAGGCACCTTTTTCAAGACATGTAAAAGCTTAAAAAAGTGGGGTATTACTGGTATGTTTTATGTCATTGACTAAAACATGGCAATATTGAGCTTGTGTTAACCAGACCTTATTTCAAACTTTTACCAAAAATCCCATTTTGGTTAAAAATACATCGACTCCAGAATGATGGAACCATAAGGGCTAAAATACTAACTCATGTCAGGGTTTAGGCCTACCTGCACCACTATTAGTAAATCATATACGTTATATATGGTATACATTTTTATACCACCGTAAAGCATTTCTCTGCACGCTCCTTGGTCAGTTTTATTCTTTGTTTTTTGTGATTTGAATTTGAAGTAAAGTTTATCGCGATAGGTTTTATTGTTTCTTTAGTTGCAGAGCCATGACATTGGAAGGTCAAAGACATTATAGATTTTATCAGCTGTTTCTGATCTCTCTGCCAATGAAATTAACACCAGCACACTGTCTTTCCATCACTCTCAATTGCACCGTCACCCCTCAGTCCTTCTCTCTATCACTGTGACTTCAATTCAATTCCTACTTCTTGTTTTTCTTTCCTTCTTTCTACATGTCATGCTCCCTTTTTCCAAATTACATTATCTCCAATCCCTTTAGGTCTTCCTCTCTCTTTAGTCTCTTGCCCTTTCTTTAATTCTTCCTATCTCTTCCCTTCTCGCTCTTTCCCTTTCTGTCTCCAGAGCTCCTAGTAAATGATGCATAGCTGGGTCCCAGACTCTGAGCGATCATTAGTGAGGTGGTCCAGGAGAGATGGAGTGAAGGATGGTGGAGGGAATAAGAGAGAACAGCAAAAGACATGTTTCTGCCCTCGGGCGTTTCCCCGGTTCGTCACAAAACTAGAGGTTGTTTGTGTAAAACGCCAGTAGGTGGCATTTCCTCAACCCATGCTCATTAACTCTAGCACACACACACACACACACACACACACACACACACACACATACATACAGAGAGATGCACAGTATAACACTTTGCACATGTTTTTCCCTACGGTTGCTATGGTATGTTTGTTATGCGTGATGGTGCAGGAGGATGAGGAAGGCTTGGCAGACAGGAATAAACTGAAACTCGCTTTAATAATAAACTCAAAATACACTTTAAATATAAACAAACACAAGTGCACTTCTTGTGCAAAACGAAAATACAATCCACAGCAACCAACACTACGAAGCATTAGTGACAAAGGGCAAAGACTGAATGACACTCTGAGTAGATATACACAAGGGATTGATTAAACACAGGTGACACGACTGGCGAGGTGATTGATGACTCGACAGATGGGTGGAGGAACACTGGGAGCGCACAACCAGGATGAAAACACACTAAACATACTATAATTGTGTGTGTCTATACCAATAAAAAACATGTTTTTTTCCATTGTTACGGATCTGGAACGGATTAATTTGTTTTCTATTATTTCTTATGGGAAAACATGATTCTAGATACGAGCAATTCGAGTTACGAGCTCTGCCTTGGAACGGATTATGCTCGTATCTCGAGGTATTACTTTAGTTACTTTTGCTAAGCTGATGTTTGATTTGGTGGGAAGCTTAGTCTCCAAATTCTGATTACTTGAGCCGCATTTACACCAATGAACGCTCATTCTATGATACTGTGCCAAGTAGCTGCTTTGCTTGGCAACCTGCAGTTGGAAAAACTAAAATATAATAATGGTAAACATAGAATAGCATAGACCCTGATGTTCAGTAGGTGAGCAAAACAATCCACACTATAAAATACACTGCAAAAGTAGTTATACAAAATAGACCTTATATGCGCGAGAGATTTTTCTGTGGACTTTTTTTGGTAGCTCTTTATATTTCCATGGCATCCCTGTCAAAAAGTAAGTAGCTGGTGAAGTGAATTTACTTATTGTAGAGTTAACAAAAGTAATGAGCATTGAAGTGGTTGTCAACAAACATCAGAAGACCAGAATTATTTAAAAATGAGCGGTTCATTCATGAATTCAAAAGATCTCACCTTCATGCTTTGGAAATACAGACCAGAAGACAAAATACAATGAGCACAGCGCTGAAAAGGGATGGGGCTACATAAGGTCTACAATGGCATTGTATGAGATATGTGACCCATTGACATTTGAACTTTTAGTGTTCATAGTCAGATTTCCCACAGCCTTTATGCAGACAAATGTTATTTAATTAACCTTTTAGTCTCCATCAATGTAACACACACATTAATGCATATACACTCCAGAATAGTGCAAATTTATTCTTGATTTGGATAAATCAACTTACATTTCCCAACGAGACTCATTTGCTCTGTTCATTCTCAGCACATTATGCGTGGGCTAAATGTGTGAGGAGGACAAACTAAATAAATGAGCAGAGAAAGAGAGAAGAGGATGCACAGATGTGAACTCAATACGCTGGGAAAAGAAACACAGCCCCAACAGAGCATAATCTTGTATTGCCACTTACTCTAAATCAGTTTTGTTGCATATATATTGCAAGTATGGAGTAATTTTGTGGATACTTCAATCAAGAATGTTTAATGGAACAGATATGTTTCATGGCAATCAATTGTGTGGATATTTGAGGAATCACAAGTATTTAACTAATATCTTTCCAACACAATTAGAACCACAACAGATAGTTAAGACTACTTGTAAAATCAAACATATGATTCAAAGCATATTTGCTTATTTGATGGAAATATTGTAGGCGAATCCTTTTCACGTTTATCTTGGCTGCCAGGTGCAGAGGCCTTCTCAACAGGCTGTTCCGTCTTCTCAAATCTCTCGTTTTCATACTCAGATATTTACACAGGTGACAGTAAGATGCGAGGACTTCTCAGATCTGCTCTGCTTTTATGTGCTCTAAATGCCACAATGTGTAAGCATCAACCAGGACCCAGCTATTTCACAGAGCACTGACTCATTCCTGTATGAATAGATATGTTTACTTTGGGAAACAATTTAAGATGAATCTTCTCATATAAAAAAATAACCTACTATTTAGAAGCAAACCTGCATTTTGTTTGAAATACTGTAGGTCTGACAGCTCTGAAAGGTATTGTGCTTCTCTCTGTCAGCATGCAATTACAGACAAAAACAGGCATTTCCGATTAAATTCTGTTTACCTGTGCTAACCGTCGGCAGAGCTATTTGCGACACCTGAAAAAGGTTTTTATTTTTTTATTTTATGAATTTGTATTTTCTCTTTACAAAGTTATGGTATACTTTTTTTCTTGTTTAAAGTTTTGTGGTTTTAAAAACATTTATATGCTTGTGTAGGTCTCAAAGTTTAATTATTTACATTTTACATTTATGCATTTGGCAGACGCTTTTATCCAAAGCGACTTGCATTCAAGGAACACATTGAATCAGTTCTCTCTTTCCCTGGGATCAAACCCATGACCTTGGTGTTGTAAATACCAATGCTCTACTGATTGAGCTACAGGAAAGCTGGGTTATAGAAATTATGGGTGTGTTCACACTTGTTGTTTAGTTCACTTGATTCGTTTGGGCAGAATAAAAAAAAAAGTCTTAATAAATGTGAATGCTGCCATCCAAAACCTGGTGCGCACCAAACGAGCGGACCGAGACTGGTGAAAAGATGGTTCTCGCTGCCATTTCTTAGCGATCCAATAACAGGACATGATGTCACAAGATGTGACCCTAAAAGGGATGGAATGCACAAGCATACCTGTTTTTTCTCTTCATAGTTGTGATGTTGTATATCACATCGCAGTTCGGCACAGGCATCAGAACCGCGTCTCGAGGCAGTAGATCTCAGCTTGTGTCTAGTAGAGGAATTCCTGCTTAGCTGGTCAAAATGCTGTAAAATGTAGACTATGCACATACAACTAGTCTAGCTCACAGCATTGCTTGGATGTTTGGTCCGTTCTGTTGCGAAATATACATGATAAAAGCGATCATTCAGGTTTTGAACATATCCCTAAGTCTTTAGGTTTGGTGTTGAAATGCTGGTATGAATGCTAGGCGGACCAGGATTAAAAAAAAAATTTTGTGTGAATTGAAGTGAATTGAGAACAGAGCAATCTCATCAGTTTTTAGTCGAAGTAAATACGCCAAGTGTGAACACACCTTAAATAACCTTTAGCAGATATCTTTAGCTGTTTTTATAGGACATTTCTTGGGTCCTTTAGCTCTAATAACTAATTCTGTTTTGTGCAAGTTTTGCAGAACTTTGATCTGTTTCTCTCATCAATGATTCTAGCGGTTCACGGTTACACATATTTCAAGCTAGGGCTTCAGAAATTGAAAAAAAAGAAAGCAAAGACTCTTGGAAACCTCTGTCTGACCTCTTTGCCATGCTCTTTTACTTTGCTAGCTTAAGGCCAACTCCTACATTTCAGCATGCAGCTGATGGAAGGGTTCAAAGGAGTATGTGAACAGAAAATTCTCATTTTTCTCAATTGTTGTGGCACCTTTAATTTCATTAGGTTTTCCCCATACCCCGCAGGAGAGCTGAGATTCTAGGGCAACAATCAGAGTAATAGTCTTGCCCATGCAATCTGCTAAAAGCCCCTGCGGCCCACTGGCCCAGGTGTACCTGGGGATTAGAACAAGATGGGACAGGCAAACTCACCATGGAATCACTCACAAGTCATACAGAACACCACACACACATTATTACAGGGAATCTCCATTTTTGTGGTAACACTTTACAATAAAGTTTAATTAGTTAACATTAGTTTACTACATTAGTTAACATGAACTAATAATGAACAGCACTTCTACAGGATTTATTCATCTTTGTTAATATTAATTTCAACATTTACTAAAACATTATTAAAATCAGTAGTTGTATTTTGTTTACATTAGTGCACTGCGAACTAACGTGAAAACAATTAACAATTTTTTTTAACACGTTTAACAAATACAGTAACAAATGTATTGCTGGTTAGTTCATGTCAGGTAATGTATGAACTAATTTTAACAAATGAAACCTTATTTACCATTGTTGTAATTTTGAGCAAATTTGATATGTTATAATTTTACACCTACTTTTAAATCCAACCTTCTCAGAAACCTTTTTGCATTTTTAGATTTTAATTAAAACATTATTTAGTCATTTTGACTCATGGAGACCACTGGGAGGTTCCCAGAATACAGGTCTTGTCAGGTTTTACTATCCTTGTGGGAACAAAAAGTGTAATATTGAGTTAATTATTTTCTTGTTATTTTTTTTCTATATCCTATTCTACACCTACACTTAAACACAACCCATTTGTGCATTTTTATATTTTAATTAAAACACTATTCCCTTGTAAAGGATTTCAGATTTTACGATTTTATGTTCCCTACAAAGTTTGCAAAACCTGATTTGAACACAAAAACACTGAGGTGAAAATAATTTTCCCAAAGATCTTACATGCACAGAGTATTCAAAAGAGCACAATAATTTAATAAATAATTAAGAAAACAATGTGAAATAGAGGGTATATATATATATATATATATATATATATGTGTGTGTGTGTGTGTGTGTGTGTGTGTGTGTGTGTGTGTGTGTGTGTGTGTGTGTGTGTATGTGTGTGTATTACTCAAACAATTAAAACACACTTAAATCACACATTGATGCTCAATGAATATAACATTCGATTTGAAAATCTTTATATAAATTCTAAAATTTGTTAAGAACAAAATTATGTGACAGTTCATGGAAACCAAAATCATCAACGCATGCAGGCTGTTAAAGGCTTACAAGTTCATCACAGCAACTCAGTAATGTAAGTCAGCAGTGTGTATCAGGGCATCAGTAACTCCTGGAGAGTCTGTGGTGCTACTTGGCAGCTTCAGATGCTCTGATACGTAATGTCCCAGTGGTTCTCAATTGGATTTAGGTCTCGGGAACATGAGGGCGAGACAATATCATTAATGCCTTTGTCATCTAAAAACTGCCTACACACTCTAGCCACATGAGGCCGAGCATTATCATGCTCTAGGAGGAACCCAGAGCCCAGGGCCCATTGCACCAGCATAAGGTCTGACAATAACTCTGAGGATTTCATTCTTGTACCTAACAGCAGTAAGTGAGCCATTGGCTAGCACATGGAAGTCTGTGCGACCCTCCAATTCTGGTGTTCTCTGGCAAATGCCAATCAAATTCACGGTGCTAAGCTGTGAGCGTAGGTCCCACTAAAGGACGTCTGGTTTGGAGGTCATTTTGTAGAGCTCTGGCAGTGCTCTTCGCACAAATGAGCAGATACCGGTCCTGTTGCTGGGTTGTTGCCCTTATATGTACCTGTCCAGCTCTCCTCATGTATCTCATGTATCAGCCTGTTTCTGGGTATCTCCTCCATGCTCTTGAAACTATGCTGGAAGACACATCAAACATGATCGGTACTGCCTCATGCTACAGACAGTGACAAGGACCCTGACAAAACACAAAAGTAAAGGTAAATCAGTCAAGAAGAATAAGGAGAGAACAATTGTCTATGGCCACCATCTGCAAAATCAATCCCTTTTTTGGGGTTTGTCTTGCTGTTTCCTCTCCAGTGCACCTGTTGTCACTTTCATTCGCACCAAAGCAGGTGAAACGGATTCACAATCACCTATTATTCCTAATTGGACAAGTTTCATTGACTTGGTGTTATACTTTAATTAAGTGTTCTTTTTTTGAGCAGTGTATATCAGTATCAGTGTTTAATGGTTCAAATATTACATAGTTTCTTATGCAGTATATTACATATACATTCCATACAGCCCATGGTTGTAATATGACACCACATGGTGATATATGAGAACATGGATGCTTCCATCCTAATAAAGCTAGTATGATCAGAAGAAGAAAACATATCTTACTTGAAATCTATGGCATGACTTCCTTTCTGGCGCAGCAGGGATAATTAGTCTGTGGTTTGGGTCAGCTCGATAATTCCTGAAAATAATTTTCTGTTATCCCACTCCATTACTTACAGACTATTTTAGGGTTTTCCTTCATGAATTTAAGGGACAAGTTGTATGCTTTTTCAAAATTTTAAAGACAAAGCTCCTTCATGTGAGCAGTACTAGATATTTATTTAGGCATCTTTCTTATAATGACAATAATAGTGCGTGTTCTCGTTGTCTCTCTTCAATGAACAGCATCATCTTCCATTATTCATCCTCTTTACCCCCACCGTTCCACCAGTCTTTACTTCTCTTTATATCCCCCTCACTCCTTATCTTCTCTCATCTCACTGTTACACGGCTCATCATGAGTTATTTCCAATTAATCTCCGCGTTATTCAGTCTGAAGCACTGCAAATCTTATCACGATTGCTATCTGCACAGTAACTGAAGATGAGTTTGAGATATGCATGAGAAGTAATGAAAGCAAACCATGTTCCATTAGTAAGTTCTGAACTTATCAGAGCTGCTGACACTGGCAGAGTATCAAATCATTTTGGCAGTTTGCTCAGCTAGTGGCAACATATTATGCATTGAATTGAAGAAGCAGCTAAATAGTTCTGTATCTCCATGCTTACAAATTAGTTATCATTATTAAATGATACTTAAATAGTAATGTTAATTATTCACTATTTTGGTGCTTGTCAAATCCCTTTTCTTTTCATAGTTTACAATAAGGTAAAACTGTAAATTCTGGAACACATCCATGTTCCAGAAAGCTAAAGAGGAAGAGTTTAGAGGAATCATCACTAATCTGCTGGGATTATAAATCAGGTTTGTATTTAAGACTACCAGACAGTCATTTTAGCAAAAACATTGTAGCAATGAGACTTTCTTTTTCCAACCACCCATTTTGTCTTCACAGGAGGGATTTTTTAAATATATTTTTTAGCCACTTCAGCAGGAGTTAATCAAGCATATTTTTATATTACAAGACTTTAACCTGATATATGGTGAGAAAGAGTAAAAGAGAGCTCTGCACCTTATAAACCCATGGGAGATTTTTTTCCCCCAACTGTACACACTTTTTAACATTGGCAAATCAGTCTAAATTCTCTTTCAGTATAAATTAAATTGTTGTTTACGGAGCATTTTCCCCTGCCTACTTTAGCAATACCTGCAGATCAGGAAGTGCTACCAGACTGCAATGGATGGTCCTCCTCTATCTGCATTACAATTACTATTCAAAAGATTCTGCTTCCTTTGGAGAGTGGATTGCTATTATAAATAACCTGTTTAGATTTTAGCTCCTGATTACACAACCAAAACCAGATAGCTCTGACTGCAGTGTTCCGATGGCTAGCATTGTAGAAATTACATCAAATAGACACTGGACGATCAGTCTATATTCAGCATCTGAATGACTCAAATCACATATAGGAACTGTCGCCCTCTTATGGTGTTTTTGAAAACACTTTCATTAATGGACTGACTGAACCTGATTGAAAAATGCTGGGAGGCATGACTGTGAATTGTAATTGTGTTACTAACACTAATGCTAAATCCAACATGAATACAGTCTAACCAACCTTCATTATCAGACTACCCTTAATTAGACTAATGATAATCATAGACGATCAGAATTAAAGACTGGCAATTACATGGTAATTCAACATGAATATGGCAATATACATAATAAAAATAAATATAAATAATAAAACACATTTTCTTAGTCTGTCATTAAATTATATGCATGTGTGTGTGAGTGTGTGTGTGTGTTTGTGTGAGTGTGTGTGTTATAAGTGTTGAAACAACATTTACATGTAACAACATGTAGTTATGTACTAACAACACTGTTGTTCACAGTTCATATTTTTCGTCTTCGTGAATCCCGGAATCCGTCTCCGGGCTTTTCGTGCTTCCATTCACATCTCAGTTCGCGTCTGTGTTCGCCAGCGCTCAGTGTGAGTCTGTGAAGGTTGATGATTGGCTGATGGGAGATGAGAGTCTGGAGGCTCGCGCTTCATACCCGCGTTCGTGTGTTTACACTCAGTACTCGAGACGCAGACGAGCGGCAGCCTCAGGACTATGGCGCTCCACAGATAACAGCGGAGAGCTCACAACTATGGCATTATATTCAACGCATGTGGACAACTTTTTCTTCTCATCCCAGCAGGAATAAAGCTGTCAAGTATTTTTGCTTTCGCTTTGTTCGCGGAAAATTCAGTTTTTTTCAAAGAGTTCCCGAGAAACGCGTTAACTGGTTCAATGGAGTTGTGAGTGAGATGAACTTTACGCAGGTTGTTGGCTATCTTTTGTATTTTTTTCTACACTACAGACGGGGACTCTATTGTGCTTAGTTGAACATTGTGTGTAACTGTTGTTCAGATTTTATCGCATGCTTAATTTGGGGAAAGTTCTTGAGCAGACTTCGAGTAGGTTTTATTATAAACCACGCTGCAGTCTTTTTTTTTTTGTAAGTTTGAGGAGGAACCCGCCTCCACATTTCACACTGTTTGAAGTGTCCTTCGCTGAGGATTCAGCGAGACTTCAGCCGACTGGAGCGAGAGCACCTGGGGGGAATTTGGCAGTAACGTGACCGGGTGAAGATGCTCTCAGCGTGGATACACCGCGACCAGTCTCCCGCTCCCCTCTTCGGTGTTGTTGTACTCTGCGCAACCTTTGCGATTCATGCAGGTACGAGCCTTTTTCAGTTTAAGAAATTATACATTAATACATATTAATAATAAAACACGTCCTTACACCCTTAGTCTTTAAAGATAACGGCAAATCAGGAGTGCGTTTTTTAAGCAGGCGCACGCAAGCATACATGTACAAACAAACACACCCAAAAACACTGATAAGTTTAGTGACAGTGAGGTGAGGTTGTCACGCAGGATTTTTACTTCTCAATATTTGTTCACTGTCAAGTATGCGTAATGCCTTAAAAAATAAAATTTGTATATATATATATATATGTATAAACTGTATAAATGTATACAGTATATAGTACAATATATATAATAACTTGTTAAAGAAAGGTACAATTTCTGGCCTATTATACTTTTTATTGCATTAGAGCTGCTCCAACTTTGCGACATACTGAGCAAAAGCTCAATATAGGAATTATGGAGAAATATGCATTGAATAATGGATTTTGTTGTCCACAGTACTTAATCTGTCCATACATTATCTCTCAATTGTAACAGGTGGCACTGTTCAATTTAAATGTTGAACCTGTGCAGTGATTCTATCTATCTATCTATCTATCTATCTATCTATCTATCTATCTATCTATCTATCTATCTATCTATCTATCTATCTATCCATAGTATTATAGGTAACTAAGAACCAGATGAAGGGATGTGAATGCTGCATGTGCACTCATCTCTCTCTCTCTTCAGAGAGGAATATTCTGTTGATCTCCTCTCTTTCTGCTTGCCATGCTGAGCTTCCAAGCAGCGGATAAAAAGCAGAACCCCTGGTGTTCATGGAGTAATTAAGGTTTAGCTCAATGCCTTCCTGGCTCCTGAAAGACAGAAGAAGAAAAAAACCTTGTACAAAAAGGAAACAACATCTGAGGGAAAACAGAGATAGTGAATTCTAAATTAAAGTGTGCTGCTTTAAAATAGATTTCTCTCTTTTATTTTACTTTTCCAATTGGTGTAGTCTAGGGTTACATTTAGGAAATGCTCTTGATTAAAGTGGTGGGAGTCATTTCTCTGAAGATGTTTTTAAAGCTTAATTCTGTTTTCAACTGTTATCGCTGATGTAGCCTACAAGGCCTGAGAATGCTTAAGAAATTGGAGGAAACAAAGTTTTGGCAGGAATGATTCTTCAGAAAGTTCTACATTCCTCTAAAAATTCATAGTGAAAATAAATAATAAAAATATCCAAACCGTTTGCTGACATATTTGATAAGTTATGGATGTTATACATGCAGGAGAAATATTCACGAGTAGTTCATGTTGTGATGTGTTTCTGCATGAAAGCTAGCCTGCCTTCTGTTTGACCTTAGAAGCGGCAGAAAGCAACGAAGCGTCAAAGAAATCTCTCTCCCTCTTTGCTCTCTGGCTACATATACAATCAGATTGACATGGAATTGCACATTCAAAGGGTTTAGCTGATTGGTTTTCCAATGAGAAGTAGAAATCGGAAGAAAAAGGACAGGTTAATGTACTTTAAGATGTGGAGGTGGATGTGTACTGTGGTTTTAGTGTCTTTCCCTTTAATGAACTACCTGCAGAAGAGTCCATTGTAGAAAACATGCCTATTTCTCCTTTAATAGGGATAAAACCAGAGCTAGTTGTCACACAGGGTGGATGTGTAAAAATAATGGATTCAATTTGAATTGAAAAACGGAAAGCTGTGTTCTAAGGTTTCTTGGGTAAGTTGTCACGTGTGCTTTAAATGTCAAACATTTATACAATTTCTAGATTAAAATATTTATTGATTTGATGTTTTTGTACACCTGCTTCTAGAGTTTTGCAGTGTAAATAAATGTGTTATGACAGTTTACTCCACAAACTGTATGGCCTTCTACTGGATGTGTGTTCAGTGAGATGTATCTTTTGTACTAAACAATATTAGTGGAAATGTTCAGTTTCTTTATGTGTAATCAAGACATAAAATGACTAGATAAACCCACTCTGAGAAATATTCACTGTCATATAAAAGTGTGAGAGTTTGTTCAGGTCTCACATATACAATCTTTGACATACTCATTGTGCATACACAAATGTCGAGATTTTACAGGAGTCTGTCTCTCGTTGAGAAGATGCCAGCACATATTTAATGTCATCCATAAAACATCAGAGTCAAGATGGATAACGTTTATCTTCTCTCTCATTATGTCCATTCCTATATTCTACCTCCCTCCCCTCCTGTCTGTCTGTATTGTGGATGTGCTGAGCTCAGATTTCCTGTATGGTATGGCTCTCTTAGTGTTGACATACACATTAATTACCCAGACTGCCAGGAACCCACTTTTGGCTCCTTTGCCCCATCAGCTTTTCTCCTCACTGTTTGTATGTGTGGTTGTGTATATATGCATGCACGGGTGTTTATTTGGCAGAACATCCCTGTGTAAACGCTTGAGCTGGATCGAGATGGGCAATGTGTGCTGTTGTGTACATAATGGAGTCGCACTGTCTGGATTTGCATGCACGTGTGTGTGTTTTGGGAGTTGGAGAAGATACTACATTCGGGATTGCTCTGAATTCAAGAGGATTAAGTTTAGGCCCAGTGGCCAGTACCGCTGGTAGATAAGTGGGCGGGAATGGGTCAAGCTGAAGTGCCTAAGGTCAAGATGGAGGAGGGAGGTGTGCTCTTACATGCTCATCATGTTTACAGAGCATACCATGTTGGATCCTCCCAGCCAAGGCTGCCGGAATTCTCTGCTGGTAGTTCAGGCTGAGGGGGGATAATTGGTTATCTCTGAGAATAGGTCATCTGTGGTCAAGTTTGCTTGCTGTGTAATCAAGATACACTTGCAAAATTCAGTTTACGATGCAAAACCTACAAAATGCAGGAGAGAACGTTGGTAGGAAGGGAACCAGTAAGCCTTGTAATTAGGTTTAGAGGAAGGGAAATGCAAAAGATCGGTGAGAGGTCTGGCAGAGATCTGAACCGCCAGTCTTGTGGTGTGCATTAGCTTTATGGACGCTGTGGGAGGCAGAGAGAGGGGTGAGGAGAGGGCATTGAAGGAGATCGCTGGTTTTCCACTCACCCCCATACTGTATTATTCATCACTGTAAAGTGGCCCTCTTTAATATTTTAAAGCAGTCAATGATTGTGTCTGTGATCTGTTTATGATGCAATGGATTCCTGAAGTGGTGTTGAACATGTCGTCTGTGCATGCAGGTGTGAGTGTATTGGCACAGAAACTTAGAGTTCTTAGCAGCTCTTCATTATTCCCTGACTTGATTACATGCTGTTTTTTACGTATCTGTATCAGTCAGTATTTCATAAGTGACATTTAAAGGCATCTATAACTTTACAAAGTTATTTAACAGCAGAGCTGTTTCAACACAGATAAGAAAATAATAAGAAAAGTTTATTGAGCAGCAAATCAGCATATTAGAATGATTTCTGACAGATTATGTGACTTTGACGACTGAAGTAACAACCACTGACAATTCAGTTCTGTCGTCATAGGATTTAGTTGTTAAAAATGTTAATTATATTGTACAATATTACATTTTTAGTGTAATCATTTCAGCATAATTATGGTGCAAATTTATGGTGGTGTTCATGCATATCTGTGCATCTAGTTTTTTTATTTTATCTTGACAGAGCGTGTTTAAAAATGAGATGCTTTTCACCAGCCAAACACTTGACTAAAGATGTTCTCAGTCCCAAAATACTCAAGCACCTGATTTTTCTGTTGATTTTGTGTTTCTAGTACACAGAATGACCCATGCATTTATGTGGGTAAGTGTGTGAAGCATGAAGATCAGACAGTTTTAGAAAGTGCAGCTGTATCCATCTAGTGCTTAACAGTCAAAGGGAGAGATAGAAGGGAAGCCAGAGAAATATATCTCAGAGAGATGTATTGAGATAGATGGAGCCCAGGGATTGCCTTTTAAATAGACTTTATTAAAAAAAAAAGAGTGAGAGTGAAAAGTCAGGAGTCAGAAGCATTGGCATTCAAGCATCATTAAGTCCCTGGCACAGTCTGAGAGAAGAAGACAACGACGGGGCGAGAGGAGGAGCAAGAGTGAGGGACGGCAAAGAGAGTGTGATGAGCAGATCTTTGAGTGGAGATGTTTTTATTAAGGTTCTTATCGATGCCTGGAGCTCTCTCTATTAATGGTGGACATTTTTAATGCTTTGCCAATACTGTGCATGTACACCACCATAAATCTGGAACAAACAGGAAAGAGAGAGAGTGGGAGAGAAAGGAAGAAGAGACTAGGTTAAAAAGATTTATTACATGGGTCTCTGTACTGCTGCATTCTGATCCACTGCGGTCACATATTTATGTATAATGACCATTAATAACCATTTCACTGATACCATTTTGCTGCAAGTCTTTTTATACCAGGATAGTTGACTGTATTAACATTATTTTGGAAAATTTAATATATATGGTTATAGATGGTTCGAAGATCAGAGGGCTAGAAGGCTCAACCAGATTTGCGCCCATTTAGTTAGCAACGCCGCTCAAGTTCCTGTGATTTAATAATTTTTTTTTACATTCCTCAAAAATTGTCTTACTCAAGAACTTGTTTTACTTGGATATATTTCACAACAGGGAAGAAAAGACTATCGTAACTTCTGTTTCTGTTTTCTAGCTAAAATATAAAAAAATGTTGTCCAACTATTTTAGCTTACCAGTCGATGTAGATAAAAGTAACTCTTACTGCAGATTAATAATAATATACTATTGAAAAGGCCGATAGATTATATATTGGACTAGATGCTTTATTCTAATTTTGATTAGATAGCTAATTTCAGCTCAAATCTAATTTTAATGTGTCTATTTGTTTATTTATTTACTTGGTTATTATAGTCTTGCAACTAAGCATTGTACCATCTGACAGTCATTATCACAAAATAAACCTCTTCAGCTTAACGTCAAGGTCCTGATCATCCTGGCTGGGTTTATTATGCAATAACGTCCAGCTGATATTGCAAAATACTTGTTGGACTTGCTGCGGTAGCAGCAGAAACATTGACTTCAAGGAAACATGAACTGGAGGAACAGAGAAGGCATTCAGAGAAAGTTGAGGGGGAACATTGTGTGGAAAGCATTGGGCGAATGATGGGAAAGCAAAGAAAGAGAATTTAATGAAGTCAAAGCAAGGAGTGGATAGTTGAATAAGAATACAAGAGAAGGAGACTCTTCACCCCACCCGGGTTTACGGCAGCTGGGTGGTGGTGGTGGGTCGGAGGGGCGGAGAGTGACAGGGTCCGTAAAAGAATGACTCGGTGGGGTGTCTTTGTGCCGGGCTTGAATAGAGAACTGAATGAAACTTTTCTGCCACCGTGTGTGGGGTTGTTTGTGGGGTGAAGGGCTAGAGGAGGAAGGAGGGGTCGGTGTGCTCGCAACTCCTTTAGGTAATGAAGGAGTGACTGACAGTATATGTTTGTGTTTTCTGTCTTAGCTTTCCATTCATAGTCACACTTCTTATTCAGTTCTCACAAACAATACCGCCAAGAAAGCCGATATATTTGAGTCGGAATTCGTGGGGCTTTACAGTACATATCACCAAGCCTTTCATCTTTTTTTTTGCTAACGCCAACATAATGGCTCCAAGCTTCACACTTCCTTCTTAGGAAACTCGCAATGCCTAAATATTTCACAATGAGCCAGACCTGCAGCCAAGGCTCATGCCAGGCCAACAGTGTCTTTGGCGGACAGCCTTTCCCCAGGCTGCTGTCTGGCTGGGTTCAGGAACTGCTGCATACAGCATCTCCATTCCAAGCTCAACTGCTTGACAGACATCTAGGAGCTCAGTTTGTCAAACAGTTCATTTTGAGTTGTACTGGCTAGAAAACCTAAACTCCTCATTTTGATTGATAGGTGGGTTTGACTCGTAACATTTGTCTTTTTTTTGCTGCTTAATCTTTTTTTCTGAGTCTGACTGGCAATCCGGCTGTTTGCATCAGGATCTTGAAAGTAAAATGTGAAAGTTAAAAGAGTTATAAAAATATGAGTGAAGGAGCTTCAGCTCAGACCCCCTGATGGTGTCAGTGGGGGTCTGGGTAGCATGTCGGATTCCTTTCGGCAGGGGTCTGGAAGCGGTGGTGCCAGTGCCACGTGAATAGGTCTCCTGTGGTCCACCTGCCTTTGTGCTTCCTGCCTTGAAAGAGAGACTTTCTGAGGCCATGGAGATTTCCCTCATCTTCTTAGCCTTCAAAGGAAGTTCAGCCCAGTCCATGCCTGAAGATTAGACCTCGGCCAATCTGTGGTTTATGCCCTGGTGTGACACTATAGTTTTGTTGCTGTGTCTAACATAGATGAGAAATTATAGTTTTTTTTACACAGTATTTTACATTGATATAAAGGAATATTCCAGTGCAAGTCTGTAGAATGCTGTCGGAAATGTGAAATAACTTTTAATATTGACAACCTAAAGAAATTAATTTACGCACTCTGTAGTGTATCTGTGTAAAAAATCTGATTTAATTGAAATCCCACACACAAACTCAAAATTCTTCACACAAAATAAAAGCCTTTCAGAAATATGCTACAAATTCTAAGGTAATAGTTCATATTACATTCTAAATCAATTCATAATTTATTAAAAAAAGTTAATAAATATGGTTAAAGTTATTAAAGTAAAACATGAAACAGAAAGTATTTAAATGGGCAAAATTTTGAAAAAATTAATGAATGTGTATACATTTCTTCAGCCACCATCTCTTTTCAGTATTTCGTTGTTAATATTGTCAAACACCTTTCTCTTGTTCTTTTTACTAGTCCATTGAATCTTCTTTCCACTCCAGCTTGTGCACTCCCTCATTTGCTCTCATTCTTTCTGGCTTTATTGTGATGGGGGTTAGTGGAGTTGCTTTTGAAAGGCAGTGTAGAGAATCCTATCTCTCGAAGTTTAACGCCTGTTAAGACTCCCATCTGCCCCAAGGATTGAGGAATAGGAGGAGCTGGGGATCTCTAGGTTTTTTTCATTTTTATTAGGGTTCTACTATGGTTTGCTTGCTGCAGGGGGCCTCTTGGGAGGGATATGGCATGTCTCACCCGAGAACACACACATGCTTGCTCACCGGCTGGTTTTCAATGTCGAAGTGCTGGAACGAAACGTCCCCTGTGTGTGTGGTGTGCTGGTAAAGGCAGTCTGATGGTGTGTGACCAAAGAGTAATGTCCTCTTGTGGCGTCGCTTTAGTTTTCTTTGTTCCAGATGTAAAAGGCCACACACAATGTGATTTTGTAAGAGAGCAACCCTGACTTTGTCTGACCATAAAATGAAAATGTGGTGCTTCACACTCAAGACAAGTGTATACATTTTAAGAAATATATATATATATAGAGGGCTTCAAATAGAGTTTCAAATAATTAGTAGTACAGTATAATTTTTTTGCAGTGGAGTTTCTGAATAATGTTTGACCTTTACACGTGAACTCAATTGACAGGCACTGTTTACTCATCCAAAGCAGGTCATGTCTAGTCCAAAAGGCCTGGTTCCACAGTCAACGCACTTGGGATCAGTGATGTCGATTTTGGCTACACCCTGACAACTGGGCTTGTTCTGGAACAGGCAAAATACTAATGCTTAATCCTTATGGAGTGCGAGTTGTTGCTGCTTCCACACCCTCTGGCAGGACTCCCAGAATGTGGTGCTGCTTTCCCACCAACCAGGTGCTGGTTCAGGCGTCGGTGCCCAATCTTGAGCATTTAATGTGTTTCCACTGCAGAGTAATGTGAATCAGGAGGATTGGTTCTGTAATGCCCTTTTAACCTGCTTTTAGGGTTGGCACACTTTGATCTGTATACCAAGTAAAGTTTTCATTAAAACAACAACAACATTACATGTTTACATTACATTAGACGCTACCAAGATTTCTAAAAGTGACCAATCCTGGAAGTTGTTTACACTGGAAATACCTGATGAAGAAATGCAGCAAATCTTACAGGTGTCACCTACAAGTCACGTTGCACGAAGGCTCCAAACACCCTATTTTTTTACTCAGTCTGTCGCATTAAAGTCAGCTTCTGATTGTATAAAGACACTGAACCAAAATATGTTGTAGGGCTGGGTAAAAGAGTTTTTGATCTTGATATGAATATTCCAAATATAGGTTGTAAATGTTTTGAAGTCTATGTTGAATATAATGCAATAAAAATTAAAAAATTAAAATGCAATAAAAAAAAACAAAAACAAACTACAGTAATCCCTCGCTACTTCGCGGTTCAAGTTTCGCGGCCTCAGTGCATCTCGGATTTTTCAAAAATATTCATCGAGAAAAAAAAATCTAAAATACTGCCATATCGGCAGCCGTATTGCGGAAAGCAGCGTTGCTTCAAAGTGATGCAAGATAAATGGTTTCCCAGGATACCAGACAAAGAGAGAAACTCTCTCAGAGGCTTTGTACACACCCACGGGCACTCAGACAAGGCACATGATTGGTTCCCGGCACGAGATCGATGAATGAGAGCACGAGTGGAGTGGGAGCTTCTTCGCCTCTCTCAGAAGCAAATGTTGACGATCCGCACAGGTCTGTCATCGTCGTCATTACTGGAGTCAAGTCTCATTGATGAGTGTAGAGCACCATAATACGTATTGTATGAGAGAGAGAGTAATTTTATAATATTAAGGTTTTATAATTAAATAGATTTTATTAAAATAGTATAAAAGTTATAAAAGTATAAATATACAAATTTTATTCTAGTACCTACACACACATTCCTAGGAAATTCATGGGGGTGGGGGGGTAAATTCATCTACTTCATGGATTTTTACCTACCTACCTTTGGGGGGGGGTTAGGGTCCACATTAACCACGATAAAATGAGGGATCACTGTAACGTTAAACCAGCTATTTTGAGTTAAACAGTGCAATCAGTGTGTCCTGATTCCCAAAATAAATGAATCTTACAAGTCAGTTCTTAATGAATAGTTGACTGTTCTGAGAGTCTGAAATATTGTGTAATTTATGACATTACAGAATAAAATAAGCAAAATGAATATTATAAATGAAATATACCCAAATGAATTGGAAATAAGAATTAGAACTGAAATCAAATCAAGGAATCTGAATTGATTTTCAACCCATTTACTTTAATTTAAAATATTCTTAAAACTTGTAAACAAAGACAACAAATGTAACCTAGCCAGTTGATCAGCTCGCCAGTCAATTGAAATATGGGTTCTGGTGTGAGAACCAGCACATCTCAGTTTAAAAGGGGTGCGAGAGGTAGCAGAACCTGACAGGTTGTGGGTG
Source organism: Rhodeus uyekii (assembly GCA_037043235.1). NCBI lineage: Eukaryota > Metazoa > Chordata > Actinopteri > Cypriniformes > Acheilognathidae > Rhodeus > Rhodeus uyekii. Next base: position 5,315,701 of record JAWRVZ010000013.1, read on the forward strand.
ATTGGATGATTGAGAGAGCACGAATTGGACAGTTCACTGAAGCAGAGGGGATCTTAAACTACTAGCCAGGTTCACAGCATGGCCATGTTTATAAGGCCTGTCAGTCAGGTGTGTTTTCACACACCTTACTTGTGCAAACCCAACATGCTTTTCCTCAGTGTCTTCTGGCACTTACCTTATACACATTTAGATTGGCATCTTAGTATGCATTATTGGCGTAATAATTGAATATTCTATGTGTAGGTGTTATTTATTTTTATACTTATGCCCCATCTTCTGTGCCCAAAGCCTCTCACTCACTTATGGACAGATGGACGGCATAGCCGACCTCACTCTCACCTTTCTGCTCACTCGGCTCCACTCCACCTCTCTGCTCCGATTAGCAGGTGAGCTGAGCACAGTGCAGCTACTTGCAGACCCAAAGCTTTATGGGTACATCTCCTGAAAGCTGTCACGGCCAACGTGCTCCCAAACACCTCCTGTCCGTCCATCCATTCACAGTGAGCGCTGTTCTTATGTCTGTAAATCACAGCAATGGGGTTGGCTAGCGCCCTATCACAGTGTGGCTCATGTTTACGAGGATTAAGGAAACAGATGGACGGCCATGCTGACTGGTGTGGCTTCATTAACTCTCCGCGCGACCATTCTAAACTCCACCGCCCTTGCACGTCTCGCTCCGGAGTGCTCCACACAGAGCTGTGGTCTGTGGGGAGGGGGAGCTGGATTGCACTCATGAAAGCTGTGAAGATGTTTATTGATCTGAAAGCTGAGATGTGGGCATGGTGTTTCTCCTTGATTGATTAATGTTGAAGTGAAGCGGTGGGACTTTCTTTAAAGAATGATTTTTGACATCATGTTGTCAAGCCAGGGGTGGGAGAGTGTTTTTTCTCCCCATGGAGTTCTGGATGTGGCGATAGGTCTTCAGTGTTGAGATTTGAATGACTGTATTATATTAGACCTATTTATTTAAATTTTAAATATTTATATATTAATTGGTGATATTGGATAATAACGCTTATTTAATTGTTCATTAAGGTTAACTTTATCTAATACTCACTCAAAGTCAACCTAAAACTATTAGAAAATCTCCAATATCTCTTAATATTAAAATTTTATTTTTTACATTATAATAGTGTGACTAAACATGTAGCTTTTAAAATCTATGCATTTCAGTTTTCAGGTATGAAACATAATTGATCTTTAATAAGTAGAGATGAATGAATAATACAATTCTCATTGAAATAAGCTGATAATTTAACCAGCAAGCAGATCAATATTTTCATGTTGTGTAACATAACCGATAACTGGCTTATAGTCAAAATCTATACTTGTTGAATGTAAAATAAAAAATCAATCACTATAGAAACTATACCTACAGCATTATAACGTACAGAATCTGTCAGCAACCTAATGGCTCGTGGCAGGATAATCACTGAAGCGTGCATCTCTGGTTGTGCGAATAATTTGTCAGATTGGCATGCTAGTACAGGTTGAAATCTCACACTTTAATAATATTTATAGTACCTATGTTAATAAAATAAGCTGTGTGACTATGAGGAATGATTAATGTTTTTTATTTAAATTAAATGCATATAACTTTAACTTTAACTATTGTCACATACTGGTGATTATCCCTCCATTTGAGGTTGCCGACCCCTGATGTACAGTATGAAAAATGGATATTCATTATGAGATTTGCTAAACAGTGTTGTAAAATAATTAGCGTTTTTAAAGATGAACTTAAGATGACAGCAAATGTAATCACGTAAAAATAGAAGAGTGGAGCATGAACTATTAAATATCCAGTAGCTAGAAGCCGATAGCAATAAATAAAAAATGACATTGGCCATTTTGAAAATAAATTTAGCCTCTTGTACAGAAGATGACAGAATAAGTTTGTCTTTTGCTGCTGAATGAGAGAGAGCTGAAATTAGTTGGCCTTATTCTTTCTGTAGCACCAAAATCAGTCTGTCTCAATGTGTTTATCTGAGCCGTCTCTACTGTATGTCACGTTAATCCTCACAGCCTAACCTTTCGTGTGAGAGCACAAGGTTAGCCTAAATCTCAACCCTTTACCTTTGTCTGATGTGCAGCATTTTAACAATAAACGACTAAACCTTGAATCCTAATAGCTGACTTGAGCTAGGACAGACAGATATCCAGCAGCCCATGGGATAGAGAGGTTTGATAGAAGATGCTTTCGGAAGGACAGACCCACAGGGAGTCTTTGTGTGTATACTTTGGTTTGTCAGGAGAAATGTGAGAGTTGTGCCCTACAGTATGTCACTCAGGGGTAGACAGGTGGTGGAAGAAACAAACTGGCATGAAAGACTAACTTCTGTTCCGGGGTCAGAAAATACTTTTGGTGGAGGTCTTTATGTTACCATCTGTCCATAACAGGGATTAAGGCACAACAAAGACTCTACCGGGATCTGTGAGGGTAAACTTATTCCCATGCACAGATTTTATACTTTGTGAAACAGGTTTTATATATTTATAAATGTAAATATTTATTTGTTCATTTATGTATTCTTTTATTTGCTATTATTTACTTTATTTAATTTTGATTTATTTAATCTTTTTTTATTTATTTGTTAATTATTATTCTTTTAGCCATTACTCTTACTTATTTTCTATTTTTAATTATCTATTTATTTAGTATTATTTTAATTACTGTAACACTGTAATACCATCTTGAAGTTCTAAATACAGTAATACCTCGGTTTACGAGTTTAATTCGTTCCAAGAGCTAGCTTGTATGTTCGTACACAAAAACAATTTTCCCCGTAAGAATGCAGTAAAAATCACTCAATTCGTTCCACATGACCATAAATGCCCATTTTAAATATTTTTTTGGTTTTACCCTATTAATTACAGTTAAAATTATAACCATTAAGATTTCACATAAATACTAATTAATAATTGACAATTAAACTCTTGAAATACTTGCCAATTTACTGTAACGCGCACTTTTCCTTTGAGAAGCGTCGCTGCTGGCGTGAACGAGATGAGAGGAGGGGGTTACTGCTTACAGGGAGAATTTCGTAACGTCTTTGTTACTCATCTTGTCTATGCTGTGCTGTACATATATATTTCACTACGTGAACAATAGCGATAACAATTAATGTTAACAACAGAAGGTAAAACCGCTGTAAATCAAGTATGATGCAACTAAACTAAACTGTGGTGAATGATGCAACTAAACCGAGCGACGCTGAGAGAATGAATGAGTTAAGGGGTGATAGGCTTTGTGAGAGGCTGTCGTTAGGATATTTCCAGTAAAAATGCGCGCGAAGATGCTGAGCGTTAGGACTTTTCCACAAAAAAATGCGTGTGGGCGAGGACATTTTTTATTTAATTTAGACAAATTTAGTACTTTTGTTTTAATTCTAGAATGAGTTGCAAGTAAAATGGTGGAGAAAAGAAATGCATGTGAAGTCTATCTCGCAGTCATTTGCTGCTTAAACCTTTATCGCGCAGGCTGTCAGTAGGAAATAACGATTATGTTGCTGTGTACACATCCTCATTATTAAGTGCAAGAAAGCTTTTGTTTCATTGATTCAAATTACCAAGTGTGACTGACAGGAAAAAAGCGAGTCTTTGTTAGTTGATGTGTCCACCCACATCTCATACACTTGCTTACAGCTGTGTTTGAGCATGTGTTTGTTTGTGAGCACATTTAGGTTGAGTGACAGTTATACAGTGTTGTAGACTGTGTAAATCTGTCCTAAATGAGGCTTGGACACTTTAGCGCCACAATTTACACATCTGTCCTGAAGGCACAGGCGCATTGGAAATAATGACCCATAATCGACTGGAGACAGTTGGAGAGAGAGAGAGAGAGAAACAGTGGGAACAAGCATAAACAGAACATATAGAAACAAACACACCCGTTCTCTTTTCCTCTTCCCTCAACGAGAGGGCCAATTACATGACTATGTCTTACCTGTCTTTCATCTAGTGAGGGGAGCAGTGTCGAAATGCCGGTCTTCTGCATGTAATTACACAGAGACGTCCTGGATAAGGGTGTCTGTCGCACCCCATGACGGAGCTACAGCCTTAAATACCTCAGAGGACATAAAAAGAGTCGTCTGACTCGTTTGATCAATCTAAACCTTGAGGTTGCTTTTCTTTTGAAGAGTCTGTGTGCATGATCCCGTTTTCAATCTAGTTTTGGTGCTTTATTAGACACTTTAGCACTAATTATTCATACAGAATGTGTGAAATAAGCTTGTCGAAAATCAAGTTCAAGACCAGAGTTTGTTGGTGGCTCTGGAATGGTACTCCAAAATATTGAGAATTTCAGGCTTGATATGTAGCTAAATATGAATGATATTGTAACTTTTATTATGCTCAACATCCTCCCCGAGAAGACAAGCTACTGAAACTAAGCTGCAAGGCATATCATTACAAACTTCTTGGATTCCTAACAATAAAGATATGATCTAATTTACGTGTCAATGATGCCTTTTGAGTATTCAGAAACTTGGCCCACCCAGTCACAATGAGGTTGTTATTCCTGAACATTTATCCTAAAAATATTTCTTTATAAACTATATTTAACATTAGAAAAATTCTTGTGCAGTAAAATTCCCACCTCAGAGACTGTGAATCAATATTCAAGTTTTTCTACTGTGCTGATGTGTTTAGTGGGACCCTAGGAAATCTGTTTTAGTTTTTCTGAAGTTCCATTTTGTTTTTACCACATTTAATTTTTTCTGTTTGTTAAAGTTTTCTGGATTTCTGGTTTTCACAACAAAAACTTTTTGTAAAAGTTAAAACATAAAACAATTTAATTGGTCTTTTAATCATAGGAAATTAAACAATCTTTTTTGCCAAACAAAGTTTTATTATTATTATTATTATGATGAGTGTACTTTGAGGCATAGCTAAATTCTACAATACAGCAGTACTATGTTAAATCAATTAAAATTACTAAGTTAATTTTTTTCCAAATGAAATGGTAAAATGTCCATGAAATGATTCTCAGAGCGTCTCTGAAGATGAAGTTCATGCATTCATGTTCTCATAGTAAGGTGGCAGAGGCTGAAAACATTGCAAGTGTCACGCATGCTTCAGTGTGTGTGTGTGTGAGACTGCGCATTACTTTACAGAGAGCTTTCTACTGTAGCCTTAAGATCAAATGGTGCAAACTACAAAAATTACAGCGTTATTTACATACTAGTTAGTTGTTACTAGGCATCTAGTGTGGACTTTACATTTCAATGTAAGTACTTTGTTATAACTTATGAATGTCTGGTGAAACCCTAGCAGTTATTTCAAGAAGTGTATGTTTGAAATGCACATTTTAATTTCAAAATAAATAATGCAATGTTTTTGTGTACATTATGTAAGGTAGATTGACAATATTTTCCAGACTAGCTAGCATGTAAATTTGGTGATTTTCTGTGAGCATAATAACGTTAGACCGCAGTCTGCTGTAAGATTTAAGAGGCATTGATGTCATTTATGCTCGAATGGCCTTTCACCACAACTCATCCAAAGGTCAGAAAACAAAGGCTTCAGCCAAAAAAAAAAGGCTGAACAAAAGACAGATAAATATATCAAACAGGAGCGAGTTGATTAATTTTGCAGTAGATATAACATCATCATCAAGATACAAAATGCCTTGGGGATGTGTATGTGCGAAATGTTTTATTGGCAATGCAGATAAAACATTTTTGAGTTATATTTTTATGTTTTATTATTTAAAAATGTTCCAAAGGTAATTCTGAAGTGTCCAGGTGTGTGTGTGTGTGTGTGTGTGTGTCTTCCACACAACATTAGCTACCTCCTGTGTTGTACTGCTGAAGCACAAACTCTATAACATGTTGTGTGATCCCCTGTTGTGACTAGGTTGCCCCTTTTAGCTAACTTAAAAGCCATTTAATGCAGAGCAATCACTTGGGAACATGTTTCCCCTACTTTTAATTATTTCAAAAATAAATAAACAAAGGTTTTAACAACCTTTTAGTGAACTTTTCTTAAAAGAAGCTTTACTTAGATGTGTGTGTCCATCCCAAACACATTTGGGCTGATAAGCCATACCTTAAAAGGATAGTTTACCTACATTTGCAATTTACTCACCCTCATTTTATTCCATTTTGTTCTGCAGAACACACACACACACACATATATATATATATATATATATATATATATATATATATATATATATATATATATATATACAGTATAAATAAGACTGTTTCAACTTTTTGTGTCCATACATTGAATGTCAGTATGGTTCAGTGTTGTTTTGGACCCTTCTGTTGTTTAAAAAAAATCTTATTCTTTGTTACACAGAAAAAAGAAAGTCTTAAATGTTTGGAATGACATGATGGCAGAATTTAAATTTTTGGATGAAATTCTCTCACTTACTCCTCCCGTAATCAGGGCTCTCCTGGAGCTCCAGGTTTTTCACTGACTGTTTTGTTGGATGGCAGCCCTGGCAAGAGCAGGTTTAGCTAACTGGTTCATACTCGGTCACCAAAGGATTTTCAGTCCTGGCTTTCAGATTTGCTTTGAGGCTGGAGAGAGAGAGAGAGAGAGCTAGATGGTCAAAGGGAATGGAGGGTAGGATAGAGGGGACTCATGGAAGAGAGAGAGAGAGAGAGAGATGGCATAGGGATTAGTGTGGTTTTGATGAAATGGTGTTGTCCATCTCAGAAGACCTACACACGTACTTATCAAATGGTGTCCGCAGGAGGGAATTCAACCCCCCACCTAAGCTCTTTTTTCATGCTCACTTTTTCCCCCCTGTTTATTCAAAGGATTATGGGTCCCTAATCTCTTTGAACCATAATTCAGATTAGATTCTGTATTATTTTTAGGGACGGGCCTGTACCCAACTCACACTCTTACCGACCATGTTACTCTAATAGAAAATTGATTAAAACGCTTGACCACTGTCCCAGATTCCAAGAACATGACATCAGAGTGATGATGTAAACAGACTACATCAGTTTACAGCATATGTATACATCCCTTAACCGTCAACGGTGACACACCGTAATTGATTTCTTCATTGCAAACGTTTGTGTGTACATTTGAGCATGCCCACAGGGAGATCGAAGAGACTGAGATTGTCGGGAACGAGCCAAGATTGAGATGATTACTTGATTAGCTCTGTCATTGTGTCATACATATTCCCCCCTTTAGCATATATTTACTGCTGATTATTACTGCATACTCTTTATGTTTACTGATTCATGAGCACAAAACACACTAAGGATTACATAGCCATCACTTGATGCATAATGTGCAAAACAATTCCAACCAAGTTCAACTCTGATTGTTTGGCGCAATGCAAAAGAGCACACAGTTTGTTTCTTCAGATCTGGAAACTAAGTTAAGTTGAGGTGATACAATGAGCACTTCTTAAGAAGAACTAATCACTGGATTACTTGATAGTCAATTACATTGTCCATGAACAAAACTATATTCTGAGAAATAATGAGGGATTTTTTTCTTTTGAACTGATAGAAGTTCTAATCACTAAGCCTATATACATTTTCAGTTTTTTTTTTTGTGGTGTGTTTTATGTATGCTGTCATATAATCTCTTCTTGTCTAAAAAAGTGATTCTTGGCTAGAATAAGTTGTGTGCGTTTTACAAATGAACAATCTGATCAGATTCCATTGTCACAGTGTAAAGGATATTTAAAATGTTTGACTACCATACAATATTTATTTTTACATTTTCGGCAACCATTATTTCCGTCTTCAGTGTCACATGATCCGTTAGAAATCATTTGCTCCAAAAATATTTCTTATTACTTTCAATGGTGATGATAAATGGAAATTCTTTAGTCAAAAGGTGTGTTTGAAGCTGTAAAAAGGCCCAGACCTGCTGCAGTCTAAAATAATCTTTCTGAGATTAAGAATTACATCACTTATGTAATAAATATTTAATACTGTGTCATTCAGGGGACTTGTGGAGCTGTACCTGGGCACCTGGGCTGTTGTGTAATGGCAGGGGATCATCTTTAATACAGACATACACACTCATCTGTCCTCTTCTGCTTTCTCTAACATACAGTCTTCTGAAAGATGAGCTTTGCTCTTAGCATCCTCTTGTTGCTTCACTGCCTGTTTGTTTTTTCCCCCTTGTTTCAGATGAATTATGAAACAAGAAGAGGAAGCAGAGAGTGCATCGAGTGAGCGTTGAGGTGTTCAGCCGCAGGCATAGAGATATACAGAGGGAGAAGGAGACTTTGTCTTTAGCTTACTAATGCATCCATCCCCACTGGACCCTGTAATACTCACCTATGCTAAACAAATGAAAGCATGCACCAAACCTCATATTAGAATTGGTTTTATTGCTCATATGTGGGAGATTGAGAGGGTTGCTGTGTGTTTACACTAGCTTCCGCTCAGCCGGGGCCCTGCTTGGGCTGTAGTGTACATTTCATTATTCTTCCCTCCTCCGGGGAACGCCTGAGAAGAGGATCTGGTGGGCTAGGCTAAACCGAGCACAATTAGATTATGAAGTTGGAAGGTTTTAGGGCACTGGCAGGTAATTTGGTCACCACTTCTTTTAATATTAGCTTCCCAACTTGTGCATGTTGGTAATGTATTTGGTTAACATGCAAATCTTCTTTTGTGTGTTTTTATCCTATTTTTATCTTGTCTAGTTGAGTTTGCTGATAGAAATCTCTTGCAATGTCTGTCTGTTTATCATTCCTTTGCCCTCTCACACTCTCTTTTTTTCTCACGCAATGTTTTTGAATTGCATTTCATGGTACAGTGAGATTAGAGCATGACTCTGAATGGCCTTGCTCATTTCAAACTTCTGGGATAGATTTTAAGTATGCATGAGTCGCAGTGGATGCGGACTCGCTTCACCCAGTCATTGAATATTTTACTTCATAAAAGTTAAGTAAGTACATTAATATACGACATGAAGTGTATATTGAATGCTGTACAAAAGATGAAACATGGCTTAAATTGTGCACTAGAGAGAAATTTTGTTTTTCTACTGTACAGCATTATTAAATATATAGCACTTGGGTGGGGTGATAAATTGTTCCATGCTCCATGCCAATGTAAGTGACTCATAGTTGTCTTAAAGAGGTGCTAAACTTTCTAGGCTAAAATATATCGACTTAAACTACATTTAAATACATGTGTGATATTATTTGAGTACTTCATAGACTCTTAAAGAACTTCAGTACATTAAAAGCTGACCAGTGTACTCCACAGTACATTAAATGGTCGAATGTGTTTATGTGCGGTGATAAAAATGGGAAGATTGTAATAGTATTTATACTTTTAATTCACCAGAAATGTGCTGTACTGTGCTTTTTGTATTAGCCCCCGGACATTTTTTGTTAATTTGGTTTAGATCATTTATTTCCCTGAAGATATTATTCTTGTTAGTTGCTGAAAAGCATTAACACGTTTTGTAACCTTAATTTTTGCTATTTTCAAAATTTACAATTAAAATATCTCAATAAAATCAACTCAGTTCACTCACTTTGCACATAGCAAGTAATATGTATGTGCTTTATGTGTGACCATGTAAATGTAATTCATAGTGATTTATCAACAAATTTACTTTTTCTACTATAATCATGTAGAAGACTTTTGTAGCTGTAAGTGGTGAGGTTCTTTACAGATTTGATCCCAGGATGAGGTGACCTGTGAACTGGTAATTATTAAGAGAACACTATTTTTTTTTTCACCATTTTGCCCTTTGAACAGGATGCTTAACCTCAGGTTGCTCCAGGGAAGCTGTCATGTCTGCTGAGTAACTGTTCAGCAGTTGCTCCAGCTAAAGTTAAATACCCTGAAGTATAAAGTCAGAAAATTTTCCATTCTGTTTAAAATACAGTACCTTGTTTGTCTTTTTCATCCATTACAGCATTTTATTTTCATGATCTGGCTATTAATATATTAAGGAGCCATTGTTGAATCTTAAAATGCTTGTTATTGTAGTTTTTCTTGTTCCTTTAATGTATTGTCAGGAGGGATTGGTTAAATGATCCTGTTACTGCAGGTTTAGTAAGTAATTGTTAAAACTTTATGTTGCTACTTGTTTCCTTCTAAGTTAATAATCAAAACTGTTATTGGGTGTTCAAACTAAATTACATTAGGTCTGAAGTACATTTTTGCAGTCCACATTATCAGTGCTGGTTCTGGTTAGATAATGTTTTAACTTTAGCCATTACTCCCGTCTTCAGTATCACATGATCCTTCAGAAATCATTCTAAGATGAGAAACATTTCTTGTTATCGATTCTGGATTAGTTGATGAGTAGAAAGTTCAAAAGAATAACATTTAATTGATATGTCAATTTTTTGTAATAGTGCAAATGTCTAACTATCACTTTTGACCAATTTAATGCATCCTTGTTGAATAAAAGTATTAAGTTATTGTATTATTATTTAGATTTTTTTGCCACTAACTTTTGGACAGTAGTGTAAATGATACTGAAATAATTAAAGGGTGAATGCATTTGTATCGATTACTCTGACCACACCTCATTTATCCCCATCCAACCATTTGAAGCGTCATTGTAAAGCTCTGATTGACCGATTCTTGACTGATTCTTACCTCTGCAATAACATTTCATGTCTTTTCTGAGTTGTCCCATGGCCAAAGGCCCACTCATTTCGGTTGTCATTAGTTGTCCTGGGCATTGTTTCAGACGCCAAAGTGTGAAGAGTCAGTTAATACAAGACCCCTGAGATATGTAACATTCATATGACAGGCTTTTCTCTTAATAGCAAACAAGCACTTTCAAAAAATACACGCCCATTCCACTGAAATAGCAGATTCATTGGCCCTAAAAGCTTTGAGAGCATCCCTCAGGGACACTTGGATATATTATATTGGTTTGAGTGAGTGGGTGTGTGTGAGGATGTGTGTCTGTGCGCTGGTTGCGGTGCGTATGGAAATTATTGTGGACTCATATTGGTTTTTCTATTCTCTGGTGCATGTGAATTCTATATTTTATGCAACATATTCACATGTTTGTGTGTGTCGATGTACAGCAGAGACTGTTATTTCACTTACAGTATGTTTTTTTATAAAGCTTTTACTGGGAAATTGTCTTTGGCTTGCATGTGATTTTGCTATGATTTCACAAAGCGATTATAGGTGCTCATAGAAAGATAATCTATTATGATTGACTGCAATAATCTGGGCTTTCAGGAGGGTGGAGGTCTCTTTCAGTGATGGGGGGTGGCATTGTTTTCTCCTCTGTTCCTGTGGACCACCCAGACCATGACATCATCCGTTAGAGCCCCCATATGTTGCCTTTGCTCATGTTAATGACATTCGTAAGTGGATTTACCCACTCTCCCAGATTTTGGCTTTAGTAACAGTCACCGTGTTGCCGTGGAATCTGGACGGATTTTCCTGTAACGGCACACTCGTAGATAAAGTGATTTGTCTAAAGCACCTCATGTCATTTGTCTCTGTCCTCTCATCTAAGCTGGTTGGCCCTCTCTGATTGTGTTTGGCTTTGTGTTTAAAGGAATAGTTCAGCCAAAACCTTCATGTTGTTCCAATCTAAACCTCTTTGACTTTCTTTCTTTATGAATGAGCTATGGAGTTTTCAAGCTTCAAGAAGGACACAAAAGAAGCATCATAAAAGTCACTGATATATAGGGCTTTATATTCAAATTCTGAAGCCATCTAATACATTTAAATTAGAATCTGGCCTAAATTTAAGTAATCATTCGCTGGTAATCATATTGATGAGCTGTTGAGAACTGCTACTACTGGATAATTGATTCAGTTAGTTGAACAGCTCAGTGCAATTCATGAACGAATCATTCAGACTTGTCAACTTGATCAACTAAAACATTGAAAAGCTTGAACTCTGAAGAATGATTCATTCATTAATTGAATGTTTTTAGCATACTAAAAGATTACATTCTTTTTTGTGACAAAAAATAGATTTTGAAGATGTTTCTGTACCATGGGCCCTAAATGGGAACCAAAATACAGGTTTATGTAGTATGTTTTGGTTAAGTCTGTTTACTTTTAAGTCTTTTAATCTTTCAAAAAACTTTACGCTCTTGGTCTGCCCTGCTCTAATTTAGTAATAATCAATATTATACTCTCTTATGCAGGTCAGACTCAACCTACATCATTTTTCTCTTACCTTTTCCTCATTATTTCACTCTATCTGTCTACACAGCATCTCCTCTTCCATCTGTTTTCCTGTCTTTCTATTGATTTACCCTCTACATTTAAAACCCTGGTGTAGTGCTGTTGTACTATGAAGGCTCCTCTATTACACTCCAGCCTTAGAAATCTAGACTACAAGCTAAGAAATATAATAAATATGGCCACGAGGTACAGTCCACCGCCTTTCTGTCTTTTTTCCCTCTCTATCTCCGTCTGTTCAGTCACTCGGCAGGCTGTTTGGATTATTCGAAGCTCTTTTGAAGGTAAATCTTATGTCAGCTTTTGGCCAAAGGGACTGAGCTGATGAGAGGTCTCTTTATCATCCTAATGGGAGCCACATAGCTCTGGGCTTGCCTGCATGCGGTGAGGGACCACGGAAAACTCCACAATAATCAGCCCATTCCACTCCTTGCTGCTCTGGAGACAGTGTCCTTATGCAGCCGTGCTATCTAGACAACATTGTTGCATGCAAACAACTGACCCAGAGACAGCATGAGATATCCATGCATCATATCAAAGTCGCTATAATGCATACTGAGTGGAATGGTAAAATTATGCATAATGTGTAAAAGAAAACTTTGCAAAGAACAAATATAGAAACACTTAAATTCCTCAGATCTAAATCTTAGGACATGCCTGGACCAAAGGCCTCAGGGTTTTGGCTGGTTAGCATGACCTCATTTGTCGTAACTACACCATATACACCACCTGCCTGTAAAAAACAAGTTTCTACATTCTCCATCCGTTTATGATTTCTACATTTAAAATGTGATTTATTCCTGTGATGGCAAAGCTGAATTAAATGATGTGTTATTTTAGTATCGTTGGTGTACTGTTATAGGTTTTGTTAGTATTTTGAATTGGAAATGTATTTTTATATTTTCATTTTCCTTTTAAAGGATTTTTATTAGTTTTCGGGGGGTTTTATGTCTATGGTATTATTCATTTTTATTCGTTTTAGTACTGAAACTAAGCAAAAAGGAGAAATGTTGCATTAAAATAGTTGAAATAAAATAATATGAAGTATTTTTCTATTTGTTTCATTTAACATTCATTTACTTTATTACATAGCAATTCTTTTTTTTTAAACCCTGATTTTCAGCATCCATATCTCCAGTCTTCTGTGTGAAAACCGTGATAAACCTTTTTTTCTTCTTTTTTTACAGAAGGTGTAAAAATAGTGTAAAATTGAGATGTTGTTGTGAATGGCAATGCTAACTGATAGTTTTCTTCAGGTATTATTGCCCGGTTTGCAAAGGCAACAGAAATACCCTTAAAATTCAACAGACTGACATCGGATCAATGTTACAGTGTTGTGGTAACATGCTCAGTAGGATTGTTTGAACTTATACAGGCATGGAGTCTGCATTCTCTTTGCACTCCAAAGCACTGCCACTGTTACAGAGACTTAACTGAAAATAAGTGGGAAAAGACACCGTGAAGGAGGGAAGAGCAGCTGAAGGAGACAAGACAGGAGACGAGAAAGAGACAAGGGACGTCATTGCTTATTATCGTCATAGCAGGCACAGGGGCTCGTCACGCTAGTCGCTCTGTCTCAGCATCAGAGAGGAAAACATTCAAGCCCAGGGCTCTGGACATGTGACAGGACCAGTCTTTCTTGACCACAGCTCCCAGTAACACACTGTCACTCTCCGTCCATCACTGCTGTGCAGCTGTGATTTCACACAACCTGCAGTTTGTTGTATGTCAAGCAGAGGGCTTTGATTTGACAGGACCCCTGATAATACCCTTTCAATTAATAATGCAATATAAATTTCAAACTAAATTGATCAAACCATGCTTCCAAAATATAGTTAGTCAGAGGAATTAGATCAGTCATGACTGACGTTCTGTGAAGATTTGGAAGCTGATTACAGTTCCAGCATATTCTTCATTCATCAGAGGCTCCCATATTTTCCCGCAAGTACAAATTTAGTCAGACTTTGACTTTCAGCATAAAATCCGGTCTACATGTTGTTAATTCTGGCCAAGAAAAACCCATATGGAGACTGTCTAACTGACATTTACAGTATCCGTCTACAGTTTGTCTTAGGGGTGGACAATTAATTGAAATCTTCGAAATCTTAATATGGACATTTTCATTCGAATCTCACATTTCAAAAGACTTTATCCAGCAACGGCAAAACATGTTCACCCTCGCTCATGCCTGCTCATAGTAAAAATACCATCAGCCTACTAGTGGCTGTTTTTGAATAATTTAAATCAAAGTGCTGAGTCACTAGACTGGGAAAACAACCAGTAATGTGAGCAAGAGACATTATAGCCTTTAAGAGCTTTTTTACTGTTGTTTTAATGGAGGTGGAGGACAGGAATCCTATGCTGTCTACCTACAAGGTGAGTGCAAGAGAAAATTAAAGGTTATGAGGGGTTTAAGGGTGAAAGGTTAAATAAGTTCAATCTATAATATGGATGGCGGCATGGGGGAAATAAATAAAAAAATCAGTAGGAAAGAGCAAAAATCAGGGTAGGTAAAGGATGTAAACAGCATTAAGCTTAGCTAATCTTAATGCACAAGACACATTCACTTAGCCAAAGCCAATGTAAGGTCTGGAGATCGATGAACCCCTCCAGTTTTACCTTCTTTCTCGCTCACTCTAACAAAATGAGCTGTTTTTCTTTTTCTAAAGTAAACTTTCTTCCATCTTCTTTCTGTCTTCACTGTGCGTGTGTAGTGTTTCAGTGAGGAGCGCCATTGGTGCTCTTTGTACCTGTTCTTGCCTGAGCGAGCACCAGGGGAGCACTCTGATGCAAGGGGACGCAATGACAGAACCGAGTGACGCCAATCCCCCTGCTTGTGTGCTCGTCCATGTGTGTATGTGTGAATGTCTGTGTGTGTCTGGCTGTTTACAACCAATATATCACATCCCATCCATTCACGAGCATGAGTGATCATGCCAGTCTTTCAGCATCTGTTATGTACGTGGGATACTGGAGTGATACAGCATTGTGGCGGCTCATCAGCGAGCTTCAGTCGGCTATCTATACTTACCGCTGTGCATCTGTGCATATACCGATATGTGTTAGTCCGTCGCAATGTGTCAACTGGTTGCCGGTTTTGCACGTCTTCACATGTCTTCATTAACATGACAGTGGTGCAGCATTGCTAAAGCATTTTGTCAAGAGATGCCGGGCTGTCACAACAAATATCTTGAGGAGCTCAGAGGCAGAGACAACAGCAGCCCAACATACCCCAGGCTGCATTAAACTCATCCAGGGAATTGGGTTAATACCTTGTCTCTTTATTTTCCTCTTGCTTTCTCTTTCTGTCTCGCCGCTTGCTCTTTCTTTCCATGCTCCAGCCTTTCCCATGGTTACTTGGACACGGCACACATGTTTTCGTTACCTCCCTCTTCCTGGTTCTGTCCTTCTCCTCAACAGACTTATTCTGTCTCCACTGTTCCCCTTTTTCCTTGGATACTCAAACAGTCAACCTCTTTCTCAACCTGGTCTCCAAACTATGTCTTTCATTTCAGGCTTCCGACTTTCTTAAGATTTTCTGCATCACATTTTCATGTCCTTCTGTGATTTCAAGAGTTGCTGGGTAAATTCCCCTTACCCTCTGTCTCATGTTCTTTCTCCCCTCAGTCTTCTCTTCTCTTCTCTTTTCTTCTCTTTCTCTCCTCCTTCCCCTCATTACATGTGCCAAAGCCACAAAATCTCAAAGGCAACACTGCTATTCTGATGATGCAGCAGTTCACACACGTTAACTTTCACACCCAACCAGGCAGTTGCTCATTAAACGTGCACAGTGCTGTTTCATTTAACATGTTGTTGTTTTTTTTAAAGGTGAGAATGGGTTTTTTTTGGGGTTAGGTGACATATATGAATAGAATGATACAGTTATCTGCCTGTGGCTGCTTAGAAATGTTTTGTTAATGATGACAGCTCATTTTCTCAAGTCTATGCTTCTTCATTCTGCACGAATGGCTCAAACGATTGGAAATACATGGACTAATTACTAAGTTTACAAATTACCCATGCAAATTTGACAATTTTTGCTTACACCCTAATCAATCTTAAAATACCAAAACATTTTGCTGACTTTGCTCCAAAAAGATGGCGATTATAGACAAACAACAGTTAGTAGCAAATAAGAGATACAGAACTACAGTGCTATAGTTTTGCAGATTTTAACAATCCACATGCCACTGGCTCTGAATCACAAAATGACTCTAATGCAAGCTAATATGGACCATTTAATTCTGTTTGGCTCATTCATTTTGTGTAAAGGAATTATTGGATCTGTGATTTATGGATTCTAATATTTAGACTTTGACTCTTCCAACCGCTAAATAAGACTGAATGACTCACAGGTTGGTCATTATAATCCAAAACGAGTGAGATTCTCTCAACATGCCATTTCTGTAATTACCAGTCTCATTGATATGATACATTGAAAGAAAGACAAAGAAAGAGTCTGTGTCTATGGTTTAAGATGAAGTGGAGGAAGAGTTTTGAGAGGATCCACATTAGGGGGTGTTACTGAAATTTTGGACATTATCCCATCATTGCCTGAGGCTTGTTTCTGATGACATCAGGGGTCAAAGGTCAGACTGATCACTTCACCTTCCAAAAATTTAAATTTTAGGGTTTGAGTGCTTGACTCAATGTGTATGTGTGTGCCTTGTCCTCTATATGTTTTTCCACTGAGTGGTAATCAGGTGGAGTAGGTTGTTGTTGGAAGAGAACATTCCTGTGTGTGTGTGTGGGTGTGTATGTGTGTGTGTGTGTGTGTGTGTTTGGAGTAGAGTGGGTAATTGTAGGGAGACTAGAGAGGGCCTGTAATCACCCTGCCCTTAGGAAGGAATGCTGCTCATCTTCTCATCTAATTACACCCATTTAAAGCAGCCTGGCTCCATGGCTCAACCCGAAGAAGGGGGGTGGGGGTGTGTTGGAGGTAAAGGTGCACAGAAGGAGTATGTCTCTCTACATACTCCGTAAAGTAAAATAGCCTGATCCTTAGTTGGGTGTTTCCCTAAAACCTATTCACAAATTTGCATGTTCATTTGTGGGTCAAAATTAAGAGATGCATTAAATATTAAATACAAATATTGTAAAATATTTTATAAATGACACTATATTTTAATGGAAGCAGTATGTTAACTCAGGTTGCTTTAATTGATCAATTAGTTTACATTATCAAATTGTGAAAGTAATTAGTTTACATGATCAAAGACACCTTAATTGAAGAATTTCTGGAACGTCAGGAGAAAAGACTTTCCTTTTTTATTTTTTGCATTTTGCATGAAATCAAAATATCCAAAACTACAGAAATAAAAGTGGCTGATGAGCTCTTTTTGACTCCAGATAAAAGGTTTCTCTATGACACTAAAATGTCTTGAATTCTAAAATGAAAAAGACTTTCCAAAACGCAAAATTAAGTTCTCTGGAGAAAAAGAAAGAGAAGAGAGGAGCACGATGTTGGATTCAGTGCTGTGCTGTTCCATGGAGATCTGTGTATCAACAAAAGCTCCCCAGGGAGATCAAGTGCATGGGACTGAACATCATGGCAACCAGCCACACACATGTACTACCTTGCATTCTCGCAGCTACACACACATATAGTGCCATCACTTGACTTGATGTTAAGACTTGCTTGTTTCAGTGGCCGCTTTCACATGACTAAAAGTCCCTCACTTGATCTCACTCTTTCTTTTTCTCCCTGATGTTTGTCTGGGGGTGATTGATGGTATGGGGGTTCTCTGTCTGTTCCCATGCAGTAGGTGGTGTTGGGGGAGAGTGGTTTACAGAGGGGGTTCTGCGGAATGGGGCAGTTATTGATGGTGGCTGATAAATGGGCTCAGTGGGGGGCGGCGCCCTCTAGCTGCGCCCCAATACAGAGTCAGCAGCACAAGAAGAAGAGCTCTGATGGGCTCTCCATCTTCATGCTATTCCCATTTGACACATTCCATTCTCGTAGACACTCTTGAAACTCAGGACAACTTGATTTAGACCCATAAATTAAAATTCTGCCAACAGTTAGTCATCGTCATATTGTTCCAAACTCATAAAACTGAGTCGTGTAGACAAGTGGTCCCCAACTCCCGATCAGATGGTACCGGACCACCCAAGGAACATTAAATTATTTCCATTGTATTTACTGTGGTGTATTTCTCTCGGGTTTGTGTGACTTTCCATGGACGAGAGGTTAACCGGGAGCTGAGAGAGGGCGACGACAAAGTTTCAGCGCCTCTGTCGCTTGCAGCCAAAAAGCCCCAGACGTCACCTAAAGCCGCACCAATACCGCACTTGCGCAAAATATCGTGATATCAGGGCAGTTTTAGGTGACGTCTGGAGCTGAGCGGCTGCAAGCAGCAGTGGTGTTGTAGCTTTGGTGGAGAGAAGGTGTGTATCGCTTCTCTCTGTTCACCGGTACTTTCTCATGTTTAAAAGTGCTTGGTGTACGTGTATATTATGTTTGCTCAAATTTAACCTTCAAACTAGCAAAAATGAGTACGAAACAGACGTTGTTAGAAAGTTTCAGCACTTAAATCATTATTGCCATTTCCGACATCCTATCTGTGTGAAGCGGGGTTTTCTGCAGTGACAGCAACCAAAACAACGGAATAAACTGGCCATAAACAACACATTGTCTCCTATTAAACCCCCCCTCGTGGCCGCGGTAAAATGATCAAACGTTGTCCGGTCCACGCCGATAAAAAGGTTTTAGACCACTGTTATGCTACTATGATACATTTATGATGCTTTTGTGTCGTATTTGAAACACGTGCTTGTTCTCTGTATATACACACACATATGCATATTTATAGCATACAATGAATATTTTATTATATACTTTATAACTGTAATACATTATATAAAATATATATATATAATTTTTTACAGTATTTAGTTAAGTAAGTGGTCTGATTTTTGGAAATGACCTCCAACTGTTGATATTAAGAACAAACACACACCACAGCTGCTGTTTGTTAATACTCTGTGGTAATTATAAACTCTTGGGGAGGGGGTGTGTTTACACCGGAGGGGTGGAGTCAAGCCCAGCTCTTAGTCAAATAATCAAATGTATATGCATTCAAAACATGGCTTCATGTCTGTTTACACACCAACATACATCTCCCAAAGGACTTAGGCATTGGTGTATATGAGCGTACACGTGCATATTTGTCCGTCGGCTCTTAAAATGTGCAGAATGGATGAGAGCAGCATTCTTGTCAGTTCAAATATCTGTTTCCCACAACCCCTCACCTATGCCAATTTGCCAGCCACCCTGGAGACTCAGTCCACACACACACACACACACACACACATACCCACATACACAGAGGACAGAAATAGCCCTGTCAAACACTAGAGCTTGTTAACATACTAGATTCAATCAAAAGCGTGACATTTCTGTTGCCATGATGATTCTCCAAGCCATTATTCTTAGACCTTCATCTCGCTCCTCATTTGATGGGAAGCATGTGTGTTTGCACATGCTTGTGTTTACATGTTATCGTCTGTGTGATTGTGTGTATCGGAGAGAGAAAGTCAAGTGATAACAAGCTGTACTGTCCGATACAAGAAGTTTTGATTCTGATTCATATTAGACAGAAAAAAGAGACTGATAAAGTGAAGGGCATTGTGGGAAATCCATCCAGGATGAAATATGTCTTTTACATCGACTATTAGATTTAGTTATTTTATGTTTTGTATCTCTTGTCCTGTACTATCACTCAGTTTTTCCAAACACGTTTTGCCTCCTCCTTTATGCTGTGTGCAAAGCAATTTAGCAAGTAAAGACATACCGTTTGTTTGTGTGTGCAGTGAACTCGGCATGACCTTGTAGAGCTGCGATGTTACTACTTTCTTTACTTTCCATGTGCTAATGGACCGCTGAAACCTGTCAATATACACCTTTTATATAAATGCTCTCTCTAGTAAGCAGTGTCTCTCTCTCGTTCTGTCTCGAGTATTTTTTATCTGTTCTCACTCAATTTTGTCCTTTTCCACCTGCTTTCTTCACACCTTTTTCTTGATTTATTTCATGTTCTTTCATGATACTTCTGTTCCCCATTTCCTTTTCTCTTTACCCTTGATTCCTCCTGTCACCATAGGCCCAGATGTAATTGTGAATTTTTTTCTTCACATTTTCTTAGCTGCATTTCAGAGGAAATCCACAGAGTTCTAAAGAATGGATTTAAACATGGCCAGATGAGTTATACTATGATTAATAGATATTCATTGGTATCTTGAAAAGCGTAATCCATAAGGCAAATATTGACTAAACTAACACAGGATAAAAAAATTTATAGAACAGATCGGTCTAGCTCTTGTTTTTGTCTTTGCTCCATTTCAGATATTATGTGTGTGTGTAAACTCTCGGAATCAAGAAGCACTAGGTGATGTTTTATCCGTCTATCATTGTCTCTCTTTAGTCCAACTTGTGTGCCTTTACTACAGTGTTACTGTTGAGAACCTGATGATGATGATGGTGGTTAGAACACAAACACGCGCACACACGTTTATATATATCACACACAGTGATATAAGGTATGTGTTAGTCCAAAATGGTACTCCTGCCAGAGGGTATACTGTGTGTAAAGACTTTTTATAATCTTTTTTAGTAAAAACTTTTTTAGTTGTAAACAGTTTAGGTCAGTTTTTTTCAGTGGCTTAATGTAGCAGATAGTCCATATACCAAAGCTTGCGGTCGGTATGATTTTATTTTGTGCTTTTGCTGCATTTCTCTATAGTGCAGTAATATTTTGAAATGGTAATATAATTTATAAGAGTTTTCTATTTTAATATATTTTAAAATGTAAGTCATTCCTGTACTGGCAAAGTTGAATTTTCAATCTCATTTTTCCAGTCTTCAGCTTTACATGATCCTTCAGAAATAATTCTATTATGCTGATTTGGTGCTCAAGAAACATCAGTGTTGAAAATAGTTGTGTACATTTTCAGGATTATTTAAACAATAGAAAGTTCAAAAGAACAGCATTTATTTGAAATATAAATCTTTTGTAAATCCGTTAGTCTTTACTGTCACTTTTGAACAATTGAATGTGTCCTTGCTTGATAAAAGTATTAAGTTCTTGTTTTGAACAATAGTTTGAAATAAACCTTATAAACAAACCTTTCTAGATAAGCTTCTTATTGTAAATCTTCCATTGTGGTAAAAGTCGTTAGAAGATGCCCGTTATGACAGATGTTTTAAATAGCTTGTCACTCACATTGATAACTCTGTTTTATTTACTCACTAAAGCCAATATTTACTCTCATTTGATGGTTTGAAAGTATTCATTTTGTACCCTAAGTGAGTTTGTGTGCGTTTGAAAGAGGTTATTGTGTGTCAGTAATAATGCAGCCATTATAAGATCATTTCTGCTATGACTACTGTAGTTAGAGATGCTGAGAGAATATTCCTGTCAGCTTAGCTCTGTGTCACTTCCTTAGACTCAGCACCCTCATCATCAGCAGGATATAGCTGGGCTATTACTGAGAAATAACTCAAATGATCGTGTTATGTTCACAAGAGACATATACAGAGAATTTCTCTCAGCGGTTCGGTGGAAATATGATAGTGATACAAAAATATGAATTCAGCAATAAGCTGCCTGTGACTGGTTTACAGTGATTTTATCACAATAAATTCCTGTAAACATGGTAATTCATGTTTTCACAAAAATATTTTTTCTTATTATTTTTTCTTATTATTATCAATGTTGAAAACATTGATAATAAGACATT
The DNA here is from genome assembly GCA_037043235.1 of Rhodeus uyekii. Lineage (NCBI taxonomy): Eukaryota > Metazoa > Chordata > Actinopteri > Cypriniformes > Acheilognathidae > Rhodeus > Rhodeus uyekii. Next base: position 5,337,558 of record JAWRVZ010000013.1, read on the forward strand.
TTTTTCTGATATCTGAAGGATCATATGACTTAGGACGTATGAAAATTCAGCTTTGCCATCACAGAAATAAATTACATTTTAAAATATATTATATAAAAAAAGAAAAAAATATATTATTTTAAATTATAATAATATTTCACAACATTTTAGTGTCATTTTGATCAAATAAATGGTGGGTTTGTTGAACACAAGAGATTTATTTTAAAAACATTTAAAGAATCTTACGATCCTACGATTAGAGAGTCGTAGTGTATTATTTTCATAAACAGCAGTAAAATATAAACTAATGTTCAAGACATCATTTCATTTTTTAGTGACAATTATCACAAACACAATTCCTCTGCCAAATAATATTGTCCATTAAATTACCCATAGGCTGATTACGGTTGCCAAGCAACATGGCAGCGTGATGCATTGATTATAATTGAACTGATGTGTGATAACAGGTGTCTGTAAATCAGCCATTTCTGTCCTCATCCAATCAGATACATTCACAAGAACAGGAAGGATATTGTCTTGAGTAAAGCTAAAATCATAACAGGTTGGAGTAGCTCAGGTTATATCAAGGTTAAATCTTAGATGAGTCAGTAGCATCTGCTGTTTGCTATGCAAATTGCTCCAAAGTGGTAATTATTTTTGAATTCATCGAGTGTGTTTTTGCAGTTATACATGTCTTGTGTTGAGTGAGTGGTATGTGTGTTTGAACAGAATATCTAATTTGACATTTATATAATTCCAAACCTGTAGTTGTCTTCAAATATCTTCTTTTAGAAATAAATGTTTTTTTTTTTGTTCTGTAAAAACTGTAACCAACATTCAACAAAAAACAAATATGTTATTTTATGTTCCACGGAAGACAGAAGTACATTTCAGCAAAAGTAGAAGACATGCTAGTACTTACGGCTTCTGTGGGCGGAATTTTACAACCCATTTTCACCGCTTGTGGTCTGACTGAGAAATGTTGATTCTCAGCATTGATGAACTCCAGATCTTCTATATTTTAAAAGCATCATTTAGTTAGTTGCAAAGTTGAGGGCAAAGCTTTATTCAGTATATTCAATTATCAGATGTATTCAAACTTTACCCCAACCAATATATATATATATATATATATATATATATATATATATATATATATGAACACAAGCGTGCAAAGAATTCACAACATTCTTTTACTGTCGTGTTCTCATTATAATTTTATTTAGCTTATAAGACAGATTTGTGGTGTACATGTGCTGTAACTGTATCTTCCTTTTCGAAGTGATTCCAGTCATATTTCAAACCCATCTTGATGACCTATCGCATCTGACGGAAACCTAAAGGAAATTATACAATTTGTATCGTCTTTAATATATTGGCTATAAATATATCAATAACATTAAAAATGAACATTTATCGGCCGATATCAACATGGTGACCGATATATCGTGCATCCCTATATATATATATATATATATATATGTATACAGGGAGTGCAGAATTATTAGGCAAATGAGTATTTTGACCACATCATCCTCGTTATGCATGTTGTCTTACTCCAAGCTGTATAGGCTGGAAAGCCTACTACCAATTAAGCATATTAGGTGATGTGCATCTATGTAATGAGAAGGGGTGTGGTCTAATGACATCAACACCCTATATCAGGTGTGCATAATTATTAGGCAGCTTCCTTTCCTTTGGCAAAATGGGTCAAAAGAAGGACTTGACAGGCTCAGAAAAGTCAAAAATAGTGAGATATATTGCAGAGGGATGCAGCAGTCTTAAAATAGCCAAGCTTCTGAAGCGTGATCATCGAACAATCAAGCGTTTCATTCAAAATAGTCAACAGGGTCGCAAGAAGCGTGCGGAAAAACCAAGGCGCAAAATAACTGCCCGTGAACTGAGAAAAGTCAAGCGTGCAGCTGCCAAGATGCCACTTGCCACCAGTTTGGCCATATTTCAGAGCTGCAACATCACTGGAGTGCCCAAAAGCACAAGGTGTGCAATACTCAGAGACATGGCCAAGGTAAGAAAGGCAGAAAGTCGACCACCACTGAACAAGACACACAAGCTGAAACGTCAAGACTGGGCCAAGAAATATCTCAAGACTGATTTTTCTAAGGTTTTATGGACTGATGAAATGAGAGTGAGTCTTGATGGGCCCGTGGCTGGATTGGTAAAGGGCAGAGAGCTCCAGTCCGACTCAGACGCCAGCAAGGTGGAGGTGGAGTACTGGTTTGGGCTGGTATCATCAAAGATGAGCTTGTGGGGCCTTTTCGGGTTGAGGATGGAGTCAAGCTCAACTTCCAGTCCTACTGCCAGTTTCTGGAAGACACCTTCTTCAAGCAGTGATACAGGAAGAAGTCTGCATCCTTCAAGAAAAACATGATTTTCATGCAGGATCACACGCGTCCAAGTACTCCACAGCGTGGCTGGCAAGAAAGGGTATAAAAGAAGAAAATCTAATGATATGGCCTCCTTGTTCACCTGATCTGAACCCCATTGAGAACCTGTGGTCCATCATCAAATGTGCGATTTACAAGGAGGGAAAACAGTACACCTCTCTGAACAGCGTCTGGGAGGCTGTGGTTGCTGCTGCACGCAATGTTGATGGTGAACAGATCAAAACACTGACAGAATCCATGGATGGCAGGCTTTTGAGTGTCCTTGCAAAGAAAGGTGGCTATATTGGTCACTGATTTGATTTTGTTTGGTTTTTGAATGTCAGAAATGTATATTTGTGAATGTTGAGATGTTATATTGGTTTCACTGGTAAAAATAAATAATTGAAATGGGTATAAATTTGTTTTTTGTTAAGTTGCCTAATAATTATGCACAGTAATAGTCACCTGCACACACAGATATCCCCCTAAAATAGCTAAAACTAAAAACTACTTAAAATATTGATACAAAAATATTCAGCTTTGATATTAATGAGTTTTTTGTGTTCAGTGAGAACATGGTTGTTGTTCAATAATAAAATTAATCCTCAAAAATACAACTTGCCTAATAATTCTGCACTCCCTGTATGTGTGTGTGTGTATGTTTTATGTGGACTGTAATGACAACCCTTGTAAGCTAATGATAAAGTGTGGCTCCCGATGATTGCAGACTTTCTGGAGCTAGCAAAATTACACTGTCTGACACTCTCCGTGGCTTTTTAAGTGAGTGTCACCATTCTTTTGTGTACAGTCTGTGACTTGCCATTGTTCTTTTGTGCGTGAGAGAGACAAGACATGTCCAGGAACATTTCTGATTTTAGTACACATCTTTGTTTGCTTTGTGTGTGTTGTCCCTTTGAGCATTTCTGTTTTTCCCATCACAGTCGTAAGTCCAGAATTGCTTCGCACAATCCCAGAAGTGCAGCCTTCTCTGGTTTGGATGTTGTCTTGCTTTTGTGTTCATGTGTATGTGTGGTTATTTGCACATATGTGTGGATGCTTACACTCTTCCCAGAGACCGGGATCTGGGAGGCTTTGGTCCCAGCTGTGTCTTCTCTATCATTACCGTGATAAAAGACCTGCAGTCGAGGGCCTCTTAAGAGCTTTCCTCTTTTTAGGAGTTTAGGAGTAAATTGTGGGCTGCCAAAGGCCTGATGGGTATTCGTGTCTGCTCTTCAAACTATGTTTGAGACCAATCTTTGTGAAGTTAGTGTCCAACCCAGAAAAAAAATCATCCAAAAAACAACAAAAACATATTTTTTCATTGTTTTATCATTGTTTATTATAATTTATTTCTTTTTGTCATTTAGTTTTTTTATTTCTCAGTTTACTAACTTATTTTTAATAACAATCAAGCCACCGAAGCATTATTGATTCTGATATAGATAGACAGACAGACAGAAGATGGATAGACAGACAGACAGACAGACAGAAGATAGATGGATGGATGGATAAATAGACAGACAGAAGATATATAGATAGATAGACAGACAGACAGACAGACAGACAGACAGACAGAAGATAGATAGATAGACAGACAGACAGAAGATAGATCGATAGATAGACAGACAGAAGATAGATGATGGATGGATAAATAGACAGACAGAAGATAGATAGATAGATAGACAGACAGACAGAAGATAGATAGATAGACAGACAGACAGACAGAATATATATATATATATATATATATATATATAGACAGACAGACAGACAGAAGATAGATAGATAGATAGACAGACAGACAATCAGACAGAAGATAGATAGATAGATAGACAGAAGATAGATAGATAGATAGATAGATAGATAGATAGATAGATAGATAAACAGACAGATAGATAGATAGATGTACAGACAGATACGATATATGGCTTGATGGATGGATACATAGACAGACAGAAGATAGATAGATAGATAGACAGACAGACAGAATATATATATATATATATATATATATATATATATATATATAGACAGACAGACAGACAGAAGATAGATAGATAGATAGACAGACAGACAGACAATCAGACAGAAGATAGATAGACAGACAGATAGATATATAGATAGATGTACAGACAGATACGATATATGGCTTGATGGATGGATACATAGACAGACAGACAGAAGATATATATATATATATATATATATATATATAGACAGACAGAAGATAGATAGACAGAAGATAGATAGATAGATAGATAGATAGATAGACAGAAGATAGATAGACAGACAGACAGACAGAAGATATATATATATATATATATATATATAGACAGACAGAAGATAGATAGATAGACAGACAGACAGACAGACAGACAGAAGATAGATAGATAGATAGATAGATAGATGTACAGACAGATAGATAGATAGATAGATAGATAGACAATCAGACAGAAGATAGATAGATAGATAGATAGATAGATAGATAGATAGATAGATAGATAGATGTACAGACAGATACGATATATGGCTTGATGGATGGATACATAGACAGACAGACAGACTGACGGATTTAATTCTCAGTTGGTGTGTGCAACTAAAAACTGCCACCTTTCCATATGTTCAGTCTGTATATCTGTCTCACTGATTCTGTCTCTTTCACACTGACTTTCACACAGGCTTTGTCACCTAAAAGATCCTGCACACACGCACTCGCGTGAAGAACTCATTTTCACTCAGCTTCTCTTGTTGTTTCGACAAAATGTCTTGCATTTTTTTCCCTCTCTCTGTGTGACAGGGAATGACAGGCTATGTTTTTGACTGGTGATTTTCTGTAGCAATCGATGCCATATGGAGGTAGTGTTGAAAAAGAGAAACACAATTGCTTATCGACAGAGAAGTCAAAGTCTGAAAAAGACAAGCTGACAGCTGTCGGAGAATAGAACGACACAAAGGGAGGAAAGGAGAAAAGGGACGAGAAAGGGAGAGAGAAAAATAGAGACGCAGAGTTAGTCAGTGGCACAATGCACATTTTTTTTGAAAAGGAGAGCACTATTTGTTAAAGTGCTGAAATGATTGAATCTCGGTTAAAGTATTATTTTAGTTTTTTATGACATGGAGAGAGGATATAAGAAAGCTTTTAATGGGTTGTGACTCCGATCAATAGTTAGATGGAGCATATCTTACTTTATTTTATTTCTAGATTGATAGATAAATAGATATGTGTGTCTCTTAATGTCTTCTTGCTCTGAGTTTGGAGAAAGGACGTAGCTGTCACATAATGACACAAAGTTGGACTGACACTTTCTGCTAGGTCCTTGCAGTGGCCTTCCAGCCACTGACCTATCTGATGTGCTTGTTGATAAATTAGATTTTGTTGTGTGTAACACAGGCAATAACACCACACAGGGCTTCACCCAGTTGTAGTGTAATAAAATCTCAAGATGCCGTGTCTTAAATAATATTGAGATAATATTGGCTTTTGCACCGCAACGTTTTCATAGTTTAAGTATAACATTACATTTACATGTGTGCATTTGGCAGATTTCTTGCTTTCTTTGGGAATCAAACCCTTGACCATGGCGTTGCAAGCACCATGCTCTACTGTTTGAGCTACAGGAAAGCTACATGACATAGTTGCAATGACTAAATGCACTACCACTCACGTAAGTGTACGTTGATTGGCCAAACACATCATATGAAACCTACCATTTTAAAAAGCCATGTAAAGACACAGTTTATACTTACTTCATAAACACTGAACACAGTTGTGGATGTCATTTACCTGTCGCCTTTGTCTATTTTTTTTTCTTTCAATGAAATGTAGCACTGCAAGTTGTCAAAGGAGATTTTATCTTTTAGCCCTAGTCCTCGTCTCCTTAGCCTTCCTTATCTACGTTATCACAAAGCCCACACAACAAAAACACAGCTTCATCCTACAGTTGTTGACATTCTTGAATGCCATGCTTAAATGACATCACTGTCAATGAGTTCCTACTGCTGGTGCGAATGCAACCAGGAAAATGGCCCTATGGGAAAATGTAGTTCTCGGGAGGCCACTCTGCTGGCTAGTTCCTAAAACTAAGTTACTACAAAGTGCAAAAGCCCCTATTTTTAGGCAATATTAACTGAAATACCAGCACTAACGATGTAATGACTTGGAAATGTTTGTAATAACACATTAGTGTTTTCTGGTTTAGTCATTCTATATGATATGAAAATTCTTTATTTATCGTATTTATTCGAGTATATCGCGCACACGTGTATAACACGCACCCCTAATTTTCGATTAAAAATCGGTATAAAATTTTGTTTCACACCAAGCATTGTAATTGACAAAAAACGTTGTTGAACACGTGCAGCCATGATAAAAAACATTTATTTATTGTATAACATATACTTATATAACATATATAACTTATATAAAATATATAACATATATTTATTGACAACATAAACTAATGAACACAATACCGAAAGAGAATTACCGGTAAAAATATTTATTTAAAATCCTTCGACGTCAGATTCCTCATCAGAGACACTAAAGAGTTGCTCCCATTCTTCTGGAGTTAATTTTTCATCAGTGTCTCAGTTGGCAGGAACATCTGTTTCTCCGGTTTCTTCGCTTTCTTCTGCGTCTGAATGGGTGAGGAAATGAAGCGGCGATGGGACGTTTTTTTTTTCTTCGCCCTCACGTACAGTGAGAGGCTGCAGCCTGTGTTACGGGATGTAATGTATCATGCAATCGGCAATCGATTGCTTTGGGCTATGTTGCGGTTGTTGCCGCGGTTTATGTTTGAATACAGTTGCTGAATTGCACTCACAAATCTGCCTTTTATTTTATGCATATATTGCTACTTAAACAGCCTGTAAAATGCGCAGCGCGAACTCACAATTCGCCGGCGCCCTCAAAGGACCGACCGTCAAAACAAACCCCACCCCACCCCACCCCAGCCCAGCCCAGCCCTCGTGCATAACGTGCATCCCTAACTTTGATTTATTTTTTTGGTAGAAAAATTTGCGCGTTATACTCGAATAAATACGGTAAGTACATTTTTACAATACAATTTTTCTTGTATAATGTTGTCTATGAACAATTATTCAACAAAACTGGTCAAGCTCAGTATGTTTGCTCTCTTTCTCTTTATCTCTTATTCTCGCTCTGTTCTCCACTTTCTATTTCGAACTGACCTATATAGTGTTCCTCTCTCTTTGTATGTGAAAACACCCTCCCAAATCCAATTTTCAGTTTGCTCTTCCCTCACCTATTTCACCTCTGCAGTCTGCAGACAAGTCCAGACCCCTGTACCTCTCAAACACGCTTGCTCCATCAAACACAGAGGTGCACGAAGACAGTTGACCCGTATGTCAGCCTTCAGAGCACTTATGATGTCCTCTCCCCACCCAGTCTCTTACGCTCTCTCTATTTCTGTCCTTCATTCTTTCTCTTCACAATTCACCTTTTATTAAATTCTGACCAAGCATGACTTTTAGCGTCGCTTAACCCACATCCTCAACTAATATGTATATATATATATATATATATATATATATATATATATATATATATATATATATATATATATATATATATATATATATATATATATATATATATACAGTGGTGTGGAAAAGCATTTGCCCCCTTCCTGATTTCTTATTGTCACACTTAAATGTTTGAGGTCATCAAACTAATTTAAATATTAGTCAAAGATAACTGATAACAAAGTAAAAACAAAATGCAGTTTTTAAATGAAGGTTGATATTATTAAGAGAAAACTAAATCCAAACCTACATGGCCCTGTATGAAAAATTGATTGCCCCCTGAACTGGTTGGGCCACCCTTAACAGCAACAACTGCAATCAAACATTTCCAATAACTTGCAATGACCTTTTTTACAGAGATGTGGAGAAATTTTGGCCCACTCATCTTTGCAGAATTGTTGTAATATTCAGGTCAGGCCTTTGACTTGGCCACTCCAAAGTATTAATTTTGTTTTTCTTCAGCCATTCAGAGGTGGACTTGCTGGTGTGTTTGTGTGGTGGACATTCTCTTGCTGGAGAATCCAAGTTCACTTCAGCTTGAGGTCACAAACAGATGTCTGGACATTGTCCTTCAGGATTTTTTTGTCTTCCAGGTCCTGAAGCAGCAAAATAGCCCCAGATCATCACACTACCACAACCATATTTTACTGTTGGTATGATGTTCTTATTCTGAAATGTGGTACGCCATATGTACTGGGACACACCTTCCAGAAAGTTAAACTTTTGTCTCGTCATTTCACAGAGTATTTTCCCAAAAGTCTTGGAGATCATCATGTTCTCTGGCAAAATTTAAAGACAAGTCTTAATGTGCTTTTTGGTTAGCAGTGGTTTCTGTCTTGGAACTCTGCCATGCTGTTCATTTTTGAGTTTCTTGAGTTTCCCAGTTTCTTTCTTATGGTGGAGTCACAAACACTCACCATAACTGAGGCAAGTGAGGCCTGCAGTTCTTTGGATGCTGTTTTGGGGTCTTTTTTGACCTCTTGGATGAGTCGTGGCTGGGTGATTAAAATTACTCTAACTTCACTTTGTCAGGCAGGTCCTATTTAAATGATTTCTTGATTGAGAACAGGTGTGGCAGTAATCGCGCCTGGGTGTGATTAGAGAAATTTAACTCATATGTGATAAACCAGTTAAGCTATGTTTTAACAGGTGGGGCAAACACTTTTTCATACTCATATTACTCATATTTCATATTAGTTTTCTCTTAATAAAAACAACCTTCATTTAAAAACTGCATTGTGTGTGTACTTGTGTTATCTTTGACTAATATTTAAATTTGTTTGATGATCTGAATCATTTAAGTGAAACAGACAAGGAAGGGGGCAAACACTTTTTCATACCAAATGGTGACAGTTGTATGTGCGTGATAATTAAACTCATGCATTCTTCAGTCATGAGAGCCTTTGCAGTGTAATAGCTGAACTCCCCCTGTTATGGCCAAAGGGAGTTGTCATCTCCCTCAGAGTCATATTTTTGTTTGTAATTGCCTTTGTTGTCGTTTGTGATTATGACTGTCAATGAAAGAGCAACTCTTTTAGGCTTGACATTGCAGACTAGGAAAGAATAGAAAATGAAAACAAATGTTGTGCATCCAAGTTGTATTGAATTGGGGGAGGGGGGCGACCAAGGACATTTACTATCTGATGTTTTTAAGTTATAGCACATTATCACCCCACAATAATTAAGGTTAGCCAGAAAAATAGCATTTCACAGTTGACAGACCTAAAAAATGTGTCAACTTGGAAAAGTGTGTGCTACAAATCACAGAAAGTGCAATCCAACAACTTTCCCATTTTGCCACGTGGTGCCAGTGTCTACAGACCTCATTTTCACTTGGTAGTCAATAGTCTGTGTAGCGTTTAATGCTTGAAAGGTTAACAGCATTGTCGTGTTGGAGGTGACAGGGCCCGGGTGCGGAGCCATGAAACACGCTGGCCCCTGGATGAGCTCTATGCTGGGGTGCTGGGAGGGATCTGTCACTGGGAAAATGTCAGGGGATAATGTGTGATCACTGAGTGTTTCAATGGAAGGTCAAGCTCCCCTACCTTCATCTTAGCTCTGTTTGGACTCCCCGGGATGTAGAAGAACAAATGCTATATTACTAGAGTACACGTGAAATGTCAGGGACCAAGGCTTTCTCAACACTGACTGTCTCGCCATTACCCTTGAGGCCAAACTCATTTGCTGTGACAGAGACACGCTTGTGAATGCACACTTGCATGTTTTTACCTCTCTTTCTTTGGTTTTGTAGATGGCAGTGATTACAGCGAAGTTCTCCCGGACTCATTTCCATCTGCTCCGGCTGAACCATTGCCGGAATTCCAGAGGGAGCCTGAGGACGCCTTCATAGTGAAAAACAGACCTGTCAAACTTTCCTGCAAGGCTGCTCCAGCCACTCAAATATACTTCAAATGCAACGGAGAATGGGTGGACCAAAATGACCATGTGACCAAGGAGAGTCTTGACCCTATTACAGGTACAGTCTGCCGTATAGACTCTTCCCAGACTAATTCCGGAACGTTGGCAGTACAGAATAGAATGCAACAGATGAGTTTTGAAAATAAATATTCCATTCATTTTCTCCACAGAGGAAATTATTTTGAGCCATAACATGTAAAGTCATCTAAAATATTATGTGTTGTTTCAATAAACACAATCAATCAATCATCTTTAAATCAATAGTTTGATATTCATGTCATATTTAATTCAATTGTGTCATTCGCTATGCTTCATGGGATTGTAGATTGTGGTTCATGGCTTATAATAACTCTTTAATATTCTCTAGGATGTTGTTGTTGTATGCTGTAATATTGTGATTTGTCTTCACTGACAGTACTGGAACAGTCAAAGCCATTCATTTAGAAGTGGTTATCAGCATACTGTTGGCCAATTAGTGTGCTTTATAGTCTAATTGCATGGTAGTGAACTGTAAGATTTGTGAGGGAAGCCTCAATCATAAAATTATCCATTTTTAAATGAACTGTTTCACCCTGTCTGCTTCGATCAAGCTTAATTTTCTTTGTGCTTACAACATTCCCAATACATTTATTTACATTTGCTTTAGATTATTGCAAATATTTTGTACGTTTTTTTATTTATTTATGCCAAATGCTGCAATATAAATGCAAGTGTATTACTTTTTTAAATAAAAAGCACAGTCTGGGAGCCTGCAATTTCATTACATTGGAAGCTTGTGGAAGTGACACATACATTTGATTGATATATTCATGTTTTCCTCTTCTTTTTTCTTGTCTTAGGTCTTGTAGTAAGAGAAGTAGATATCTCTGTCTCCCGAACGCAGGTAGAGGAGTTGTTTGGGCTGGAGGATTATTGGTGCCAGTGTGTTGCCTGGAGCTCGGCAGGCACCACAAAGAGCCGGCGGGCTTACGTCCGCATCGCCTGTGAGTGTGTGTTCAGCAGCTTATGTGATCTGTCAGTGTGACATGCCTTTTTAGGCAGGCACTCTGCCTTTAGAAGACAGCATCTGAAGAGAAACCACATATTTTGCACTATTTTTGCTTGTGCTAGTTTAATTCATAACACATATGAATAATTCTTTCCTTATAATTTAATCAAATAAAAACATATTTTTCTCTGTTTCTTTTAGTTAAAAAAATGTAATTTCTGTGTTTATCAGACCTAAGGAAAAACTTTGAGCAGGAGCCACTTGGCAGGGAGGTGCGACTAGAGCAGGAAGTCTTGTTGCAGTGTCGTCCACCAGAGGGCATCCCGCCTGCTGAGGTGCCATCTCGCCTTCCTATCCTTTCTGTTGTTGTCTCAACCTCCATCTGGGTTTCTCTTCAAACAGTTTAATGCATAATAACAAACAAATAAACAATGTTTGACTGCTTGAAGTTTACAGTGAAACCTTAAATAATAAAGTAATTAATGCAGGCTTTGCTAAAAATTTCAACCACACAGGATATTTTACACCTGTTTCGTATTCAGAGCATGGCGCTTTTTACTTTACTATTTAGATGATTTTAAGTGCAGTTTTGGTCCAGATACTCATCATTCTTCTACAAAATGAATGGATTGATTTGTTTTCATAATATCACAGGTGGACTGGCTGAAGAACGAAGAGCTCATTGACCCGGCGTTGGATTCTAACTTTCTAATTACCATCGACCATGACCTAATCATCAAGCAGGCTCGACTCTCTGACACAGCTAACTACACTTGTGTGGCTCGCAACGTTGTCGCTAGGCGACGCAGCAGCACTGCCACACTCATCGTCTACGGTAAACACTTGACCAATCAGAATCCCTGCAGAGCTCTGAATCACTGAAAGAATCTGTCATGGGGAAGTTCACAACACAAATCACCCCTAGTGTTAATGAATATTTTACAGCTATCTGAAATACTTCATTCTTATTGGTCAGTTCTAGCGTCTACAGTCTATAATGATCGTTAAGTGTATATTTGACCAGTGACCTACACTGTGCTACTTTGATGTATTTCGTTATACTCTCTATTGTGTTATTTTCTCCTATACAGTACCATTCAAAAGTTCGGGATTTGTAAAAATGAAGAAATTAATATTTTTATTCAGTAAGGATGCATTCAATTTATCAAACTGATCATTAAATTTATCAAGTCTCAGTAAAGACATACAAAAGATTTCTATTTTAATATGAGGTTCTTGTGAACTTTCTATTTATCAAGGAATACTGGAAAAATGTTTTACGCTTTTCTCAAAAATATTAAGAAGCACAACCGTTTTCTACATAGATAATAATCAGCAAATTAGAATGATGTCTGAATGATCATGTAACACTGAAAACTGGAGTAATGATGCTGAAACTTCAGTTTTGCCTTCACAGGAATAAATTACTTTTTTTATATATTCAAAAAGAAAATATAAATTAACCAGTAATAATATTTCACAATATATTACTGTGTTTTTGATCAAGTAATTGCATCCTTGGTGATCATAAGAGACTACTTTTTAAAATGTATTTACTCACAAAAAAACCTCACCAGCAACAAGCTTTTGAACAGTAGTGTACATAAGAGTATGCCAGCACAAGATCAATATTTCATGTTCATTCATTAAATTATTTGGTAGGCTTCTGTGTAATACGTGGGATAAAATACCTTCATCTGTTTATTATTGCAAAATACATTGATTGTACATCATCCTTCATGAATGATATAAAACGCAACTCTCTTGTACATCGTGTCCTGTTGTATGGCTCAAAGTGGTTCCTTTTGTATTGTTGCTTTTTTTGTTTCGTTTTTTCTTTTATAGTTCAGTTACTGTAGTTAAAAGGCTACACATGATTTGTAAATGTGTACCTGGCTTTCTTTCCTTAGTGAGTGGGGGCTGGTCATCCTGGACAGAGTGGTCAGAGTGCAATGCTCAATGTGGGCGGGGCTGGCAGCGACGGACACGCAGTTGCACCAATCCAGCACCGCTCAATGGAGGAGCCTTCTGTGATGGCCCACCATTCCAAAGAGTCACCTGCACCACCCTCTGTCCAGGTGAAGACTGACATCTGTCACAACTTCACTTGACACACTTGTATAACCCCCCACTAAGAGGTTCACACATGATCCACTGCGTAATCGCTCATGTTTTTTTCCTAGTGGATGGAGGCTGGACAGAGTGGGCTAAGTGGTCCGCGTGTGGGACAGAGTGCACTCATTGGCGCAGCCGTGAATGTCAAGCGCCCCCACCGCGTAACGGAGGACGACACTGCAGCGGCAGCATGATGGAGAGCAAGAACTGCACAGAGGGACTGTGTGCCCGCAGTAAGTCACATGACCCATGATCATCAGTTTTTGGAACATGACTTTGCCAATTTAATTAGTATGTAACAGATATGAACCTGGTCCTAAATTTCAAACCATAAAAAATGAAATGATTTTTTTATTTCAGGCAACATTTTTACTTTTTATTTTGTATTAACTAAAACTACTAACTAACTAACTAACTAACTAACAAAAAAAACATATATATATATATACAGTGGAGTTCGGTTATGCCTCGGGGTTGCAAAAAAGCGTCGAGATAACCGTTTAGCGAGATAACCAACAGCCAATATGGCGTTTTATTTGATGAAGCGATCGGCATGCTATAAGAATGTACATACACTCTATATGTTTGCTAACAACAAAAGGCATATGTGCACCAACTAACAAAAGAGATTGTACCTCTTTTTGTTTTGAGATTGCTACTTTATGTTTATGTTGGGAATATACCTTTAAGACGGCGTATGTAGTTTTGTGCGCGCGGAGAGGAGAGTGTTTTTGAGTGAGGAGAGAGATCTACCGCTGACTGTTATATAGTATAATCTACTGTTTCTATTTTCCTTCTTTTATTTGTTATGTTTGTCAGAGTGTTTTCTTTTTCCTGGTTTGTACTTGCGCTCTTTAGAAGAAGTTGAAGAAGAAGAAGTTGAGCTTTATTGTCATTCCGCTACATGTGGGTACATACAGTGGAACGAAATGTCGTGTCTCACAGGACCACGGTGCTACATAGGTACAGACATTCAACCATGACATGAAACAATATAAACCTATACATGACTTACCTACTGACACATGACTATAAATATATATATATAAAAAAGTTAACCTATACGGACTAAAAAATAAAATACAAATTATACATAGACTATAGACTATACAAATGTACATGTACAAGAGAACATTGTGAGTCTAGCAGCTGGCTTGGGTACAGTGCAAGATTTTTGTAGTGCAAGAGCTTGTAAACATGCATAGAATTTGAGTCTGACTGTGGGGTTGTGTACACACAGCAGTGTGTGAAAGTGACTAGTGCACGGGGGGGGGGGGGGGGGGGGGTGTTCTACAGGTGGTTTCTACCTTCAGATTGCACAATTTTTGGTCCATTATTCAGGAGGTAGAGTGTTGTGTGGGGTCTCAGGGAGGGGAGGGGGGGTTTGAGTTCAGGGCTCTCACAGCCTGGGGGAAGAAGCTGTTGAGCAGTCTGGCGGAGCGGGCTCTGATGCTCCTGAACCGTCTTCCTGATGGAAGAAGCTGGAAGAGACTGTGGGAGGGATGGGTGGGGTCCTTCACAATGCTGTTGGCTTTGCTGGAGCATCGTGCAAGGAAAAGGTCCAGGATGGAGGGGAGAGGGGCACCGATGATTCTTGCAGCTGTGTTCACTGTCCGCTGTAGGGTCTTGCGGTTTGCTGCACTACAGTTCCCGTACCAGACAGTGATGCAGCTGGTCAGCACGCTCTCAATGGTGCCCCTGTAGAAGGTGGTGAGGATAGGTGGAGGGAGACTTGCTCTTTTCAGCCGGCGGAGGAAGTGTAGGAGAGAGATGTGGTGTTGGTGGTCCAGGTGAAATCCTCTGTGATGTGCACCCCCAAGAATTTAGTGCTGCTGACTCTCTTCACAGTCGAGCTGTCGATGGTCAGTGGGGGGAGGTCAGCAGAGTTTCTCCTGAAGTCCATCACAACCTCCATTGTCTTCTCCACATTGAGGGACAGGTTGTTAGAGCCACACCAAACAGCCAGCTGTGCCACTTCCTCTCTGTAGTGCGTTTCATCATTGTTGCTGATGAGACCTACCACCGTTGTGTCATCAGCGAACTTGATGATGTGGTTGGAGCTGAACTTGGCAGTGCAGTCGTGGGTCAGCAGCGTGAAGAGCAGCGGGCTGAGCACACAGCCCTGTGGGGCACCTGTGCTCAGTGTGGTAGTGCTCGAGGTGTTGTGGCCGACACGGACTGACTGAGGTCTTCCGGTTAGAAAGTCCAGGATCCAATTACAGAGGGATTGGATCCTGGACCCTTTACATGTTTTGAAGAGTGTGAAACCCATCTATAAACCTCGTCATCTGGGCAGTCGTCAACCACTCTGACAGCCAGTGCAAGATTTACCAGTATACAATAAAAACCACCTTCAACCATCAACGTAACCGATGAGAAAATACTAAGACAAATAGGGAGTTTGTCGGTTCCACTTAACCGTTAACTCACGAGTTAACCGTGAGTCGAGATAAGTGAACTCCAATGTATATATTAAGGAACAATTAAAAAAACAAAACACAACAAAATTACTAAAATGTTAACTAAAATTAAAATGAAAACAGAACATTTAAAAAAATGGCATCTAATAGTATTTAAATGGTACTAAAATAAAGCTGGTTCTCACAATCTCAGAAATGAGTTGTTACAGGACTGTAAGCACAGATGGATTGGAGGGTAAACTGTGGGGTTTGGCCAGTCAGACTAAATGTACTTGCAGAATGTAATACTAGCAAGTGAAGAAACACATCAGCCATGTGACTGTGAGCCAGATTCATCTTGACACAGGGTGCTCATCCCAGGGCTGGTTTTGGAAGAGCACAGCTGACAGCATTGAATACTCTCAGGAGAACATCAATAGCTTGCTCATACACTCACATATGCACACACTGTTCAGCCAGAACAGTCTGGAAGTTTTAGTGCGGTCTGTCTGGGCTTAAAGTTGGAGCACAACCCAGATTCCAGCATTAATAATACAGCATAGACACATACACACATTCATATATATACATCCTCCTCACAAATGATTCCTCTAGTGCCTACCATCCCTTGAGAGCTGTAAGATATTTACTTTTGCTCTGCCTGCCATAAACCTATTATTTCAGTGTTTATACTTTGATGTTTAATTTGCTTGTGTTTGCATTTATTGATTATTTTTCCACTTTCAATTGTAGTCATCTCTGATCTATGCTCATCCATCCTTGTGTTCATTCTTTCTTGTTTTTTTTTTCTTTGTGTTTGCCTTTTTTCTAACAGATAAAAAGGTTTCTATTGAACATTCAAGTCATCGTAAGTTTTCCTTTTAATAACAGTGTTTTTTATTTGACACTTTTCACCCTTTCCCTCTGTGTGCTTGGGTACTTATGTTAGTGTGTCTAGGAAAGCCATAAAACAGTGACTGGAAATTTTAATCTAAAAGATGCAATATATGTGTGATGTGTGCGTGTTTGTGTGTACTTTCACTCTGTCATTTCTGTCCCGTTCATCTTGATGAGCAGCACACCTGGCTTGTCGTGCATGATAAAACAGAGCAATGTTAAATGAAGTGAAAATGTGATTTGAGATTATGAAATAGTGAACAGCACCTCATAGTCTGTTTAAATTATCTACAGACACGTTTTACGGCTTTGGCATTTACTGTTATTATTATTGGGAATTTGATTGATTGATTAAATAAATAAGTAAACAATCCATTTTGAAATTATCTACAGGCATGATATATTTTGTGTGGTTGTTTTTTTTATTTGTTTATTATTTATTTATTATTACCATTACAATTTTTTAATTGATCAATTTAATTGTTTGTCATTTCAAATCTAAAACAAATTCAAACATTTATTTTACTCGAAATTCATTAAAATTGTACATTGTTTAGGCTGTCACGTATATGCATATGCTGGAACTGACATGCAGCAACTACTTCTGTTATCTGGCCAAGTGAACATAGTAATAGCCTGATAATAATAGTCTCAAAATGACAAGATTTTGTTTGATTTAATTGGCTTGGCTTCTATATAGATATATTTTTCATAATAACCATTTGAATCATTTTCAGGTGTAAGAGGTCATTTTCTTGTTCAGTATGGTATGCAGACTTATGCAATTTATAAACACACACACACACACACAGGATAATGTGCATACGCCTTCCTGGAATATGATGTATAATACATATGCAGCCTTGGTTCAGAAATAGAGTGCTTTTTGAAGACATTGAAGTTAATGACTGTGCATCTTACTGGCCCAGAGCGATCAATAGTGTAGCTTACAGTTCAAGTGATGCTAATATTCTGAGATCAATGTGACATTCGGCTCTTGATAGGCCAAAAAATAACACACCTAATTCAGCTTGGTTCCGTTTCCTATAATGAGTTAAGATGGCTGTCAGATTCACTTCAGTCCCGCCTTTTGCCCACTCTCACTCTTCACACGCATCTGACTCTTCCTCATTTAATCTCCACTGTCTCTTGAGTGCAATACCTATGTGATCACCTCTATCTCTCCTCTCCTCCTAAATCCTTTTTCTAGTAAAGTATACTAAGGTATGTAAATGTAGCACTTAATTCAGAGGTGTCTGAATAAAAAAAGAGTCAGAGATCAGGAGTCAAGAAAGACAGCCCCACAATGGACTGTTAGATCTGTAGCACCCCCAACTGTTCATACAGGTTCCAGCTTTTCGATTTTTGTCATAATCTTCAGACCAACCACAGTCTGTTTGCTGACCACTAATATAGCAATCATCACCAGTTACAATCTGATTGGCCTGTGCTATGTAACTTCCTAGAAATAAAAGTTTATATAAATACAAAAGTATTGCATATCCTACTTTTTTTTCAACGCAGAAGTAAACTATTTTCTGTGAATGTGCAAGACTTCCAATGCATTTTGACTTTAGTCAGGTTAGATACCATATTGAATGTAACATGGATGAAAATGATACTGTGAGAGATAGACTTACAAAAAGTCCTAGATCACATAAGTTTCCCAACTCACAATTTTCCAAAGTATTTACGTTTGTTTTTTTTGTCTACTGAAAGTTTTGTCAACTGGACAGTCGAAATGTTGTTAAACAATCCATTGAACGCACTGTTCTATCACTCACAGACTCATTTTCATTCCTGTCAAAAATGAAATATGGTGCTACACTGATTAAGCTCTATAGGTAAATAAATAGAACAAAATTAAATTGCGTTAAACGGTAAAACTATTTGCTCTACAAATCAGTGTTTATAATTATGACTATACATAAAAAATAGTATAAGATATACCAGTTTGAAATATCAAGCTACGTAACAAGCAGGAACCCAAATGTTCAAAGTTACAAATAGTCCCGCACAAGCTTACGTAGTCATCTGCACTTAAGGGGATAAAAATAAGGTGGATAAACCTCTGTAAATGATATATATAAAAAAATCAAAATAAAATCTGCATTGGTCACTTTACATGCTGTTCAGATGTGTCTAAGCTCTCAGAACAGAACAAGCTGCAAGACATTATGCTGATAGTTTGGGTGCTAAGCTCGTCTCCTTTTTCCAACCTATTTCCTTTGATCACATTTTTGTGTTGCATAATGTATTTATTTACTTTAAATCCGTTCTGTATGTGTCTCAGCTCTTGGCTCCAGTGCTGGTATAGTGGTGTACGCAGGGCTGGTGGGGGCTTTGCTGCTGTGCGTGATCCTCGTGCTGTGTGTAGGCATCCTGGTCTATCGCCGGAGCTGTCGCCATTTCCATGGTGAAATCACAGATTCGTCATCGGCCCTTACTGCTGCCTTCCACCCCGGCAACTACAAACCACCACGACATGGTGAGATATTCGTGTTTCCTCACTTTCTCTTTCTCACTTTTTAAAAATAATTTCATTCTCACTCCTCTCACCCCTTCAAACCTATTATAAACTCTTTTTTTTTTTTGATGTATGTTAAGTTTTAATCCTTTCTCCTGCTGTCACCTGCTCTCTCAAAAGTATTTAATCTTCTGTAACTTGTTTATACGTCTCCTCTTTTAAATCCTCTACCCTTTAATACTCTCATTTCTTAGGCAAATCCTCTCTTGTAACTTTGCAGCTAGCCAGAAACATTTCCTTCTTTCTTTTCGCTTCTCTACTTTGTTAGATAATCCACACCTTCTGCATCCGGCAGCCCCTCCTGACCTCACAGCCAGTGCCGGAACCTTCCGCGGGCCACTTTTCGCACTGCAGCAGGCCAGCCTGGACTCTCAGCATAAGATTCCCATGACCACATCTCCCCTGCTGGACCCACTTCCAAGCCTGAAGATAAAGGTGTACAACTCCTCTACCATGTCCTCTCTCGAGCTGCCAACAGGTCCGGGCTCTACTGACGGGGAGATCATGAGCCTGAAGACCGTGGGCTCTGGGCCTAAAGACTACCATGGGCATACACTGCCCAGAGAGCCCAGTCACAGTGCCAGCACCACACTTGGGTCCCTGGGTGGCCGTCTCACCATCCCTAATACAGGTAATAGGCTTTAAAGGAGCCGTATTTGAAACTTCTATAGTGTGTTTTTTTCTTCAATAATGTCTACTTCTGTTAGTCAAGTCCACTTATTTTAAATACATGTATTAGTTTGTTGCACAAAAAAAAAAGTTTTGCATCTCCACACCGGATCCAAGTAAAACAAAATCACTGTGGAGCTTTTTCATCATGATTATATTATATTATATTATATTATATTATATTATATTATATTATATTATATTATATTATATTATATTTTATTTTATTTTATTTTATTATATATAAGAAACCTTCCTGCAAAACTCCCTAAAAAGCAATGTACATGTGTACCAAGGACAAAAGCTATTTTAAAGGAAAAGGGTGGTGACACCAAATATGGATAAATAAATAAATTGATAAATAAAATCCATTTAGGTCAATTTTTGCACAAGTGCCTTAAACCTTTCACAGTACTATAGTTTTGCAGGAAGGTTTCTTAAAAGGTCTTGGAGACATTTCCACAGTTCTTCTGGATTTAGTCTGTATCAGTTTCTTCATGTAATCACAGACAGTCTCAATGATGGTGAGATCAGATCTCTGTGTGGAGCACTGGCTGTTTTTAGACTCCTTGCGCATACAGAAATCTCACTGGAGGATTACAATTAATGGAAAAATTTATGTTTGGAAATGTGAACTGATATTTCCTGCTGAAACTGCAGCAAAATATAGAAATAACTGCTCTAAATCCTTTTTTTGGGGGTGAAAACACTACTATGCCTTAGACTTTTGCACAGTACTATATATGTGTGTGTGTGTGTGTGTGTATATATATATATATATATAAAATATAATATAAAAAATATTAAAATATTATTATTAGTCACATTACAGTGAAAATTTACTGCAATTATATACAAAAAGTATTTCATGAAAAAATAATATTGTTTTTATATTTTAAACCATTGTTCCCTCTTCTCCCTGCCAGGGGTGAGCCTGTTGGTTCCACCAGGGACGATTCCTCAGGGCAAGTTCTACGAGATGTATCTCATTATAAACAAATGGGAGAAAACAACGTAAGTCTACCACTTAAAACAGGTTCTCAGTATCCTGCCCCCATCCCGCTGTTATATCTGTCACTTTCTGCAGTTGCAAACAGTTCAAAACATCTTGACAGTCCTTGCAGAGTAATATTGGCTGCCGAAACATTTTGACTCCAGTGGCAGTGCAATGGAAAAAAATAACATTTCAAAACTATGACACAGCAGAAAACACAAACAAACAAATATGTCTTGAAAACACTGAATGGTTGTCTGAGCTCTGACTTTTTTGCTGAGGCTCTCTCTTTTTTAATTTTTTTTTGTTTACTGTTTTAGTTTTATTGTCAAATATGAAATATATAAATATCACTGTACCTTCAGAGCTTTCAGACTACAAGCTTTGTCTTCTCACTATTTGCAGATGGCATACATTTTCTCAAAAGCAAAAATAATTAATGTTAGAGTATTTTGAGCATTAGAGTACATTGAGCATACGTGGCATGAATGTAAGGCTGTTCAACTCTGTTGCTGTTTTGTGCCAGGTTGCCATCAGATGGTAGTCAGACAGTATTAAGTCCGGTGGTGAGCTGCGGACCGTCCGGCATGTTGCTGAGCAGACCTGTGGTCCTCAGTCTGCCTCACTGTGCCCAGCTAGAGCCCCCAGACTGGACCCTCACCCTCAAAATGCAGAACCATCAAGGCGCTTGGGAGGTGAGCATGATGTCTGAAAGATCAGGCTAGGTCATTGAATTATGACACAAAGTCAGTGAAGGAGAAAGGTGGGAATTTGAAAGAACAAGAGGAATAATGAGTGTTAACATATGACAAATTAAATCAGGATATTATATACTCTTGAGAGACATAACATCATTATTTGACATCATGACATCTGTTTCACAGACAACTTGTATTGACATATCTTAAAATATGTCAGTGTCATTGTTTTGCCTCAAGATGTTTACCAGTAATGTTTTTTGTATGGCATGTTTATAAAAGCTATGCAAATGTCCTAACTGAACTAAGGCCTACTTCTGGCTTAATCTAACACCTGTCTGACACCAAAACATAGTGTAAAATAGTTTTTTTTTTCTTACTCCCATCCACTAGGAGGTGCTAACTGTGGGAGAGGAGAGTCTGACGTCTCCCTGCTACCTGCAAGTGGAAGAGCAAAGCTGTCATATTCTGATGGAGCAGTTGGGGACGTATGGTCTGGTGGGACAGTCGGCTCCCCCTCGGCCAGCCTGTAAGAGACTGCAGTTGGCCCTCTTTGCTCCTCGGGCCCCGTGCCTCTCCTTGGACTATAGCCTGAGGGTCTACTGTATACAGGACACCCCACATGCCCTTAAGGTCAGTCAATGGGTCTTCCCAAGTTTACTTTGATTATAAAATGTTGAAATCGAGTTAAAATCTTGTCTTCATCTTCTTGTAGGAAGTATTAGAAGTTGAGCGAAGTCTGGGAGGGGTTTTACTTGAGGATCCCAAACCCCTCCTCTTTAAGGACAGTTACCACAACCTGCGGCTATCAATCCATGACATCCCTCATTCGCATTGGAGGAGTAAACTCCTGGCTAAGTATCAAGTGAGAGATTTTGTGGGTAGAATTTTTTTTTGGTTTTGTTTAAATAAATGTTTTAGATATACACAGTATATAAAAGAAATATGTATAAAAAGAAAGTCCCATCCAATCATTTCTCTGGTTAAAAAAAAACAATTTTGCTCAGGTTGCAAGTGGCATTTCATGTTGACTTCAATGTACAAAAACATAATTAGTTTGATATATTTTCAAATACTTTTTACGTGAATGTACTGGAATGGTTAAATATTATATACTGTTTGTTAAGGACTTATTATTACTATAAATTAAAAAAATACCATTTAAAAGTACAGACATGTATATATTATATATAATGTTTTAATAGAAATTATAAAATGGTTTTTAAATACATTTTTATTAAACATTTGTATTATTTTTCAAATTATTATTATTATATTATTTTTTTTGTATTGTGTTTTCAGCATTGATAATAAGAAATGCTTCTTGTGCACCAAATCAGAATATTACACTGAAGATTAGAGCAGTGATGCTGAAAATTCAGCTTTAGCGTTACAAAAATAAATTACATTTTCAAAAACAGTAATACCTCAGTTTATGAGTTTAATTAGTTCCCTGAACGAGCTCGTAACTCAAAATTCTCGTACACCAAAACAATTTTCCTCATAAGAATGCAATAAAAATCACTCGATTTGTTCCACATGACCATAAATCCCCATTTTAAGTACTTTTTTGGTTTTACCTTATTAATTACAGTTAAACGGTTATTATAACCATTAAGATCTCATATAAATACTAATTAATAATTGACAATTAAACTCGACAAATACTTGACAATTTACTGCTACTTTACCTTTGAGTAGCGTCGCTGCTGGCGTGAAGGAGACCAGAGGAGGGGGTTACTGCTTACAGGGAAAATTTCATACCTTCTTTCTTACTCATCTTGTTTATATGCTGTGCTGTACATATATATTTCACTACATGAACAATAGCGATCACAATTAATGTTAACAACACGAGGTAAAACCGCTGTAAATCACTTTACATTGTGGTGAATGATGCAACCAAACCGAGCGACGCTGAGAGAATGAGTTAAGGGGTGATAGGCTTTGTGAGAGACTGTCGTGAGGATATTTCCAGTAAAAATGCGCGCGAAGATGCTGAGCGTTAGGACTTTTCCACAAAAAAGGCACGTGGGCGATGACATTTTTTTCTGACACTCCGATACAATGCTCGGTATTACTGTACAATCAATTAGAAATGATTTTAAATTGTAAAAAAGTTTTACTTTGGATCAAATAAATGCAGCCTTGGTTAGCAAGAGACTTCTTTAAAAACTTAAACTTTTGAAAGTATGTGTACGTACAAAAATGCATACAAGAATTATGAAAATGTTACCCATTTGAGCATCCTCAGATGTAATTCATAGTGATCCCTTTTACTAGAAATTGTCTTCTTAATTGTCTATATGGTGTGTCCCAGGAAATCCCATTCTATCACATTTGGAGTGGGAGTCAACGGCCGTTGCATTGCACCTTCAGTCTGGAGAGAGGAAGCCTGGTGGTTTCCCAGCTCACCTGCAAGATCTGTGTCAGACAGGTGGAGGGGGAGGGACAGATATTCCAGCTTAACACTGACATCCAAGAGGTACAGAAAGCAGCAGGACATCGATATGTATCACTTATTTTGTCAATTCCCTAATGAATGATTTTAAATTAAAATATAGTATCTGGTACTGACTCCTTTTCCTGTGTTTGTGCGTTTGCTCTTCAGACCTTGCCCCCCCACTCGCCATTGCCAGCAGGCGGTTTGTGTCTGCCTTCATCTCAAGTTGGCCCATATGCTTTCCGACTGCCCATGTCCATCCGGCAGAAAATTTGTGCCAGTCTGGATGCCCCCAGCGCACGTGGCTGCGACTGGAGAATGCTGGCGCGCAGCCTGAGCTTTGACAGGTACTTTTGCATGATTCTTTCACAGCACCAAAACAAATCTGCATATCTATTTATACACATAGACGATAAAAATGATTTCACCTCTCCCACATTTCTCTCTCAGATATCTGAACTACTTTGCAACCAAACCCAGCCCCACAGGTGTGCTCCTAGACCTTTGGGAAGCTTGTCACCAGGGTGACGCAGACCTGGTCTCCTTGGCGACAGCTCTTGAAGAGATGGGCAAGAGTGAGGTCTTGGTTGTCATGACGACAGATGGAGATTGCTGATCGGCAACTCAAAAAGTGTGAAAAGGGACAAATTTGCCACTAAAAACCTAGAATTAATGCAAGCAGATGGAAACTGCACTTCAGTACATCGTTACAACTTGCCTTTTACCTCAGTTCCTTTGTGCTCATGCAGAATATCCCAAGCATTGCAATGCATATGAGCTGCGGTCAGGCGCTCTGGATGATCTTCAAATAAAACATATCTAAATGTAGCAAATGTGATGATGCTGCAATCGTGAGACAGAGATGTTGTTTGAAAAAGAGGTCAGTTCTTCTGTGCATTTGCTGGTATGGTTCCGAACAGCTCATGATTAAATTATAGTTGCTTCATACTGATATACACTGATCCCGTGCTACACATAGCAAGTGTGAAAGTACACGATCAAACACCAATGCACATCGAGCAGCTGGCTTTGTCTCTAGCGACCGCTAGAGGCTATAAAACGCTGCGATTCTGTGTCCGGCAAAACAGCAGTGCGCCAAGCTCCTCAGGAAACATGCCCGCACACAAATAAACAAGAGTAAAGGTGGAAAAAAGGCCAACAAACAAGGAGCTAAAATCATCTGTTTTGCTTTGGAGAGTTACTTCACTTTTACTTTTTAATTAGAAGCACATTTTTCTGTGTATGTCTTTTGAAATGGCATACAAGGATGGGTTTGTGCGTTCCTGTTAGCAGGGAACCGATCTTTTTGTCATTTGGAATTACTTCTATCAGCCTCCATTATCTTTCTTTTTTATATTCATTTGTAATGCTGGAGAGCTTTCTGGTAAACTCATAGTTTCCTATAGGGAACGGACTTTTTTAAGTTATTATCCCTATTTGTGGATCATTGTTTTTCACTCTTCTGTTCATTACTGCCGTTATGCATTACGTTTCTTTCTTGAACTGCTGCCATGTTGCATTCGTCTCTGACTGAAAATAGGCAGGACAGCAGTTAAAACGTGCATTTAAAGGTTTTTGTGATTTACTTCACAAGAGCTGACTTTTTTCTGGTCGTTGAAACTGAGATGGGATGAAATTGAAATGTTTTGCTGAGGTTAAATATGCTTTGATCCTTCTTGGGAAAGCGTACTGCAAATATGCTGCACTGTTAAAGAGTATGAAATTGCGCGAATGGCAGAAAGCCCTTTTCGGGGGTTTGATGCCAGGCAGTCGTGCTGTTTAAATTATAAATAGTAGCCTTGAAAGGTGGCGTAAGTGCTCTGTTGATTGCAGTATGACCCACTTGCTCTTTATTGTCTGTTTTGACTTTCAGGTTTTAATGGGTTTCCCTTGAGTAATCCTGAAAGCCATGTACTACTTATTATCAGAAGTCATATAATCATTTGAAGTGGATGATGGTCCATTTCTTTTATTTTTCTTGACCTTTTCTTCACAAGTGTTCAAATGTCTGGCAACAAACAAGAAAAAGGAGATGTGCAGTATCTGTCCATGCCTGAAAAGGTGTGAATTAAATAACCAAGGTGTATGTGTGAGAGAGAGAGAGAGAGAGAGAGAGAGAGAGAGAGAAAGTGAGATAAAAGGAAAAATACAGTGTGACCGCTTGTTTGCACCAACCTAGTGCTAGTGTATATGAATGAACAGGCTTCATCATATCTGTTGTCCCCTTTTCCCATTATTAGTACTATGCAAGTGCACAACAAAACGTGAATCTGTGGACGTCCTGATGTCTTGTGTATGAAGTATGTGAAATGGGAATCCTCTTACTGTCCCTCTTCTGATCACTGCTGTAACTAAGCTGGGGAAAACTGGACTCTTAGGCCTCTCAGCCGTAATAAATGCAAACAAAATGACTGTAATTGGGGGTCAGGGATCCATGACCTCTGTGCTGTTCTCCTCTTTTGTTTAGGAAGCTTTTGGGCCGTCACTTGCGCCCTCACAATGAACAACAAGAAGTTTGTTCGCAGGATTATTTTTAACCTTCTACAAGATGAAGACAGCAAATAACATTGAAAATCTCTGATGGATTGTGAACTCTGAAGCTTTTAAATGTCTCTGAAATGTCTCCAGTCATCTCTGTCGATGTAACATGAAAACGCCTTTGAGCCTTTCACATGTGAAGCTTAATGGGCTTTGCTTCTCTCTGGATGGTAGTTGCTGTTCATGGATTCTCAAGTGTGGCTGATTTTTTTTTTCTTTTTTTTCCAGATGTTATTTTATATCAAAGAAGGTACACAAGAAGTCAGGAGTTTTTTTTCCATGTAATGCTGTAAAGTAATACTGTACATAAATGTTTAGACTTCTTACTGTAACTAAATATAATTTTTATGCAATAAATTATATTTCCTAGTTTAACAAGACGGAAGTGTTTTTGTGTGTGTGTGTGTGTGTGTGTGTGTGTGTGTGTGTGTGTGTGTGTGTGTGTGTGTGTGTGTGTGTGTGTGTGTGTGTGTGTGTGTGTGTGTGTGTGTGTGTGTGTGTGTGTGTGTGTGTTTTGTGTGTGTGTGTGTGTGTGTGTGTGTGTGTGTGTGTGTGTGTGTGTGTGTGTGTGTGTGTGTGTGTGTGTGTGTGTGTGTGTGTGTGTGTGTGTGTGTGTCTGTGTAAAATAAATACATTGTGCATACAGAAATCTCACTGGACTATTACAATTGATAGCAAAAGGAATGTTTGGAAATGTAAACTGATATTTCCTACTGACACTCTACAGCTAAATATAGAAATAACTGGCTTAAATGTATTTATTTATTTTGTGGAGAGCATAATAAATGAATATTTATTATAAAAGATAGAACTATTTAATTCTTATAGTAACCTGATTGTGGTATGACCATTTGAAGCTTTTTAAGGACATTAAATGTATTGCAGGGTGAAGAACCTTTTCCCCTCAGTCTTTATAGACTTGTTACAGACATGTGGAGAGAATGCACTCTTCCGTTTATCTCGGAGATAAAACTGTTCATAATGCCCAAGAGAGGAAGCAACAGCGATCGAGAGAGAGTGAAAGGTTTTTAGTGCCTGGATATTGCCCTCAGCAGCAGCAATGGGCTTTTTGGTTTGAGCAAGAGACCGGTTTCATCATTTGGTTAAAATGGTTGATGGACATGTAATCATATATTGCCGTCTGCTCTCAGTATCCATTCCATCCATCCCTGGAGAAATTCACATGATTTTGTAGCACTTAGCAATACACCAAATAAATAGCCAGACATGCATTCAGTCCAATTCTAGTATGAATCTGTTCCACACAAGAAGTTATGTCGTGGATATTTAGAAGATGAAGGAATAAATGTATACATATCTAGCTTTGTATGAATTAGAAATTACTGATTGCTTTTATGACTAAGGGATTTAAAGGTTTAATGATGCATGAATGAATTAATGAATAGATTTAGAAAACACAAACTGCATATAGTATTAGGTGGAATGTGTGGGGGTTTTGGTGATTGAATAGATTGGGACAAGGGAGTTAACCACAAACAATGTATGTGTGCATTAACATACCATATATGGGTATCTGGTTTGTGTGTGTTGAGCTTTATGTTAACCTATGTGTGCAGGGAAAAAACAGGAATCGGGATGGGTGAAGATTTGGAGCAACACCTATCAGCTGCCATCTTACAAGAAAGGACAACCCACTTGTGTGGTAAAATGTATAAATATATGGGTCAGGGAAAGTACCTGGGCATGAGACTCGTATAGTATTGAGTAATCAGGGAAAACTGTGACCCAGAGCTCTGTATACTTTATTAATTTGATTTAATTGATAATTAAATAGTTAAACGAAAAGCCCTCTCTGCTCTCCTCATTAAAAGAACACGCGGACTTGAGGAATTGATGAAAAGTCCAACAATGGAAACTGCTTTTTTTTATTTAAACAAATGCTTTAAAACGTACACACTTAGAATATTTGAATTGAGATAAAAAAAAATGGCGCAATTTTGTTGTTTATGATTAGTTTATTAATTTGTTGTGCAAGTTTATCAAATACCACCATCGTTTGGTAGTTGAAGGAACTACACGCATGGGTTTTCATGTTTTATGGGGACATTCCACAGTCATGATTTTTATACAAAATGTGTATATTCTATCCACCTAAACCTACCCATCACAGAAAACTTTCATCACAGGAACAATCCATGGACTAGAATTTCGGATATTGCCAATATACACACACACACACACACACACACACACACACACACACACACACACACACACACACACACACACACACACACACATTGTAGACTATATAATTATAGGCTATTTGCAATCGCATTAAATGGATGCGATTTCTGTTCTCTGGTGTTTGGTGAATATTTGCTCACTAAAATCATTGTAGTGTAACTTTCGTGATAAATGAAACATTTGACTAAAAACACAGACATATGCCTATATGGAAGAATGGTCGTGCTTTTCCACCACTTTTAAATCGCTTTTGATAAACGTGAGGTGAATAAATGCCACCGCGTGGTGGAGCATGAGCACAGGTTAGTTATTCAAAATTGAAGTATGTAAATATATATAAAACAGACAACGACCATACAGAAAAGGATTCGGCGCAGGATAGAAAATTTTAATGTTTCGCTCTTGTCAATTTGGATCTTCGCTTTTCGGATCTGCTTATTTATTAATTTAATTATTTTCCAGTTGTTACCACCCTTTCTTCCCTGATTTTAACTTGTCATATTCGGTCTAGTATGCAAACAATTTATTAATAACGAGACAAATAGAATGATAGTAAAATGAGTGTTTTAACGGTAAGAGGAAATTAGAGTTCCTGTAACTGAGTCCCTGAGTCCCTCCTCTCATTGAGCACTGCTCATGTCTCTGACTGGCTCTTCCTCCTCTGATGGTCAGTGTTTCTGCTCTTGCTGAACTTCATCCATTAGCTCAATGTCTTCTGTGCCACCGTAATTCACAACATTTGGCAACATGTTGAAGGTGGTGGTTGAATCCGCCAAAGGAATTCCTAAAAAGACACTTGGAGTTCCAGATCCTATTGCAGCAATCATCTTTAAAGGTAAGTCTTCGCGAGGTTTATTTTTATTTTATTTCATTTTATTTAGATCTACTAAATTTTATGTTTAACATTTAAACTTAATCGTAGTTTCCTGAGTGAAGTCGATGCCTTTTTTAAATATTTACAAGATGAAGGTTTCCAAAGCAATGCTACATTGTATCGTAGTTTTTAATCTATTATGTTTGTTTACATGTAAAAGAACAGCACATTTCCTTATAAGGGATTGGAATGACCCCATCGTTCGGGAAAACGGTCCCCTCCCTACACTGAAAAAAGTGAAAATGTGCGGTTGTTATTTCAACCTAAATATCTTTTACGGGATCCTTAAAAATGACTTCCAATTGTGCAAACCTAATGTGCATTACTGCATAAAGCATATTTTCATTATAGTCCAATTAAAAATAATAATGTGTGTGTGTGTGTGTGTGTGTGTGTGTGTGTGTGTGTGTGTGTGTGTGTGTGTGTGTGTGTGTGTGTGTGTGTGTGTGAGAGAGAGAGAGTGATGATGATTTTCTGAGTAACTGTGGAGATGTTATATCAATAACAAAAGTAGTTTGGATGGTCAGGTTTTGTATAAGCTTTTTTTAAATTTCAGGTGAAAAAAAGAAAACAAAAACCATTGACAAAGAATTAAATCCTGTGTGGAATGAGGTCAGTACAAGTCTCTCTCTCTCTCTGTTGGACACTAAAGTTGTCATTTAAATCAATGCATATTAAATGTGGATAACTGAAACCCGATTTTGCCATTTCAGATCATTGAGTTTGATTTGAAAGGTTCCCCATTGGATTCCTCGTCATTTATTGATGTGGTTGTGAAAGACTACGAAACCATTGGAAAAGACAAGTATGTGGGCGTTCACCACTGATTTACTGCATGAGCTTTTTTGCATTCTAATAAGTAATAATTTGGCAAGTGTGTTCATGGTCAAAAAGAAGTCAATGCTTTACATTGCTGTTGGTGAAGGTGGAGTAGGTGCTATTTTACATTTGCTTAAATGGGTGTGCTTGGTTTTCACACATGCTCATTACTGTATGTACACATGACTGAAGTTGAAATCACTGCAGTGTAAATTATAAACCTAAGGGGGACCTGTATGAAAAAGTGGAAAGGTTACTTTTGTAAATACTCTGTGGATAAACATTTGTAAGATCATTAAGTGCAGAGCTAGACTTGAAAATCTTTAAAACCTCACTGCCACACCTAACAACCATGCCTAAACTTGCAGACTAGAGACTCCAAGCTGTCAAAGTAACACTTTATAAACCTATAGCTCAGTCTAGTGAACATTTGGTTTGGTTCAGAAGGTTTTTTCTTCTACGTGGCAAGTTTTACAGTATAAAGTCTGCCACGATAATGAACTTTCCATGAGTCATGCAGCTGACTTCTCCATTACACTTTTTTTCTTCTTATTTGTAGAGTCTCATACATGTCTCATACACATCATGCTTGCTGGAGTTTGTATTCTTTGTTGCCACAATCTAGAGAGTAACCCAGCAACAAATTACTTGTGAAAACTTGCAGTTGGCAGACCACCTGAATCACCAATGTATTTACAGGCATTTAAGACTCATGAAATCTGCTTTTTAAATTCACAATGGCCCATTGCCTTATTTGGGAATTTAAAATAACTTTTGTAGGGGAATTATTTCTTTTGTAGGGAAGGAATTCAGGAAGTGTCATATATTAATAACAGTTTATGACTCATTGGTAAATCTTGTGCATAGTTTCCCATCTTTTTTAAAATTATTCTCTGGACCTATCAATTCCGTTTCTGGAGATCTCAATGTTTGACAAAGGAAATGGCAGCAGATATTTCTGCCATAAAAAATGGCATTTCTAAAATATTTACAGATAATGTTTAAATATTCCAGAATCGTGTTCCAGACAAGCTAATGCAAAGCAGCTCTCTAAACTATTTTTAATAATGCAAAACGCAAACAGTGTGATCAGAACACTAATGTAGAGTAGTATGGTTTATTTTCTGATTATGACAGATGATTGTGCACATTCCATGCACTGTATTACACAACATACAGGTTATTCCCATATGATGTTGAGTCTTGTCCACATGGTGACTGAATCAGCTACAATAGTCCTGTGCTAACAGGATGCGCTTGTTACCAATGTATGCTTGTGGTGTAAACTATTTATTTTAAACTGTTATTCACATAACATTGTGCGTGTCTTCATTAAAGTTGTAGAAGTTGTATTAAATTAAGTCAGAGCAGTTGTGTTCTCTTGCGTCCCCCCCCCCCCCCCTGAAGTTGCTGTATTTATCCCCTCTGCCTGGCATACAAGTCTGTGGCCAAATGTAATTGCTTCCAGCAGTTTTTTCTCTCCGCTTCCTCTCAGTTCTTTCCAACAATAAATATATATAAGCTTTTGGATCTTCTCTAAAACAACCAAGGGTTAAAGGGGACGTGGAAAAAACATAGACATACTTTAATGTTTACAGCAAAATTCATTAGACATCACAGCCACATTAACACATTCTTTACAGTGAAGCAGTACAGTATTATAAAAAAGTTACAATTAAAGGGATAGTTCACCACAAAATTAAGATGTAATCATCATTTGCTCACCTTCATGTTACCTTCAAGAACTTCTAAAACAAGAAACTCTACTCGAGGGTGAATTTTCTTTTTTGCGTGAACTATCCCTTTAAGTGCCTCTCTCACAACCAAACAGCAAAACTGTATTTACAATAACATTCAAAAGTTGCCTTTAGGTTGGATTTTTAAAAATGATGGAATTTTAGATTCTGATATGTTTTCTAAATGTTGTGGAATAATTATAATACCGATGTATAAATAAAAGGATGCTGTTTCATTCTTGACATCCGCATGTTCCTAATGTTGAAATGTGGTGGTTGAACCCACCCAAGATAAGTCCTTTTGCTATGTCTGCCTGATTGCAAAACTACAAATGGTATCTTTCAGGTGTCTCTGTGAGCTCTTACTGAACTTGTCCAGTGTAAGAAAAGCTGAAGTGAAACCATATAATGCAATCTGTGTCTCTAAAAAAATCATCTCTAGTTCCCCCTCTTCTTAAGTAGTGAAATTTTGTCAAAGGAACGGTGTTTCATTCTGAAGTTTTCATAATGTAATGATTTACCCTTTATACAATTGCACAAACAAAAGTACAGAGTTGCATAAAAATGAAGCTTGCTTCCCTGTTTAGTATTGTTTTCTTATTCTTTCTAGATTTATTGGTTCTGCAAAGATCTCTCTTAAAGAACTGGCTGCTGGTCAGACCAGATCTCTTCCTTCCAAAAACATCCCTCTTGTTAATGAGAAGAAGCAGGAAATTGGGGTAAATATTATTTTGTACAAAATATGGATCTACTAAATAATGATGCTGACTAACTTAAAATAAGTATTCTAACTGTATTTCTCTGCATTTACTACTTTAGGCAACTATCAATCTGACAATTGGTTATGAGCCTCCTGCTAGTACCGTCCCAAACCCAAATGATCAGAACGTTGGAGATGCCCAAACTGGGGATACTGCAGGTTATCTTGATTTTCTTACATCTTACTGGCCTACATAAGCTGTTCTTCTTTCAGTTACCAGACTGAAAGAAGACTGCGCTACAGAGCTTGTAGGCATTTGTGTTTACATACAGTATGGAAATGATTGATGCAAATGAGAGACAGAAAATGGATCACCCAAAACCAAAAAGGACACTGCCACATTGAGTCTGTGTGCCTGACCATAATAATGATCCATATCGTAACAAAACTGAAAAACCAGGTCTTCAATACATCAACATATAACTGCCTACATCTACATATCAATCACAGTATCCAACATCTTGGCAGGGCTTTGATATTTTAAGATATTTCCAGAAATCTTAAAGGGACAGTAGCAAAAACATTTCTAAAAATGCTAAAAAGTGTAGATTATGACCTCTTTGAGGTAAGGGAAGAAATGTTTCCCTCTCTGTTTCACAATATTTCATAATTGTTTTAATTAACCTAAATATTATATTATATTTATTCATTATTATCTGTAATATTGCTACATAATATTAAAGCTGATTTTTTATGTTTTAAAATACATACTGTATACTGTTTTATATATATACTGTTAGACCTCATCGGAATGGTATGAAAAGTCTGGAAGCACTATATCTTTTTTTGAGATATCAACCTCAAATTTGTAATGTAGCTTGTTTATATTTGTGGCTTTGATTTTTCTCCTTATTAGAGTAAAATGTGTTTTGAAAAATGTTTCATATAAAAATGGTATTGGTATCATATTAAAATGGCATTGTGCATTTTTCATTACATAAAAAAAAAAATTTCAAGTTCACATTTTTCATCTTCCTAGAGTCTAAAAACATAACATACCAAACATAAGGCTGTTGTCCAAAGTATTACAGATTTATGGCCCTTTAAGTTGGAAATTTCATGTTCAGATATATAAATATAATCTAGTACCATAAAATCCCCTACAAATACAAAATATTAAATGAAACATATAATGATATTGTCACGCGGATGCCGGTGTGTGATGCGGAGAAGACGAGTTGGCAGCTCTGCAGCACACTCAGACTTTATTAACAGAAAACAAAGACACTTTAAATATAAATGAAACGGCACACGATGGTGATAACTTGGGTAAACTCGGAGAACATTCACACACTAGCGACATCCACTAAACACTGACAATAACTGACAAAGACTAATGAACACAGGAGGGTATTTAAGGACAAACACAGGATTGGGACAGCTGACGCAACTTGGGAAGTGATTAGACGCAGACGGGAGCGTGCAGGACTGGGAAGATACACAAGGGAACCTGGATGTGACAGACGCAACAAAACTGTGACATATATATATACACATTATCTCTGTTGGGTTTGCTTTTAGTTGGTGAAGAGGAGAAAGGTGTTGATAGTGATGAAGATGCAGGTGATGTGACGGACGCAGGGGCACCTGGAGTTTCTCCATCTGGACAGCCTGGAAAAAAGGTGGTACGTACAACACGGAAGCGGCAAAAAGCTCTGGCCAACAAACCCCAAGATTTCCAGGTGTGTGTTCTCATTGCTAAATGTCACATCTGAAAGTTTGGTGAACTTTTAGGTCTTTCATCCATTAACATTACTTTCACTTAGATTCGTATTCGAGTAATTGAGGGTCGACAGTTACCTGGCAATAACATAAAGCCAGTCACCAAAGTAAGTGTGTGTGGACAAACACACAGAACGAGGATTCGGAGAGGAAATAATCCATTCTTTGATGAGGTAATTTGGTTTTGAGCACTTCTGAAAACCTGTTAAAAATAATACATATTGCCTTGTTTTTGATCACTAAATTGTTTTAGTGAGAAATTAGAGAGACACCTTACTTTCTTTTCACATTTCATTGCTAGTGAGATTTACCTTCTTGTCCACTGTGTTGTGAATATGATTTCATTTGCGTGTCTGTTTCCATAGATTTTCTTCTACAATGTCAACATGCTACCTTCTGAGCTTTTTGATGAGAGCATCATGATCCGGGTAAGATCTTGGTCCTGGCACAACACAATCACAACACAAAAGAATACATGTTCCTTGAGTTGCATTCTATCAACCAACTCTATGCCTACTGGTAAAACCTGAGAACAAAAATGTTGTGTCTGGATCGACACAGGATAAGGATCCAGGAACATGTCTGCTTGTGCAAATCTCAATAAATAAATATTGTATTTTATACATTTTATATTTGCTGCTGAGAGACTTTGGACTTTCATCTCTATTTCATAGGCTTTTTTATTGAATGTCTAATAATAGATATATTTTTCTCTTAAATCTAGGTGTATAATGCCTACTCCCTGAGAGCAGATAGTCTTATGGGGGAGTTTAAGGTACAGTTTCATATAATCTACAGAATCAAATTTATTTTGAATATATTAACCATAGCTTGGTTTGAAACCTAATATTTAATTCATATCAAGCATTTGCAAAGAGTATTTTGATGTTTGAGTATGTGTCCTTTCAAACTTTTTCAAACACTGTTTTAACAGTTGGATGTTGGCTATGTCTACGATGAGCCTGGTATGTGAAGAGTTCGACCTTTGGATTACAAACTGTTGTATTATGCTATACAACAAAATGCTTGTGTAGTGGTTAACCAGTTTAAGCTTTGTCACACCATTAATTATTATTTTTTCTTTCTTTAATAATCTGTGGTGTGTCCCTAACAGGCCATGCAATTATGAGGAAGTGGCTGCTGTTAAGTGACCCAGATGACTCCATTTCTGGAGCTAAAGGTTACCTGAAAGTCAGCATGTTCATAGTAGGCACCGGAGACGAGCTTCCGGTAAGCTCTTAGTACATGTCATTCCGGAAGTTTAAATTAATTGTCAGGCAATTTCAGGAAGAGTTCACTCTGTTTTACAACTGACAGTTACACCATTCAGAATTCAGAGTCTGACATATGGTACAGTTGCACCTTAGGCGACCTGAGTTTGAGTTAACTTTTTGATAAAATTCTTGGTCAGGCGGAAAAGCGTGAAGCCAGCGAGGAACAGGATGACATTGAAAGTAACTTGCTGCTGCCGGCTGGAGTTGCCTTACGATGGGCTACGCTGAGTCTGAAAATCTACCGTGCTGAAGACATGCCACAGAGTAATCATGACAGCATCACACTACTGCAATTCTAAATACTGCCATTTCTATTCTCATATTCAGTAACATGCTACTTTTGTCGCTTCATGTTCAGTGGATGATGCATTTGCCCAGACAGTAAAGCACTTATTTGGCGGAACAGATGAAAAGAAGAATTTGGTGGATCCTTTTCTAGAAGTCAGTTTTGCTGGCAAAAAGGTAAGAACAAAAATGTAGATATTTATTGTTGCAGAACTGGACAAATTTGTTAAGGATTGTGATGACTTCCTTCTTTTTTCTACGTCTTCTCTTTAAGGTATGTACAAAGATTATAGAGAAGAATGCCAATCCAGAGTGGAATCAGCGAATTCACCTGCAGGTTAAGGTAGGAAGGGTGATAACCTGATACTATGTTAATAGGTTCTTAAAAATGAATAAATATACTATTCAAGCAGTTAAATGATGACAATATCCATGTAAAATGACTATAACT
Source organism: Rhodeus uyekii (assembly GCA_037043235.1). Taxonomy (NCBI): domain Eukaryota; kingdom Metazoa; phylum Chordata; class Actinopteri; order Cypriniformes; family Acheilognathidae; genus Rhodeus; species Rhodeus uyekii. The sequence continues at coordinate 5,374,280 of JAWRVZ010000013.1, forward strand.
CTTTTTAGAAGTGGTTCTTGAAATCTAAATTTAAGGAATAGTACAATATCTCTTCAATCTTTACTTTTAGTTCCCATCAATGTGTGAACGTATCAAGCTCACTGCCTTTGACTGGTAAGTTCTTTATATATGACTAATAATTTTACAGAGCTTTTTTCAGGATTTTTTTTTTTATTGTTTTGACACTCAAAAGAACAGCATTTATTTAAAATGAAAAAAAAAATTGGTACCTTGTTAGGTTACAAGTTTTTTAATGGTCCACTTTAGACATTCTGTTGACTATAAGTAACTTGTGAATACATATCAGCTAACTCTCATTAGGGTACTAGTAGACTGTTGGGTTAGTAGAATAAGTTTGCGTGTTTTTACAAAGTTACTTAAATTCAGTAGAATGTTTTGAACAGTAGTTTATAATCATAAATATGTATTGGTGCTTTACCCTACCAGTTGGCAAACACACATTGAGCTGTGATGCCCATGTCAAATCTGTATTGTGTCATTTCCCAATTCGGCTCTCCATCGTTTCCTGTCATCTGTCTTCAAAATACTACTTTCTTTATATCCTATTTGACTCTTGTCTTTGACAGGGATCGGTTGTCAAGGAATGATATTATTGGGACCACCTACCTCAATCTGACTAAAATAGCATCATCTGGGGGGGAAATAGAGGGTACAGTAAGATTTTTGTTTGTGTCTTATGAGGTGCATGTAGGAATTAATATAGATTTCACAGTAGAATATTAATGCATTTTTTCTTTAACACTACAAACTTTATTTAATAATAGCAAAAGTTTCCTCTCGAACAAAATGCATCCTGTCTAAAACAAGATTTCTTTTTTAGAATCACACTCAGAAAATGGACAGCCTCCTTCCTTTAATGGTATTGTGAATCTTGTGGCTTTTAATATTTGTTTTTCTATGTTAAAATAAAACAATTTAATGTTCACCATTTGACACATGAACTTTACACGATTCATGCACTTCACCTTTAATCCATTTGCTTTATGCTATCATTAAAACCAGATGTTGATTCATATCTCTAGTATAAAGGAATATCTTTATTTGTGTGTTTTAAGTTTTAGTTGTCTCGTGTTGATTTATTAGTCATCTCGAAGCAACTCTAACCCTTTCTTTTTCAGTGGACACCACAGAAGCTGAGGTTGGCTTTCTTCCAGCTTTTGGGCCTTGTTACATTAACCTTTATGGAAGTCCAAGAGAATTTACTGGCCTACCTGACCCATATGAGGATCTGAATTACGGCAAGGTGAGTGTTATAAAGAAAAATGCTGTGCTGGGGTATTGGTGAGTGCTATGATATAGAGCATAATAAATAGTGGCCAGACCCAGCAACAATCTTAGAAGGGAAAAATCTCTGCAACACCTGGACTTTGAAGATATTATTGTTATCCAGTGTTTGCTTTCTATAAAAAATGAGCAAACAGTACATGCAGCCATTCTACATTCACACTGTCATTTTTTTCTGTTGCACAATCTGTGGTAGTTGTCAGAGCTGTTATTCTAGGTCTATTTGTCTCAGGGTGAAGGGGTGGCCTATCGTGGAAGAGTTCTGATCGAGCTTTCCACTCAACTGGACGACAAAACTGACAAGAAAGTAGAAGACATTTCCAATGATGACATTTTGGTGGCACAGGTAATAACACATTTCATCCTGGAATAAACAGACATCTTAGGGGATTTCTATTTTCTTGATGATTTCACAATCATTATTGTTGCAAAATACAATTCCAAATTCTGTATGTACTTTTACTGTTCAGAAGTATCAGCGGAGAAGGAAGTACTCCTTATGTGCCGTGTTTCACAGTGCCTGTATGCTTCAAGAACCTGGAGAACCTATTCAGTTTGAGGTCAGCATTGGAAACTATGGAAATAAACTGGACTCTACATGCAAACCTCTGGCCTCTACTACCCAGTACAGCTGTGCTGTTTTTGATGGTGAGTTTCTCATAATGCCAGTAGCCATAACAGATACAAATATTCCAAACAAGAGACCCTGAGACCTGCATTATTTTGCTAATAATTTTTGTTTTTCACACAGGAAATCACTATTATTACTTGCCCTGGGCTGATTCTAAGCCGGTTGTTATCCTCACATCTTTCTGGGAGGACATAAGTCATCGTTTGGATGCGGTGAACATCGTTCTCTACATTTCTGACCGACTGGTACGATTTTAAGCTGCCATGCAGCGATTTAGCAGTCAGATAAATGATTCAGAGCAATAACTTATTTTTATGCCTCTTTCTTTAGCAATCCAACATCATCTCTCTGAAGACAGCCATCCTGGCTAAAGTGTCTGACTCTCGCCTAGCTGAGAATTGGCTGAAACTTATCACCCAACTCATCGATGACCTTTCCAGGTAAATCCCAGAGGGTAAACTTTCTTATCTCCCTTTTTTATTATTACTTGCAATTGCCCTTGGAGCAGTGCTGATCTCAACAACAACAAAAATACTAATAAAAATGTTTGTTGACAGGATTTTTTTTAAATGTCAATGATAATGAAGACCAGATGAAATAAAGGCATTGTGATGATAATTTTAAATTTTTTTCATAATTCATATTTAAGTACTTGTTGGTAAAATATGACAAGAAAAACAAATTGCACAGTCCAATGCATTTAATAAACTATTTTAATAAACTATATGCCATATAGTCATAAAATGGACTAAAATGAATAAGTACTCTAAATTCCCAGAACTTTAACTAAAACAGAAAAATGAACAGTGCCTTGTGACTAACTTTATTTGCCTGCCATGTCAGACATGCAATTAACTTTATGCTGAACATGATGACTTATGATTAACTTGATGCTGTTGCAATTAGTTACCAGGTACCAGATTTGGAGGGTAAGCCGAATCTGACAGCGCTTGATATTCAGATCAAGAATCTGCGTGATAAAACCTTGGCCAGTATCAAAGAGGCAGCCATTCGCATGAGGGAGGAGGCTGTTGATGTTAGAGCCACAATCGCTGATATAGAGGACTGGCTAGAGCGACTGCAGCAGATCACAGAGGAGGTTTGACATCTAATTCTACTGAATGCTTTTTAGAGTTTGTAGTAGCATGAATTAATTTTATAATCAAATGTACATAATCACTAGCCCTTAAACATTAACGTGTTTGTTTAAATTCACAACACAGCCTCAGAACAGTATGCCTGATGTCATTATATGGATGCTGAGAGGAGAGAAGCGTGTGGCCTACGCCCGCATCCCAGCCAATCAGGTGCTCTACTCCACCCACAGCGAGCAGGCCGTCGGCAAGTACTGTGGCAGGACGCAAACCATCTTCATGCAGGTAGAAAGGATCAAAATGTGAATTATTATTAAGTATAATATTAAATCATAATAATTATAGAAAATGTTTGTCATTTTTGATGAAAGCAAAGACTCAGCAGATATTCTAACTTGAAATGTCCACGCTCACATTTCCCAATCCTGTTATTCCATTGTTTTTAGTACCCAATGGACAAAAACAAAGGTCTCAAGATCCCTGTGCAGCTGCGTGTGAACATGTGGTTGGGTCTGTCTGCATATGAGAAGAAGTTTAACAGCTTTGCAGAGGGCACATTCAGTGTGTATGCAGAAATGGTTGGTAAAATTAGACACTGAAGTGAAACCTATATACAGTAATATTGAAATATCTGTTGTGTGGAACTTCCCTTAGCAACACAATATCTTCTTCTGCTGTGTTAGTATGAGAACCAGGCTCAGGTTTTTGGGAAATGGGGGACCACGGGACTAGTTGGCCGGCACAAGTTTTCAGATGTGACAGGAAAGGTGAAACTGAAGCAGGAACGTTTCATGCCACCCCGGAGCTGGGAATGGGAAGGAGACTGGTTCATTGACCCTGAGCGCTGGTGAGCTAATGATAACTGCAAATATACAATGTGATATATGAATGCATATTTTGTATATTTCTGTAGGATTAGTGTGATTATTGAGTCTTAAATTTATCTCACATTTAGTTAAAACTACACGGCAAAAGTATTTGTCTCTATTTTGCCTTTTTTATACAAGATTAAATTACTTTATAAACAAAATTATGTAAGTTAATGACTGTTTTCTTTTTTACTATATTTAATAAAATATATATATTTTTTTTTTAATAAAAAAAGTTTATTCCTTTGATGGCAAAGCTGAATTTTCAGCAGCCTTTACTCCAGAGTTCAGTGTCACATGATCCTTCAGAAATCATTGTAATAACACTGACAATTTGGTGCTCAAGAAACTTTTCAATGTTGAAGACATTGCTTAGAATGTCTGCTTAGAATACATTTTATTATAGGATTTAATTGATAAATGGAAAGTAAAAAAAAAGCGTTTTAGAAACTTTTGTGACATTATAAATGTATTTAATGTCATGTTTTATTTGACTCATATTGAATATACTGACCCCAGACTTTTGAACGGTAGACTATGTGTTAGTAAAGTGTCCTGACTAGGACACAATCAGAGGAAACTGTGGTCGCTTGGCTACAGCCATAGTTTGCCCTGCTCTAATATAAACGTAGTCTCTCTGCCAAGCTCTCTCTTTTCTGTGTTTATATTTTCAGCTCATTTTTCATTCTCCAGGGCCTCTGATACTGACCCCACTGCTTAACTGTACTGTGTCATGGCCTTGGCTTAGTGTTTGTTGAACTGTTTTGTGTGTGTTGATATAAATGTCTCGCTAAAGCCCCACCTGCGTTTTATGTGCTTGACTCAGTCTGCTTACAGAGGCTGACGCAGGACACTCTGAATTCACTGATGAGGTCTACCAAAACGAAACTCGCTTTCCTGGTGGAGAGTGGAAACCTGCCGGTGAACCTTTCACTGATGTGGTGAGAGAATAAACACTGCACAGTGAAGAGCAACATTCATTTAAATTAGAATTTTTAATATAGTATGTACATTTGAAGCAGTGTACCTTTTAACCAACTTCATGTGGCCACATAGAAAGTTCACAACTACAATACCTCTCATTTAGATCAGGGGGTTAACACTATGGATGATGCTGGTTTTGACTGGAGGAATTCAGAAATTCATCCAGAAATGAAAAGTCATTATTGACTTTGGAACACAAAAGGTGGTTTTTGGTCACCCTTTATAATATAATAAAAAGTAATGACTGGGACTGAAAGCTCAACATTTTCGAGGGAAAAAAAACAAGATAAATGTATAATTTTCCATACAACCCTATGCAGCGTCATAACTTTATATGATGAATATAAGTTCTTGAGGTAAGCAGTGATTAAATTAAAAGAGTCAGTTGATTAAATTAGAATGATCTTATTTTCCAGTTCAAATCACTTACTCAAGGATCCGTTTACATCAGTTCTTGAGTTAACAGCTTTTAGATTATTCCGCAAATAATTTAAATTTCAGTTTGTTCATCACACCAAGCTATTGTACTGCATGGCTACTTTTTATGGTCTTTGTGTAATTGAGATGATTCAAAATGCCAAGAAATCTAGTTATTCATAAACAACCACTTTAAGTATTGAATGTATTTGTTTCTGTGTAGAATGGAGAGAAGGCCCAAAAACCTGCAGAATTTGAGTGTCCTCCGGGGTGGATTTGGGAAGATGACTGGAATTTCGACAGCAACAGAGCAGTTGATGAGAAAGGTCAGGAATTATGACTCCTGGGATTGGAAAACCATTGTACAATACACATAGTGATTAGCTTTGACTAAACAGTTGCAGTTTCTGTGTAATGTGTACTACTTTGAAATATTTTTTTCCAGCAAGGATGCATTGTAACATATTGACATATACACATAACATATACACATCATGTAACAATATGTCACATATTATATACCATGCATTATCATGAGAATGCATCAGGTCATGAAGAATACTTTAGATGTGGCAGCTGATTTAGACTTGTTTTTTCATTGCTTTTATTGGATTTCAGGATGGGAATATGGTGTCACCATTCCCCCTGATGATAAGCCCAGGTCCTGGGTTGCTGCTGAGAAAATGTACCACATCCATCGCAGGAAAAGACTGGTCCGACCTCGCAAGAAGATATCAGACACCCCCACTATAGAGGTGATTATGCCTCACTGTCATTACATTCTGATGTGTAGATTTGCGCTATGTTAACTTGCTCTCTAGCCTTGTACTGCAGCTGAATTTGATTTCGGATTGAGGATTAGTCAAAATCATTAGTCAAATATTGTCTGTAATATGTATAATCACTGTTCTGACAACAGAAGAAAGACATGGGCGATGGCTGGGAATACTCGTCTCTGATTGGGTGGAAGTTCCACAGGAAAGAGCGTTCCTCGGACACATTCCGCCGCAGACGCTGGAGGAGGAAGATGGCACCATCTGAACGCGTGGGCGCATCAGCTATCTTTAACCTGGAAGGGGCTTTGGTTAGTCCATTTTTTGACTGCTACACTGGAAAACAAAAGTACAAAAGTAGATGTTTGAAATACATTTTTGTGTACCTGACAGGATTAAATGGGATTAAAAGGATTGTTGTGTGGTTTTGGACTGTTCCTGTGGTTGTAGTTTGATGTCTGAGAAAGATTACAAAGGACAAGAACTATAATTTAGACCTTATTTTAAAGGATATTGAACTTTTTTAAAACTCACTTATTTTTCTTTGCCATTAGGGAGTAGATGATGACGAGAAAGGCAGCAAAAAGGACACGGCTCAAATCTTTGGTGCCAACACACCCACTGTGTTTTGCAGATTTGACAGTGAGTAATGTTTATTCATGCCTACTGATTAAAGGACTCCCTCTAAATTCCTTACACTGATTATATGTCTGAGTCTAACACGTCCCTCCCTTTCCTGACAATCTGCACATAACAACAAACAAGAAAAGATAGGGAGCCAATAGAAATAAAAATCTGAATGGTGCTGATTAATGGAATTATTATACAAAATTCAATAGGAAGAGAAAGCATGAAACACTTAGCTATGCTGTATGGCAGAATTTTCATGAAAACTTTTGGGGTTGGTAAAGTTTTTTTATTGTTTTTTTGTAAGAAGTGTCTTATGCTCACCAAGGCTGCATTTCATTGCATTAAAGATAAAAAGAATAAAATGTAATTTCTTCCTGTGATGGTAAATCGGAATTTTCAGAAGCCATTACTCCAGTCCTTCAGATATCATTTGTGTGAATGTTTTTTCATTCACACAAATCTCAAATCTCACAAATCTCAATGTGTCTCAACAGAATCATTCATGTACCATCTAAGAGTCTACGTCTATCAAGCCAGGAACCTTCTTCCTATGGACAAAGACAGCTTTTCTGGTGAGGGTTTTTCCATCTAATGTGAATCATCACCTCACTGAGGTAATACACATTTTTCGTCAGCTGACTAATTCTTTCCGTGGTGTTTTCACAGATCCCTATGTACATGTGTCTTTCTTACACATAAGCAAGACCACAGAGGTTGTTAAGTCCACCCTCAACCCCACATGGGACCAAACCCTCATTTTTGATGACATTGAAATCTACGGAGACCCTCAGACCATCGCTCAAAACCAACCTAGTATCGTTCTGGAAGTTTATGATAGTGACCAAGTGGTATGACTCTCTGTTAATCCTAACTCAGGTCTGCATGGAATCTGCAAACAGCACTGCTGACCCTTCAATGATGTTTTGATGTTGATCCATGGATGTGTTGCAGGGGAAGGATGAGGCTATGGGGAGGTGCACGTGTCCTCCATTAGTGAAGCTAAACCCTGCCGTCCCAATAATTCCTAGACTCCTTTGGTTCCCTGTCACCATGAAGGGGAGAAATGCAGGAGAAATGCTGGTAGCAGCTGAGCTCTTGCTGAAAGATAAGGTTGTTTTAATTCTTATGTCATCTGTTATTATTTTCCTTCTACTACACATACATTAATAATTTATTAAACACAAGAAGTGTAATTAATTATATATACACATGTGTGTGTGTGCGTATATATATATATATATATATATATATAGAGAGAGAGAGAGAGAGAGAGAGAGAATATATATAAGAATAATTTTGTAAAGAAAAGGCCTACATATATACATATAATAAAGTATTTAATATAAGTAGTAAATATACTATTTTAAATATACATATTATTTTTTATGAATTTAAAATGTTACTTATAGAGTAAACCTAAACAGATAAGGAGTTAGTTATTTAAATATTTTAAATACTTTAGGAATTAAATAATTTCATTCACATCACATCATATCAGACTTCTCACCTTCATCATATTTGTTACATGTCATCTTAACCACATTACCATTATCATTTGCTTATCCACTATGCTGTTCATTGTTGACCTCAGGCAAATGATGTTAACCTGCCCCTGGTGCCACCTCGTAGAAATGAGAATCTGTACATGGTTCCTCAGGGGATCAGGCCTGTGGTGCAGCTCACTGCAATTGAGGTAATGCAGGCATCCTTATGAATAATGTGTTTAAACCAGACAAAATCGCTTTTAGTGTCTCATACTGTGCGTTTTGACAGATCCTGGCCTGGGGTTTAAGAAACATGAAGGCATATCAGTTGGCTACAGTGTCTTCCCCTAGCCTTGTTGTTGAATGTGGAGGGCAGATTGTTCAGACTGCCATCATCAAGAACGTCAAGAAAAATCCCAACTTCCCTGGATCTGTCCTGTTCCTCAAAGTGGTATAGCACCTCATAAAATTAAAGAAATAGCTTTTGCTAACCAACAAAAATGAAACCGAATCTCTCATGAACAAAGAGATTTCAACAAACCCTAGTGTTGAACTTTGATGCACACCACTCTCTTTGTGCTGAAGACATAAAAGTTAACAAAATCTGAGGTTTATTGAGTACAGATCTCTACATTTAAGTTTATATTTACAAATGAAAAAATGGGGAAAAATCCCATCGACTTAGAATACGAATTTAGGGACACTTTAAATTGGGCTCTTCTGACATAGGTCAGTGAGTGAACATCGAGAACACCCTAGCAACCACTTAGCAATGCCCTTGCAACTACCTAGAACATTGTTGCAACCCAGAACAGTTGTAGTGAGTATTGCATGAGTAAACAGCACTTCGATTTTCATAAGACAATGCTACAATCTTGTTTTTAAAGGACCATGTGTTCCAAGAGTCTAAATTATAGATTAAATCTGCACTGCTTACTGATTCAAGTTAAGTTGTTTGTAAATGGAGCTTTGTTGGTTTTGAACAAGCAGAATCCTAACAATCTCTCTCTCTCTCAAGCTTCTTCCTAAAGATGAGATATACACTCCACCCATTGTGCTCAAGGTTATTGACCACAGGCCCTTTGGTCGGAAACCAGTCGTTGGTCAGTGTACTATAAATTCCCTGGAGGAGTTCCGATGCGATCCTTACACAGGCACCACTGAAGTGGCTATGTCTGCCAGGGGTAATATTTCACTCGAATTAGTTTTGTATTGATTTGAGTAGTAAATTCTTATACTTATAACTCAACATAAATCATATGATACATGTTTATATGCACATCAAATAAAATCATTAATGTAAACATCAACATAAATTATATATGTGTTAGATGCTACTGTATTTCATTGGCTTTTACTGTACTCAGTCTGCACAATAACAATACATTTCTAGTCTGTATAAATCTAATCTAATTAAGGGTAGTGTATAAATCTAAATGAACATAATAATATTTGTTTTTGTTAATGTTCTTTATGTCAGTTGGTTTTCATTCTCGGTTATACTGTAATTATTTCATCTATAATTTCTGTCTCAGTGGCCATGATGTCAGCAGCTCCCAAAGATGTCATCATTGATATGGGAGACCGGATGCCAAGCCCTTTAAAACAGGTATTTTGTCTTCAGAATAATAACATTTATTTTGTTTACATCTCCTATCCTTTTTCTACCCATTCGAGGTTTTCCCACTGCCTGCAGTAAGGCAAATAAATAGCCTTCTGTCATTATATCACAGTCTGGGAACTTTGCTGTTATGGTGCAAAATAGCTGCAGACAGATTGTTACAGCATCTTAAGTAGGCATCTATTATATCACATCTATGATACCACAATCTATTGTAGGAAGAGGACACAGTGGACTGGTGGAGTAAATTCTATGCCTCCATTAACGAGCATGAAAAGTGTGGGCCTTATCTTCAAAAGGGATATGACACTTTAACAGTGAGTTAACATGCCCGCCTTACCATCCTGTGTGGATGTTTGTATCCTGCTTGTGTTTCAAAGATAAGGTATGACTATTGTTATAAAGTATGTTTTTGTTTCAGGTCTATGACACTGAGCTTGAGGCGGTCCCAGAATTCAGAGGGCTAACAGACTTCTGCAATACATTTAAATTGCAGAGGGGAAAAATGGAGGATGAGGAGGAAGACCCCTCTGTAGTGGGAGAGTTCAAGGCAAGCCAGTGCCAGCTATTCACAGAGCTTCCTTTACTTTCGAATTGTCCAGCATATCATTAGGGGTGGCAGTTTCCTTGTCATTAAATACTTAACGTTGTTAGTTTAGTCTAAGCAGGGGAGACTTTACAGTTATTTCAAACAGTCCCAATCACTATTTTGACCTTGTGCAAGACATTTAATCTCATGTTGTTGAGAAAGAACTGTTCAGTTACTGGTGTAAAGTATCATGCAATGATGAAAACATTTTGAAAGCATTTGCTACATGGTAAGTTTCGAAATTCTGGGATTCTGGACACTGAGAAAAGTAGGTGAAAAAAAAGCAAGACTTCCAGATTAAGAGTAGTTGTAAAAGTATAAATTATATAAGGTTGCCATCTAGTGGTGGAAATCTAACTAAGCAAGCAAATTTTATTGATGATCTGCATTTGCAGGGGTCATTTCGAGTGTATCCCTTGTCAGATGACCCAAATGTCTCAGACCCACCTCGGCAGTTTAGGGAGTTGCCTGAGAGCTGTCCTCAAGAGTGCCTGGTCAGAATCTACATCATACGCTGCATTGATCTGCAGCCTAAAGACAACAATGGCATGGTGCGTATGTAGCCAATTCGCAAGAAAAACTAAAGGTTTTGATGTTTCACAAAAATTTATTTGACATATTTTGATTGGTGAATATTTGATGTGTCTCATTTACATATCCTTTCTTTCTAAAGTGTGATCCTTACATAAAGATTTCTCTGGGAAAGAAAACTATTGAAGATAGAGATCACTACAAACCAAATACTCTAAACCCAGATTTTGGAAGGTGAGAATATGAACAAGCATTTATCTGCATATAATTGTGTATTTCAGATTTTTTTCTCTTTCTTTATTTTCACTATTTTAATATATTTTCACAGAATATTTGAACTAAACTGCCACATTCCACAAGACAAGGACTTGAAGATTTCCATCTTTGATTATGACCTGCTCAGCTCTGATGAGAAAGTTGGGGAAACCGTCATAGACCTTGAGAATCGACTTCTGTCTCGATTTGGCTCACATTGTGGAATCCCAAAATCGTACTGTGTGTAAGTGGTTATTTCACTAACAAACACTCATAACAATTTTAAGGTGCCGTAACCTATTACTAGACATCTTCATGTACTCAGTGCTATTTGAAATACTATATGTTTGGAAAAGGTCTGGGGTGAACCAGTGGAGGGACCACCTCAAACCATCTCAGATCCTACAAAATCTGGCCAGAATGAGAGGAATTCCTGCACCTTATATCGCAGAAGATGGCAGTTTCCTGTCTTTTGGAGGAAGAGAGTACAGGCTAGATGAAATGGGTACGCTCATTCAAACCGTTAAACCTTTTCTGGACTTCATAAATGTTAATGTTAATATTTTACAGTATTACAGTTTTTATTGTATTTTTGATCAAATAAATGCTGCCTTAATGATCATAAGAAACTAAGGGCGTACATACACAAAAAACAATAATTAAAGAAACAAAGAAAACAGGTGTGCACAGAGATGAATGAATGAGAACACAGGCAAAACAGTGACTGCTTCTCTACCATCGTGTCGAATGTTCTACTCTGTTATCAGCCCTACAGTGGAAAAAGAAAACGGCACGGAATTAGAACAGTTAAGCAGATAGAACGGTTTGTCCTGATGGTGGAAAAGCGGCTAAAGAAACAAAACAGAACATGACTCTTAACTATGAAACTAAACAAGACATAATTGTGACATCTGGATATGAACTTAATAAACCCCTTGTGATTGTAAATAAAGGTTCAATTTGTTGTTACTACAGTCTTACCTGATTCAGCACAAATTTACAAGATGTATATTGCATTTCTACTCTGGTGTGGAACTTGCAGCACCATATTGCTAAATAAGCATTTTGTAATACAATAAATAAGTGATGACAAGACAAATGGATATTACTTTGCTTATAGAGGCCAATAAAAGCATCCACCAACACCTGGGCCCACCAAAGGAGCGAATCTGCTTGCATGTGTTGAGGAGGCAAGGCCTCGTCCCAGAACATGTGGAGACCAGGACCCTGTACAGCAGCTACCAGCCCACTCTCTCTCAAGTCAGCCCCCACATCCTAAGCTTTTTTTAATGCATACTCAACTTTGCAGCATTGTCTGTGGCACTCATGTTTATTTCGTCTTTGCAGGGCAAAATCCAGATGTGGGTTGAAATATTTCCCAAAAACCTTGGTATTCCAGGACCCCCTAGTGTCATTACTCCTCGCAAAGCTAAAAAGTAACATCTAATCTTCCTCACATCTAGTAAAGCTACTATGTGTGTTTGTTGTTCTAATGTGTCCCCTTATATTGAAGGTATTTCCTGCGAGCCATCGTTTGGAATACAACAGAAGTCATCCTGGATGAAACCAGCATCACAGGAGAAAACATGAGTGACATCTATGTGAAAGGGTAATAGGTTGATGATAATATTAGCATAATAATGTTGCCGTAAGTAATTTGTACTATGTATGTAATTGTCATGATCAATTAAATAATGATCATTATAATTAATTAATCAATATGCTAAGAATGTAATACTTTTATTCAGCAAGGATGCATTAAATTGATCAAACGTGACAGTAAAGACATTTATGATGTTAAAATATTTAGATTTTAAATAAATGCTGTTCCTTTGAACTTTCTATTCCTACAAAGAATTATCAAAAATATTAAGCTGCACAATTGTTTTCAACATCAATGATAGTAAGAAATTTTACATGTGTACAAATTCTATATATTTGAACGATTTCATGTGACACTAAATAATTGCTGCTGAAAAATCAGGTTCACCATTACATTTTAAAATGTAATCAAACAGATAATTTATTTATATTTATTATTATATGTATTTAATAGGTGGATGCCAGGTATGGAGGATGGCAAGCAGAAAACTGACGTTCATTACAGGTCTCTAGATGGAGATGGAAATTTCAACTGGAGATTTGTCTTTGGATTTGATTATTTGCCAGCAGAACAGTTGTGTCTTGTATCAACAAAGGTTAGTGTTTTGGATAAGTATAACTAAATATTAAATGACGTATTTTCATTCATTGACAGTCACAATTAACCCTGTTGTTGTTGCTTTTTTTCCATTTCCAGGAACACTTCTGGAGTCTTGACAAAACTGAGTTCAGGATCCCTCCTAAACTGATCATTCAAGTCTGGGACAATGACAAATTCTCCCTGGATGATTACTTAGGTGAATGTTCTTGTTCAAATCTACATATGTACCTACCAGACATTTAATATTTCTCTTTTTAAAGTGAATGCATGGTTTGGGGTTTCTTTGGAAAAGTTTGATGTTTTGAGGAATTGGTACATCATCTGCTGGAACAGATTTCTGATGTCATTGCTTTCTTAAACAGGCACGGTAGAGCTGGATTTGCTTCACCTCATTCCTCCAGCTAAGACCCCTGAAAAGTGCTCTCTTAGCATGCTAACAAAAACAGACAAGAACATCACACCTACATCACTCTTCTCCCAGAAGTCAGTGAGAGGCTGGTGGCCTTGTGCCATGGAGGAAGATGGCAAAAAAATCCTGGCTGTGAGTGAAGCTTGCAAGCCTGTGGATAAAAATAAGATAAATGACATGGGGCATACTGTATATGCACAGTACAAATGGTAAAGACCGTTCTCTTTGTGACATTAGGGTAAAGTGGAGATGACTCTGGAAGTGGTTGAAGAGAAAGAGGCGGACGAGAGGCCAGCTGGGAAAGGAAGAGATGAACCCAACATGAACCCCAAACTAGATCCTCCAAAGTATGAGAATATCAGTGTTTGGTCATTCAGTATCATGTTTGATTAGATGATGTGAGTAATACTATATGTTGTAATATATGTAAACAGCCGTCCAGATACATCCTTCCTTTGGTTCACAAATCCATGCAAGACCATGAAGTTCATCGTATGGCGCAGATACAAATGGATCTTTATTGGTCTCATTATTCTAACACTGGTGATCCTGTTTATTGGAATCCTCTTGTATTCATTCCCTGTAAGTCTTTATTATTATTAGTTCTCTCAAGTTCTTTAGATTCCTCAAAATAACTAAGTATATGATTTGCATTTTCTGAATCTGCCCTTCTATTGTTCCAGAACTACATTGCCATGAGAGCTGTGAAGCCGTTTTAAAGCAACAGCAACCTGCCGTTGGAAAGTCAAAGGAGAACCAGCAGAAATGTTATTTTTTTATGCATTTTCCTCCATTTTTTTCTCTAAAAATACTTGAATGTATAACATAACATACGTGCTATTCTTTTCTTTGTAGACAACACTGGGTTGGCAGATTACAATGCTGCTAGAAGTTGCACTATTTTTGTTTGATTTCTGTACTATGTTTATATATATGCATAAAGGTTGATTAGAAGAATGAAGGGATTTATACAGCATTGTAGAAGGTGGCATTTAGAACCAGATTTTTTTCATTAAATTCAGATATATTCAGTCTCTGGTCCTTTGTTCAATTACTCACTAAACAATTATTTCTTGTATTCTTTTTTATCTTGTGTTCAGATATCAAACACACACCAACCTCAACCAAATGAAATGTTATGAGCTGGTCTATTTTCTTTTTGTTTTATATGAGCTCTTCAGTGTGAAAAGTGAAGGAAGGGGGCGACGAGACACGATCTTGCATTTGTAATATATATATATATATATATATATATATATAAAAAAAAAAAAAAAAAAAAAAAAAAAAATATATATATATATATATATATATATATATATATATATATATATATATATATATATATATATATATATATATATATATATATATATATATATATATGACCTTTTAATAAAATTTTTACTTGCATCAATTAAAGAGACAACGAGAGAACAGGAAATCGGAACATGAAATAAAGTGCACCACAGACGTATAAAATACAGGAAAACATTGGCCTCTATGAATCGACGGCTTTCTTTCAATCACGTGACAAGAATCTACCCAATCAACAGCCAACTTTACGACCCGGAACTGAACTGAAACATCCTTCACCAGTCCGTGTTTCATTTTATTTCACTGTTTCTCTGTCTTGGATAGTGTGGTAAAAGCACTACACCTTTACATAAACAAGAGCAGTTTTCACGTCTGGTGGAAAAGAGGTCGAATATGTGTGCACAGCGATACGAAGATAAAGCAGAAAAAGATTGCAAGTATGATTGTTTGATGCGTGATTATTAAATCAGCTGTCTTGTGTACAAATATTAGCAGAAAGTACTGAAGCGCTATTGCTGTTTTTCTATCAATAACGATGGCGGCTACCTATAATGTAAATGTGTGCTGTTGATTTGAAGGCTTCAGATATGTGTGTGTTTAGCTTTTATTACAGCTATTGGCGTGATAATGAAATTTTATAATAAATATATGAATCTGATTGATAATAGCCATGTCATCTCAGCCTTTTGCAAATTGGTCTGCTTGATTATCACAAATCATATCACATCACACATATCACATATTCATGATTATTTTACACAATTAGTGACGGGCGATATTTGGCTTGATATAAAGTTACTATGACATCTACTTGTTAGACAGCAGTGATTTTCTTGATGTCAAATTTCGAAACAACAGTATAAACTAAAAACTTTACATAAACTTAAATTTGATGAACACATGGGAAGCAGATCCTTGATTGATCCTGCTTCAGTTTTGTCAGTAAATCCAGTAAACTACCATTCGAAAGTTAGTTATTATAAGGTAGTTATTATATTATTCTAGCTTATCATTTATAGATGTGTGTTAGTTTTTTCAATAATTTTTTTTTTTAGCAAAATAACTTATTTTCGGTTCAAAGTTTCACTTTTATTTTTACAGGAAGTAGTCTGGCTAGAAGTGTGCTTACAGTCAATATGGATGCAGAACTGAAACGGTAAGTTGGATTCCTCTTTATTTATCTTTTTTTTTTTTAATTGGGTAAAAATCTTTTTGTCTGTTTCCTTTGACAGCCATGAGGGTGACGATGTGACAAAGTGTGAAACTGAAATGGAGGAAAGTGATCAGGCAGCCATGAGTGATGACAATAAGCTGTTTAAATTATCAGGAAAATGTGAGGACCAGAATCATGATCCGAAGGACCAAGTACAGTCCTCTTTGCCGAACTGTGGAATGGACTCGGAGGCCATTTCTAATATAGATGCCACCAGTAGTAAAGATGTAAGTGGTCAATCAAAGCCAAGCAGTGGAGAACAGGCATCTGAATCAATCCCGCCAGATGCCAACCTGGACAAGGTGACTTGCACGTCTACAGAGAGCTCAGAGACAAACTCAAACTTATCCGTAAATATAAGTGACAACGCTAGCAGAGATGTGGACATGAGTTCACCATTAGAAGCTTCTCTGGCCAGCAGTTCTGTGGAAAATGCTCCTGCCTGTTCACACTTGCAGGAGTCCTATTCAGGAGTTGTCCCAGTAGTGGAGCCCAAACCCCCAAGCCTCAGTACAGAATCTGTAGAGAATGTCACAAACGATGCTGAAGTGACACCCATGGAAACGGATGATACACAGGGGCAAAACTCTGGTGCTGCTGCTATTGTTCCTGAAAATGGCGAGAAGGCTGAGGCTGAAAGTGACCAGACTCAGACGTCTTCTTTAGAAAGGTATTGTGATTTTGAGAATATTGCTATGTATTGGAAAATGGTTTTGAAATTAAATATAGCAACTAGGATTGTACCGATATTAAAAGTTTGGCAGTTACTGATAATTATTTCTGTATAGTGGCCGATATTGATGTTGTATACTATTTTGTTGAATGAAAATTAAATTCAATAGGATACTGTAATATTGTGAAATATTACACATTTTAAAACGTCAGTTTTATATTTCTTTTTTTTTGTAAGTCAGCAGTTTCACATGATCCTTCAGAAGTCATTCTCATATCCTGATTTTCTGCTCAGCAAAAATCAATTTTTAATATCTTTTTAAAATCATAAACATTTAACCAAAACTTTTCAATTGTTGCATACATTTTAATGTTTAAATGACTAGAGCTTAATGACAACATAATCTAACATAATCTTAATGTAAGAAGAGGCAAAGTGATATGGCACAATTAAATATCCATTATTGCCTGACATAAATCCAAAAACTGATATGGTAGAGATATCACTTAAATCAACTGACAATATACAATAAAAATGATGACAATGATAATGCAATTATATTGTGGTAATTATTATAAATTTTATAAGTTATAACAGTACATGTAACATCATTTGTTGATTGTTTAGTGAACGAGTATCAGCAGAGCAGAAAGATCCGGAATGGCTTGGGACCCCAGTAGAGGAGCTTAAAAGAACGCCTAAGTGTGGACCGTCCCTGCCACACCTCAGGGCAACATACAATCACAAAATACTCATCAGGGTAAGCCACGCTGCTCTTCACAGTACTCTGCAGTGACACTGCGATGTTCTCAGCCAGTGCCTAAGGGCTTCCTGTCAGTTTGAGTCTACTGCCGCTGTGGATGTCCAAGCGGCTCTACGCTCTCCCGCACAACATAGAACTCTGTGTTTTGAAGTGGGTTGATAGTACTTAAATTGTCCTTACTGACAATTTATCTTTTTTACTTTAGATTTTACATCACAAGGATTTGAGTCTGTAGCAGACTACTTTAATTTTTTTAAACTGAAACATTTTTTAGTAGCAATCAGTAAAAGCAATCAAAATAAACGCATTTGTTTTAAAATGCCAGAATGACCTACTGACCTGATTAAATCATTATTTTACGTGATTACAAGGTGAAATGAATTGGTAAAATACCTTTCTGCTCTGGTTTATAGACAGATCTGCTCAAAGAAGGACAAGTCCCCGTTCCATATCCAGGCAAATACAGTGATTGCTGGGATGATGCTACTGTAAAGATGCCTTGTTCAGAAAAGAACCTATTTCCTGTGGAGAATGAGGTAATATGCTTTTATATTTTATCAATCGGTGCCATTCAGAAAAAAAATCAGAAATGACATGGACACTGCACTGTTTTCTGCAAAAGTGGACTTTGTTGAATATGAAGTGATTGTTTTACATAATTGTCACACTACTGTCCGAAAGTTTGGGGTTAATAAGATTTTAAAATATTTATGAAGAAGTGATACAATTTTGTTCAGGATTCTTTGATGAAAATAAAATGAATAGAGAATTTATTTGAAGTGGAAATCTTTTGTGATATTATAAATGTCTTCAGTGTCACTTTTGATCCATTTAATGACTCCTTGCTGATTGATTAATTGAATAATTTCTTTCAAAATGAAAAAAATAAATCTTACTGACCCCAAACGTTTGAGCTGCAGTGTTGTATATGTGATGTGTATGTGCTTTTTCAGGATGGAAGTGTTGTGCAAAGTCGATGGGAGTTGATTCGCACGGCTTTGGGAAGAGAATTCAAATGTTCACTTGATATTAGGGTGGGTTTTAGTTTATATCTTGAAAATGTTATGAAATGAACTGTCAACATGTGTAGGTTTAATGCTTAAAAGATAAGAGTTGTGCTAAATGACTAAGTGCATCCCGCCAGAGGGTGGCAGAATTGCTCCAAGATGTAAAGAATCCTTGTTTTTTTGCTTTTGCTTGTCTCTAGTTGTCTTATAAATGTTATATTTTGAACAAAATTGTAGTATTAATTATTTTAATATGATTAAGGGGTTTCTCTTTTCTTAGATATATAAAGCATCAAAAAATTTGAGGTATTAATGCTTAATATTTAAAAATTGAAAAATAAATAATTTTGTCATAAATTTCATAATTTTACAGGATGCAATATTAAGTTACAACACAGTGCATGCTAAAAGATGGGACTTCACAGCTTTGGAACTTCTTTGTGATAAGGTAAGGAATCCTCACTGCGTGTGTGTGTAAAAATATAGAGATGACCAATTGTTAGCGTCCAGTTGTCCATTGGATTTGTGCCGAAATTTCATCATGTGTTAATATACGAAGCATTTGACTTACTCCATCTGGATGTAGTTCAAAGCATCCCAAATAATGTGCATGCAGATGGTTGATTTGCATTTGTGTCATTAGTGTAAATGAAATCAGAAAGTAATAAATTAAATCTACAACTTGCACAAACAACTAATGAGTTTGAACAAACTGTACATGCACAAATAATGAGTAATCCAGTTTTATATTATGCTTGTGCAGTAAAACGCAATTCAATAAAGCCAGATTAATTGGATTATCTGTCAGTGCTAGAAAAAAAAAACTTTAAGTAAATGTCAAGTGGCCCCAGTTGGTTACATTTCATTTCATAATGCATTTTAGACAATCTACACCATAACCGGAGCTGCTATAAAATTAAAGTTCTAACTTTGTGGCGTTAATGAAGTGAGCATCCTAAAGTCTGATTTCTTGTGATGTGTCACAGTTAGGACAGGAGGCCCCGTGATACTTGAAATGTTTCATCTTTGTTTAGTCTGACTGGTTTGAATTTACTGGCACACTAAAGGCATTACGCTCTTCAGTCAAAGAGAAGAAGCAGGTTAGCCTCCAAGTGGATACGCACCAAGCAGTCTGCGTCTGCCCCTTCTGCTACCTCGTCCCCGGGGATCTCTTTGCATCCAGCAGTAGTCAATTAAGACAGAGGTGGGCACTCAGCATAACGAGCAGCAGCTGGCAGAGGAAGGCCAGGGAGATGAGGGTCCTGTTTACTGCAAATAAACACACTCAACAGATGGACTACGGTCTTCCACATAGCCAGAAGTTGGTCTTGATGGTGGCTCTAATAGGGAGATGACTTAAGAACGCTTGAGGTTGAGTGCTCTTATTCCACAAAGAGCTTGACTTAAATTGGGGACCTTTGGCTGTTTTCTGCCACAGTACTTGTTATTTGTGATCTTGGCTAACTTGATACATCAGTTTGCACATTTGTTGAGATTTGTAGATACAGAAGAAGAATTCAATATCGAGTTCTAACTAGTGGAAAACATTGTTACTGGTGTCAGAAAATTAAAAGACTGCTGCCTAAACAGATAAAAAAAAAAAAATCTAATATTATCTGAATTTCCCTGTCCTGTTTTCCAATACAAGTATCTAAACGTCTTTAAATCAAGATGCATTTAGATGCAAATTTACAATGTTGTCTTGTTTTCTGTGAAACGGATCAAAATGAAGTTCATTTATGCTTAAAACAAGAATAAATTTCAATGAAAACTTCCCTTTGAATTAAGTAGATTTTTCAGAGCCTATTGGCAGATATTTGTTCTTGTTTTTAATCATAAATTCACTTCATTTTAATCCATTTCACAGAAAACAAGACTTTATATTTTGTATCTCCAATAAATGCATCTTAAGACATTTGGAAAAACTGGAAAACAGGATCACGGAGGAACATCACATATTTGAGCTGTTTGATAAGTAGGTACAATAAAGTTATTTATGGGAGCAGAGTGATTCAAGCTACCCTTCTATTTTGAAAAATGAAATTTGGATAAAAATGAAAACGACTCATTGTGTTTCTCTCTAGACATTTACACTTATATACGTATAGTTTTCCATTACATTTTCCTTACTAGGTCTTAAAAAGGTCTGAAATGTATCCTCTTTCACCCTTGATTTGCAAGTGACTTCTATGCGAGTTGTGCTTCAAATATTTTTATATAATTAAACTTATCTTAATTTCTGGTACTAGTGATTACCGGCCAGTGTAACTTTAGTTGGTGGAGCAAAATTTTTCAGACAGTGGCCTGACAAGATCTGTTGCTCACCAGGCACCAGTTTCACTTTGCTATATTATTGTTACATGACTGAGGATGAGGATGTTTTTGAAGCATATGATTATATAGATATCTTAGGAGACACTTTCTTATCCAATACTACAGCACTTTTCATACTTACTCAGTTGCTGGTTTGATAATAATAATGTTCACTTACCATAGTTTGCAAAGCAACTCTTTAACCACCTTAGTTCTGTGTGTGGAGTCTTTCTCAAGAGTGCTACAAATGGCAGACTTTGTTTGAATGTCAAAAGCCATTTCTTTATTACAATGGTTTTGTTATAGTTATGGCTTCAGCCAAGACGTCAGAATGTCCCCTCCATACTTAGGATGATTTGATAGAATAATCTAAAACCTGTGTAAATCAGTAGCTGTCTGTGACTTTTATGGCTGAATCAAATTTAATTAACCAGAGCCATTAAATCTATAAGGGAGGCAATCAAACCCATTAGCAAAGTGCACCGCATTCTAATGAAGCATGCTTGAGTGGACCAGCTCCTTAAACTGTCCACTTAAGTGCTTGAGCTGTGCCTTGCTCTTTGGCTCTTGCACGATGCATCTTCATGTTCCTTAGTGTTTTTCTTCTTCTGCTTTTGCCATAATCTTTTTATTACTGTACTCTTTTGGTGAGCAAGCATCAACCCTTTTGGGCCATCCGCAGTAATGAGATGCATAAACGTGAGAACAATCACTCTCGTTATCTATAAATTTTAATGTAAATATGAATCAATGTATTGTCGTTCTCACTGCATACTTTCCCCCGTGTGCTGGTTATTTATAGATTTATAATATTTCCGTTCTCCAAATTTTCTGGTTATATTATGCGGCTAAAACCATTATTTCTTATTTCCCTGTATCATCAACAGAGGGCACTGGTATGTCAGCCTGGAGAACTGGCAATTGATTTTCAATTTAAGAGATTAAATGAAACATCACTGAACAGTGGTCAGTTAATAACTGTAAGAGAGTTCTGAATTGTGCATGTCAAATGTGTGCTTGTGCTAGACTGCCAAGTAATATTTTTTTACAGCAGAACATAAAACGGCAAGACCACATCAGAGTATAAAGGCTTCTTTATGCAATGCTGCGTACAGGCAGTACTGAAAATATGGAAACTCTCTTCTTTGGTTCAGTGTAAGGTAACATTTTATTTAATGGTCCCTTTTGAGCGTTCTGTTGACTTTAAGCAACTTTGCTATTATATTTCAGCTAAGATATAGTATTAGTAGAATATCTTTATTGTGATGCTCCTCTAACAGACATTCTACTGATTAGAAGTAACTTTGCAACTACAGTAATACCTCGGTTTATGAGTGTAATTCGTTCCAAGAGCGAGCTTGTAACCCAAAATTCTCGTACACCAAAACAATTTTCCCCATAAGAATGCACTAAAAATCACTCGATTCGTTCCACACGACCATAAATGCCCATTTTAAATATTTTTTTAGTTTTACCCTATTAATTAGTTAAAATTATAACCATTAAGATCTCATATAAATACTAATTAATAATTGACAGTTAAACTTGAAAAATACTTGACATTTTACTGTAACACGCACTTTACCTTTGAGTAGCGTCGCTGCTGACGTGAAGGAGACGAGAGGAGGGTGTTACTGCTTACAGGGAGAATTTTGTACCTTCTTTCTATATGCTTTAGTGTACGTATATATTTCATTACGTGAACAATAGTGATCACAATTAATGTTAACAGCACAAGGTAAAACCGCTGTAAACGTATCACTTATAAAAGTATGCACTGTGGTGAATGATGCAACTAAACCGAGCGACGCTGAGGGCTGATAATGAGTTAAGGGCTGATAAAGGGGTTGGAACCACGTGACTGTTTTATGAGAGGCTGTCGTTAGGATATTTCCAGTAAAAATGCGCGCAAAGATGCTGTGCATTAGAACTTTTCCACACAAAAATGCGCGTGGGCGAGGCAATATTTTTCTCGCACACCGATACAATGCTCGTACACCAATTTGCTTGTATACTAAGTCACTCGTTAACCGAGGTATTACTGTACATGCAAAGTTAACCTTAACCCTACCAGTCTACTAACACTCTAATTAGAGTTGGTAGTCATGTAATTGCAACGTTGCTTATTGTCAACAGAATGAGTTAAAGGGAACATCAAATAAAGTGAACCCCGATGTGAATGAAAGGGGACATCATCACAGGCCTTGTATTTTGTCATTTTTAAATTTCAAATGTCATCATAATTTCATGTTTGAAATATGAAGGAAAATATAAACATGAAATGTTCAGTAATTCTGATTAAATGCACCAAGAATCATATACCTTGGAAATATCAAAGGTAATTGTGAAATAATAAAACAATGGTTTTGCGACCAGATGAATTTACATTACACAAGTGATTTCTGGTTATGCGTTGGCTAGATACAGTATTGCACTTTGTGAGTGCTAGAGTAAAACTTGCTCCAAGCATGATGTCATCGGTGTGTGTTTAGGGTAACTCTGCCTTTGACTCATCATGCGACAAATGCTACTGTCTTCTGTTTCCTGTTGGATGCAAAGAGATCGTCTTTGTGTGGACTGAACTATTTGTAATTTATTGGAGTCTTATGTAATAAGTATGATAATTTAAATCTATTAATTCACTTCCTCTGAATGTGGCCTGGCTGGTGGCTGAGATGTGAACATATTGAAGTTGAATCTCCAGCAACAAAACCATTACAGCAGTATTTATCAATTTTTCAGTGAGGATATTGTCTAGCAATTTGTTGTGAAACAAAGATGATATTCTGCATTCTGCACTAGTATCAAATATCACTCCCATTATTTCACAATTCCAATTCAAGAACAGCAGAATAATTTACACGATAGTATACAACCTCATCAAGATGCGCAAATAGCCTTTCTGACATCTACAAATTGCGTCCGTTACTGCTGGACTCCAATAATTGTCACAAAGTTGAGCAGCTGCTGGGGTTTTGATTGACAACAGAGGTGTAATGGCTATGGAAAGCAGAAAAATACAAATTAGGAACTGTCTTGTCATAAATTGTAGTTGAGCCTCAGCCCTACCCTGAAATGAAAGTGTCAGAGCAGTGGGCTCTGATAAATTCACTCTACTGGCTCAGTGCACAGAACTCCACTTCAAGCCTTTTGCCCTCCACAAATGCTTTCGCCTACACAACCATGTTATTTCAGTGTCTTGGAACTGTGGGATTCCCTGCAGCCATCACACAGTGTGTTTGTGTAAGCATACTGACCCACCACACAATGCTTATTATGCAAGTTATGCTATGAATGGTACTGGTGGATTTACAAGTGATCGGACAAGTTACATGGATGTTAATCACCTTTGAATTTTTCTGTTTTTGACCGTTTTTGAACCCCACATATACACAGTCAAATATGTTGTGTCTCTCACTGACTATCATTGTGTGGACAAAAACATTTAAATATTCTTGAAAATATATTGTATATACATATTATGTACAGGTTTGGAGGGGTGAACTGTCACTTTAATGCCTAAACAGCTATGTGAAATACCAAGTAATATATACAAGTACCACAATACGTCATGTAACATTTTATTTTCCTTGTATACGGTATATCGCGTATATAAAGAATGACTTTTTGTCCACCCTCGGAATTCTTATTGGTTGTATTTTGATGGAGCTTGTAGTATGTTATCTAACAGGTTCTGGTTGGGCAGGATAAGGGGGAATGAAGGAGGTCGTTTGATTTAGCGAGGTCTAACTCCTGCAACCTCAGCTCAGGCCTATCCGGCCTGTCAGCTCTCCTCACTTATTAGGCCCAGAGGAGCACTTTACGATGTCAAGCAGGTCATTACTTATGACAGCATTTAGTCAGGCCTCCTTTGCGGGCATATAAATGCTCCTTGGTTAAATTGTCAGACGAGGCTTCCCGTCCAGAAGACCCCTGCACCGCCTCTCCTTCCACAACCCATTTGCATCTGTTCCAGGAATCCCATTTAATCAGCTGAGCACGCCCAGTAACCTTGATGAAATGGGCCCGTGACTGAGCGCGCTGCCAATTGTGGCCTCTATATTTATAAATAAGTATGTTGTAAATCTGTGTGATGATAAAACAGTAGCGTATTTATTTTTGCTGAAATCACACAAGGTTGCTGAGCTAGCTTACGCTGTTTTGACACCCTCCGCTTCAGATTGAATATCACGAAGCGGTGCTGTTTGCCTGATCAGAGATCTACGGTAGCATTGGTTTAGTCGTATTTTAACCAAGATGAAAGTGCAGTGAGGGCTTTGTCTTTATTTCCACCTCAGTGATGTCATTCACCAGTGGGAGCATCCTTGCAAAATTGCGTTTTTGTAACCTCTGTGCAATAGACCAAGCTGTTACTACCTCCTCGGATATGAGTGAGATGTTTTTTTTCTTTCTTTTTTTCTTGCACTGACTACACTGACAATCCAAGCGATTTTATTTATTAAATTCTCTGAATTCAGCTATTTGGATGCTCCAGGCAATAGAGATAAAATGATTGCTGGGATTGCCCATAGGATATAAGGTCGACTAATATGGTTAATATTATGTTTATTTAATGCACTTTCAGGTTCTATGAGTCATACTTGCAAAAATGTAAAACTTGTTGTTGTTGTTGTTGTTGTTTTGCTGAAAGCCAGCAGCCCAGGATGCAGATAATTTTGTTCACCTATTGATGTCGTTTTGACACCATAGCATCCTATTGGGGGGTTTTTCTTTCCTTTTTTTCTGACAACTGAATAATACTGTCTATGACAAGTCGACAGCTGGGTTCAAGTGTCTTATTCAAAAATATGTCTTTTTTTCTGACAGTTGTTTATCATTAAATGGTGTTTTAGGGAAAAGGCCCCAGGAGCAGAGAAACCGATGCAGAAAAGGCTTCATTATTTATTCTATTTTGTACCAGACAGTTGACATTTTGATTTTGATTTTTCTTTTTTCCTTTCTTATTAGTTTGAGGACATAACATGGTAATGTTGTCAATCTTTAATTGAACATTATGTATTGTTTTCCAAGCAAGAGGTATCACTGCAATGAAGGCTTTCATAAGATTTTGTTCAGTCACAACAATTTAATAGACAAATATACTTTTTACTACCATTAAAAAATGTCAGGATTTTTGAAAAAAACATGATGATGCTTTAAATTGATCTAAAGTGACAAATGCTTTTACATTGTTACAAGACGTACTTTCTATTCATTAAAGAATCCTGATCAACATATGTATCCTGGTTTCCACAAACAATATTAAGCAGCTGCATCGTCTTTAACATAGATATATAATAAGAGATTATTCTTGAGTACATAATCAGCATTATGAGTAAAGACTGATGAAAATGTAGCTTTGCTGTCACAGAAATAAATGACTATTTACTATAATTTTAAAATCCATAGTACTGTGAAAACATCTTGGGCACTTTAGTATTTTCACCAGATAAAATAAACTCTTGTTTTAAGACATTTATTTATGTCTTTTGCTCTTGTGCACGAGGAGTTTGCACATGGAGAGTCGGCGCTCCACATGGAGATCTGATCTCACCATCATCAAATATGTTATTACATGAAGAAACATAAATGTTTAGTTCTTCTAGACTAAATCTAGAAGAATCAGGGCACACTACAGCCAAAAACCCAAACTATTCTTTTTCTGGTGAAAGTACTAACGTGCCTAATACTTTTGCACAGTACTGTATGAAAATAAAAACCAGTTATTTTACATTGCAATATAGCTTCACAATATAATTGTTTTTAATTTCTTCAATTCAATAAATGCACCCTTGGTGAGTGTACAAGACTTATTAAATATATTGATATTTCTTTTAGATCCTACATTTTTGAATAGTAGTGTACCTTTAGAAAGTATGATCAGACCTGTTTTGTTTATATCCAGCTAAGTGAATAACCTGTTGTAGGTATGAAACCCATTCAATCTCTCTCTTGCAGGATATGGACCATTATGAAGTAAATCTTCTCTTTAACGTCACGTTGCCAAAGATGGTGAAGCTGGTTTTGGATACACCTAAGATTTGCACCCAGGTAAAGCTACAAAAAAATCATATGCTATCCTCAACATTGGCTGGGACAGACACTCAGGTTTTTCGTAGAAATAGATCAGTAGGGATAATCATGTCTGGCGTGTTGCGGTGTAAAACCAGTGGCTAGTGAAGGACACAATCGTACGTCATTTGGAGCTGAACGAATAGAAGCCGCTACTAGACATCCATCAGCCTAATTTCTGACATCAGAACAACACTGTTGGGGATGTTTTCTTAAGTGTGTCCTAATTGATCTATTCTGTATTTGTAAGATTACAAAGTATAATTTAGAGACGATGTTTCATCGAGTGACTGGTTGAATACTAAACTAGAAAGTATGAAAGTATTTTTAACTTTAAAAAAAGAAAAACACCCTTCAATACACTCTAATAAATTTAGGCCAGTCAAATCTTTTTCCCTTCAACAAGCTTGTTCTTACTCAGCCTGATCAAGATCCTGCGCATTTGATTAGAAGAAAACGCGCGTTTTGCCCTTAAAAGGGAAAATAACTCCTTGCCCAGCTGCAATCTTTTGTTTATGCTTTTTTTTATTAAAGTTTGCATTGATTAGTCATCTATACTGCCCATAAGAGTCTTTAAGTCCAAATAGGACAGATGGATGACACTCTGTGTAAATGCTACTGGCTGATGTTGGGATACAGCAGGGCACCTTAATTACTCCTAGCCATTTGCTTAATGTAATTCTGTCTCCCTGTTTGGTCAATTGCTAAACTAATTATCTTTCCCTCTCTCTCCTCTTCCACAGCCAATCCCGCTGCTTAAGATGAAGATGAATCAGTCCTTGACCATGTCACAGGAACAAATTGCCTGCCTCCTTGCCAATGCCTTCTTCTGTACATTTCCCAGACGCAACTCACGCAAGTCCGAGTATGGCAACTACCCCGAGATCAATTTTTACAGGTAGTGCCTCCTCTTCAGTGGTGACTCTGGAGACCCGTTACTTTCTTTGCAGGTCTAGGTATTGATTGTCTGAGGTTTTATCTTTCCATCCAAATTAGGGTTTGTGTAGGCTGTGAGGTAATTCTCAACATGATTTAATTTTGCTTCCCATTATCTAGTAGTCTGTTTCTATTACGTTTACAATCCATTTTTTTGGCCTGTTAATGTGGCATGTATAGGCCCCAAGTTTTAAATTTAGTGAAGTCTACACAACATTACACTTCTACACATTCACAAATTCACACTGTGTTTTTCATTTACAATGAGCATATGCACTATTCTGACTTTTCCATCATTAAATGTTTTAATATTGAATCATCCATAAGAGGTTATGATCCTTCAGACTCCAGTTAGAGTTGTAAGTGTTGTAAACACAATCTTTGCCATATTAACTATTTTTGGGGTTTCAATAATTCCGTGATGTGGCTATTGTTAAAAATATGTAGTTTTTCTTTTGGCTGACTTCGGACCTTATTGCCGTTTTACAGTGTGTAGAGGAGATCGCGTGTAGGAGTTACTCTCCCCTCTTAAATTGAATCTCTACAACAAAGCCACTCATGTGGTACAGAACTTAAATCAAGCCTTTATAGGCTGATTAAAACAAATGAATGAGATGCTAGAAAGACTGATGTGAAGTGCGTGGCCATCCATCTCTCGTCTGTCATCATGCCTAGTCAGATGTCTTCCTCTGAGCAGGATCCCCCTGCAGCCAGTGCTCATCTCCCTGCATGGAGATGTTGTTAGTATTTAAAGACAATGTATCAAAGTGTACATATCAGTGACAGTCGGATGAGATACGCTGTCATATGGCCAGTCCTATAATTTTTTGTCATATGGCCAGATCATTTGAAGGGCTCATCATGAATGGCTCCCTGTCACAGAGATTCAAATGATAAGGGTGATATTTATTCATGATGTAGCTGGTAAAATGAGTTTTGTTTACTATGTACAGGTTTATAGATACAGTAATACCTCGGTTTATGAGTTTAATTCGTTCCAAGAGCGAGCTCGTACACCAAAACAATTTTCCCCATAAGAATGCACTAAAAATCACTTGAATCGTTCCACACGACCATAAATGCCCATTTTAAATATTTTTTTGGTTTTAACCTATTAATTACATTTAAAATTATAACCATTAAGATCTCGTATAAATACTAATTAGTAATTGACTCTAAAACTCTAAAAAGTTTCATTTTCTATATTCTTTCTATATGCTGTACTGTACATATATATTTCACTACATTGTAGCGTTGCTACTTTGAACGAGAAGGAACCTGTCTGGTTATTAAGAGATTGTATTGAGAACTAACGGATTGCTGTTCTGGCTTCAACCCACGCCGTACATAACAGAAGAATCAAAACTATATCTCTGCTTCAGAGCTCTCTCTAATCCCTCAGAACTCAACTCTCTCTAGCGCCGACTGAAACCCCGCCCTCTTAAAGTGACAAGACTGTTAACTTAACAC
This sequence comes from Rhodeus uyekii, assembly GCA_037043235.1. NCBI lineage: Eukaryota > Metazoa > Chordata > Actinopteri > Cypriniformes > Acheilognathidae > Rhodeus > Rhodeus uyekii. The sequence goes on from JAWRVZ010000013.1 coordinate 5,403,836, forward strand.
TTATTGAACACATCAGATTAATTAGTTCGTTCAACATTTGTAACGATATTGCAACGTGAAGAATAGCGATCACAATTAATGCAACAACACAATGTAAAACTGCTGTAAATCACTTATGTAGATCATTGTGACAAATGATCAAGAATTATAACTGTTTATAGTATGCTGTTCTCTAAAAGTGTGTGGCCCTTTAAGAATGTCATAACCCCCTGGGTGCTGGACTGAGAACACAGGTGAGCCTCATTAGTATGCAATGTGTCGTGTTGGTAACACATGCTCCATTAATAAAGATTCATCATTCACATACATCATATTCACAGTAATAGTCGTTGTGATGATTAACGGAATGAACAACAACTTATAATGCACTGTGGTGAATGATGCAATGATGCAATTTAAATTGACGAATTAATGTAGTAGTGCTGCAGAAACTTCTTATAAAAGTTACTGTCAAATATTGTCTTTGCTGTAATGAAGTTGCTTTTATCCAAAAAACAAACCAAGTAGCAAACAATCTTTTAAAATCTCTTTGGGAAAACAGTCAGTGGTTCATCGTGCTGCACAGAAGCACGAAGAACGCAGCCCTTAGTTTTACTCTGTCATTCTGAGATGGCTATTGATTCCCCAGGCACTTCAAGTACTTATACAACTTCCTAGACATACAGAGGATCTAAATATAATGCATTTGGCTTACGTTTCTGCCTTTTTCCCCCTGCTGGTCATACTCAAAAGTGCTCTATGTAATAAAGGTCTGAGTGATATCAGCATTAAAGTAATTGAACTTAATTGATCATTCATGTGAACACAGTGATCCAGACTGTGTACTAGAATTCTACATTAAAAATGTATTTAGTGTATGTTGCCATGCCTTCTTTTTGTTTTTTGTTTTCTTCTATATTGTATTATTTAGGAGAGTGTGGTCCGTCGCAACAGCCATGCCGCAGAAAACAAGTTTCAGCAAGACCGCAGAGTATCCAGACATGCGGATCGTTACGGTGCGGCCCACTTTAATTGAGTGACTGTCCATCAGTTTACTCATTGGCTTGAGCACTGCCGCTATCAAGCGCCAGGCAATTTAGAGATTGCTTGTTTGGCAGAGCTGTCAAAGTCTGCCCTCGGGGAAATGACATATAGGCTGGCTGAAGATATATTTACTTTAGTTTCAAAATGTGCACATCAAAGCAAGCATTCCTGCGCTGCAGAATACCTCCAAACATATAAAAACAGATCCACCACTGAGATCTGAACAACTGGCATTTTTTCTTGAAAGATGCAGATTGATGCCATGTTTGTTGTTTTCAGTTATGTCCGACTTGAATTGGGTTGTACAACGACTGCATTCATAGAATTATATTTAGGGGTGAATAGGATAAGCCGTATCAGATTTTCCTTAAATCTGCTGTTGTAAATAAAAAAGCAGTTGTAATTCTGGGTGTCTGCTTCGGCATTTTTGACTTGCTTCTTGCCATACATTTATGGAAGTAGCTTTCCTGTAGTTCAATCAGTAGGGCATTGGTGTTTACAACGCCAAGGTCATGGGTTCGATCCCAGGGAAAGCAAGAACTGATTCAATGTGTTCCTTGAATGCAATGTAAGTTGCTTTGGATAAAAGCATCTGCCAAATGCATAAATGTATGTAAATATTTGATCATAAGTTTAAGGTCAGTGAGATGTACGTTTATTTATTTTAGTGTGTGAGATTTTATGTTGCATTAAATTGATCAAGTGTGCCATTTAAGGAGTGCTCATTTAAAGTTTCTGTTCATAAAAAAAATATCTTCAAACGCAAAACATGTGGCAGTACAGCTATTTTCACCATTGATAATAATAATAGGGAATGTATTTAGTTGGCACTAAATCAACAAATTACAGTGAGTAATTTGAAATGCCAAATTTTACTCTTTAGCCAAATTTTTACTCTTTAGCCAAATAATTATGGGTTTTCTACTTTGGCATTTCATCAACATGTTTATAGATTTTTAGATCTGGGCACAAAACTCATTTTGCCTGCCATGTACCTTCCCTTGTGCATTTCTCACCGACACGTCTTACCCTAGTCTGCTTTTTTTAATTTTGGTCACAGAAATTCCCTGCTTGTCATGTTATTGAAATCGGGTATATAAGATCCTTTAATAGGCACTTGTTTTGTTGAATTAAATAATATTTTCTTATGTTTCTCATAGGTCAACAATCAGTTTAACTAAAAAGCAGCTATTTTCAGTCAACAACAGGTTGCCCTCCAGGCCACATTACATAAAATCAGCTCCGCCATCAAGAAGGCTATATATAGGAAGCTTCAATAACTCTGTCTTCCTTCCCAAAGGGCTTTTAGTGCATCAGCTTTTCCTCTCTCATTTCATTTGTTCCACCCTCCCTGCTTATTCCATTGACATCAAGTGAGAGGAAGAATGAATGCAAGTGGAAGATGGTTAGCTTGAAGACTGCAGTATTCTAAATGGCGAAAGCCATTTGCTTCGGTAGGGGAGGCATCGCGACTGTAAGGCTTTTGCTATTTGGGACTTTTAAAAGCAAGCCTGCAGTTCTTTAATGTCTTTAAAAGAATGAAAAAGCGTTCCTCTCTCCATCCTTTGTGAAATGGGACATGAGAGCGGCGCTGAGCCCGCAGGCGTGGTTCCGTATCATTGTTGTCCTGACAGAAAGCCCATCACAGGCAGGCTTGCTGAGCAAACAGGACTTGTGAGATGAAGCGGCAAAGTCTGATCACACGGAAGGCCTACTTCTCTTCACGTGTTCCCAAGAATGACGCACTAACCTGCAGAAGTTCACATATATATCACACTGTCTTTGAGAACTAAACATCTCCCTCTAATGGTTGTATATGACTGTGTGGTAAATGCCCTCTGAAAGTAAATGTGGATTGTGTGAATTGATTTCGCTAATGTATGTACCCAATCAACACTTGTGTATCTTTGTCTTTTTATAGACTGTTTGAAGGTTCCTCCTCACGCAAGATTGAGAAGCTCAAAACTCTGCTGTGCTATTTCAGAAGAGTCACTGAATCAAGTAAGTCTGCATCTGCCAAACTGTACAAATACCCACTTAACGCTCCAACTTTGTTAATATGGTGTGTTTATTATATTCCTGTTTGTGTGTGTGTGTGTGTGTGTGTGTGTGTGTGTGTACATTTTCAGTTCCTACTGGCCTTGTCACATTCACAAGACAATGTTTGAACACTATTCCAAAATGGGAAAGGTACACAAGTTTAAATACATATTTATTGTGCTTGGTTGTCAGTGTTGTTACTGGGTTTATTCAATGACTTCTTATACTTGGATGGATACTTTCATTTTATATATAATTATTTTCCCCATGTTTAATTAACATGTGCATTTTCTTTGAGGGGTCAATAAACCTTATTTTGTTTATCGTTGTAGGTCACAAGGAAAGTCAACAAATAGCATATATACTGATTAAAACAAATGGAGTATTTGTCTGATTTTGTATTTTTGAATGTACTACAGCTAGAGGGCTCTCTGACATTTAAAGTAGTTCACAAAGATCTCTCCTTGTGTTTGATAAATGAACCATGGCACCATGTAGTCACTTTGGCCAATTGCTTCCTCTGGCCATGCAAAACCAACTCTGTTTTGCTTATTAGAGAACTCTTACCGCTGAGATGATTATATTTTTAATTGCTTAAGTCATGATTGTAACCTTCCGATCCTAGTTCACTATAGAATGTTTAGCCGCGTCTATAAATGATGCAGTTATTTAACACTTCATATAAACTAATGTTTTAGTAAGTGCTTATTTTGCCTGTAGTGTTTTGATGAAATTTTATTTCTGACCTTTAGCTCAAAGACACAGCTGACCCGTCTTCATATCACCTGCAAGGGCACCATAGAGACTGAGGGCTATGGGATGCTTCAGGTGAGAATGTCATGCATGGGTAGCTTAGTTTTCACTGTGACGTCTGTCAAATATAAGATTACTTTGATTGGCACAGAAGACCCTTTCTGTCATTCTTCCTCCCACCTCAATAAGACATGTCTGCATTATTAAAATATAGTCTATTATAGTGTATTTTTGTGTAAAATGTGCTCATTTGGTTTCAGCTGTTGAACGAGAACACAAATAGACACAAAAAAACAGTATTTCCCCACACTATCATTCTTCCAGTTTAGCATACTTTTTTTCTCATTTCTTTTTTAATTTCCTTTTGAAAGCGTATGAACTTTTTATTTTTATACTTTGTCACCTTTAATACACTGTCACCTTCCATTTTAAAATATATGTCAATTTATTTCTGTGAATATACATATATTTTGTTTAGATCAAAATATGCATATTTGATTATTATACAATTTCTGGATTTTTGTTGATTTTTTTTTAAATCTTATATTTGTTGTTGGTGGTGAGATTTAAAAATTTTTTTTGAGTGTAACGTCATTAAAGATTTGAGACTGTGACCCAATATGAGTGCCATGCAACAAAAAAACAAAACAAAAAAACTACCATATCTCAGTTTTGACCTAGCCGACTGAGGTTCTGCAGCTCCGTCGGCCCCGATCACGTCCCTCCCTGCACCTCTCCAGTTCATTGCAGAGTCTGTCTGCCGGGGTCCTCTGCCCTGCTCTCCTTTTCCCATCTCTCCCCAGTTGGGGCAGGGCACACTCTGACAGCTGATGGGCACACATGAACAGCCCTGGGAGGTCCCAGGAGTCCAGGGTCCTGCCGGCCAGATTGACGGATGTTTCCGGAAGGGTGGGACGGTCTGACAGGTTGTCAGTAGTGCTGAGGAGAGGCGGGGCAGTCAGAGCTGGAGTTGAGTGACCTGATCAGCGAGATCATCTGGCAGCCTGCCAACCTCCCTCCCCTTTTCTCCTCCATCTCACTGTGGCCCAGTGAGTCTGGCCTGACAGCCTGCAAAACAGCCTCAAAGGGGTCCTACACTTCCCTTGTTTACCTTTTCAAAGCTGTCCTAGGCCAATATTAGCACTGCTACCCACACCCCCAGTCTTTGAAATATAAAAATGCATAACAACAGGAGACAGCACTGAAGCAATATGTTTCACAACAGATTTTAGCAGTGCCACAAAGCACTCCTGTCTTCCTTGCGTCCTTCTCCTGCTCTTAATGATTTGGGCAATTTTATTTAATGATTTGTTTTTATAATGCATTATGATGTGCATTAAAATGACGTCATTTCAAAATTAAAAATACAAGATTATTACTTATGACAATAGCTTAAACTGTCTGCCTGGAAGCTGTGAATGCATTTGTTTATCATCTGACCTCAATGACCATTGGTTAATAGAGCCATTATCCAGCATAAAGGTTATGGTGTTTGGCCTTGGCAACAACCTGCAGGTGACAGTGGCATTCCTGCACATGTTTTACCTCAATTACCTCGTTTAGTAATTCGTTTATTTCTGTTTTTTTTAATCTGACATTTGTAAAAAAAAAATTTTGTTAATTTTACATTGGTGAAAATTAGTACATTTAGTGCATTTTCTCAATTCATCCGCCATCAGCAGGTCTAGCAAAAATAATTTTGGATTTGTACATGCACCAAAAATTGTGTACAAGTCGCAGAAAATTATCTCCTTTTATTTTACTAATCTTGTAGTTTTACGCACAGCCGGGTACAGCACTCTATTTTCCACCCCTGTGTATTTTAGCACCCTGTCCCTTTACCAAAACATACAGTCTGGTGACGTCCTGGACAAACAGCCTGGCTTCCAGTCTTACCATTTGAATGTTCAGACAAATATCATAGATCTTTGTACCGTAACACAATTTCACACCACCTTCAAGGATGAAATTGTTTGTTTTTTTACTTTCAGGCCAGCTGAACAATTTTGCTCTATGTATTTTTATTTGTGCTGCAGGTGGATTTTGCGAACAGGCTGGTGGGTGGAGGGGTGACAGGTATGGGGTTAGTCCAGGAGGAGATACGCTTCCTCATCAACCCTGAGCTCATCGTATCACGCCTCTTCACGGAAGCCCTGGACCACGACGAGTGCCTCATCATCACAGGTCAGCACACACACATGCACAGGAGTGGAAACAGTCCACTCCTCCCTCCCGTCTGTCTTGTACACCCATCTGATTGATGTCAGCCATCATTGAAGTGTCTCGTACCTCCCTTCTGGCTGTTCTGACACCTGTTTTCTAAAAAGTGAAAAAATATGTTTGCACTTGGATGAATCTATGGCTCATTATATAATAGGTTGGCATGGGAATCATTAACAAATCTGGTTCATTAACACAGGGGTTTTCAACTTTTTAGTTTCAAGGACCCTTAAATAAAGTGATCTTTTGGCAAGGGACCTCTTCCATAAAATATCGGCATTTAAACTGTGTGAGAAAAATATTATGACTGGGTTTTTGTGGGTCTTAAAAAGGTCTTAATTCACCTTACACAAATTAAAGCCGATCTTATATCATGTCATGAGCTGTGAAAACTTCACTCTAAGTTCTGTGAATTCCCTATATAATTAATAAAATAAAATTCTGAGCCCATCGGCATAAAGTTATTTTAATCTTTAGACATTTGCACTGGAAAACATTTTTCAGTGTGATCAGAAGGTAAAGTATAAGATATTTCCTTATTCTTGTAGTTGAGTAGAGCGATTCAAGCTTAGTTTTTTTGGAAAATGAAAGCAAAAAATAATGTATATCTGTTGGAAGTTGCGTTTTCAAACTGTTGCTAAAACAACTCATTGTGTTTCTCCCTGGACATTTACACTTGGAGAATATATTGATGTATAGTTTTCTCTTACGATTTAATCCTTTAAATTTTCTATACTTGGTTTTAAATAGGTCTTAAAGTCTTAAATGTACCTTCATAAAACCTGCAGAAACCCTGCATGATGATATTATAAAGATAGCATGTGGTTGTTTCTTTAAAAAAAAAAATCTTTTGTCACTAAAGAAAAGTACTAAAATATTACTTTTGTATTAAATAATAAAAAATATATATGTTAACAGTGCTTGTATAAACAGGAAAATAAACATTTTAAATTAGAATTTAATTCTATAGTTCTTATCACAAATAAAAATTTCTTTAGAAAGCATTATGAAACATAATATTTTCAAATTTAGGAAACATTAAAACGAGTGTGTTAGTTGTTGTTTTTTTATACTTCAAGCAAACTTTGACTTGCCTAAACAACAAAACGTGTGTGTGCATACATATGTTAATATGTATGTGTGTGTGTGTACACAATGCCCTCCACAATTATTGGCACCCCTGTTTAAGATGTGGTCGTGGACTTCTAAAAATTATCTCTTTTTTTAAACAACATAGAACCCAAATTCAAAAAAGAGAAAAATCCAACCTTTCATTTAATTACATTACTTTGGTGGTATAAAAAAATCCCACATTTAGAAAAAAAAAATAATCATGTGTCTTGAAATCATTATTGGCACCCCTAACAATTCCTCTGAAAAATGTAATGGATTTTTTTATACATATTTTTTTTTTTCTGTAGTTGCTAAAGTTGGTCAGGGTATCTAGGAACTTTTAATTATTAGTTCATGACATGATACAGAGGCCTAATTCTCTTACCCATTCGTCAACATGGCAAAGACAAGAGAGCACACCATTCAAGTAAGGCAGTTTTGTGTCGACCTTCATAAGTCAGGCAATGGCTACAAGAAAATAGCCACTCACCAACTTGCCCGTATCTTCAGTCAGAGGAATCATTAAGTTTAAAACAACTGGAACAGTGACAAACAAGGCTGGAAGAGGTCCCAAGTTTATCTTGCCACAACGCACAGTTTAGAGAATGGTAAGGGAAGTAAAAAAAATAAAAAGTAAAAGTAAAAAAAGCTCACTGTCACAGAATTGCATCAAAGAGTGGCATCTTGGGAAAACTCTCACAAAGTCTCTAAAACAACCATCAGACGCTCTCTACATGCCAACAAGCTGTTTGGGAGGCATGCAAGGAAAAAGCCTTTTCTCACTAAACGTCTGGAGTTTGCTAAGTGTTACTGGGACTTCAACTGGGATTGTGTGCTTTGGTCAGTTGAGACTAAGATTGAGCTTTTTGGCAACAAACACTCTTCATGGGTCAGGCGTAAAACAAAAGATGAGCATGTAAGATTAAAACTCTAACTGAATGTTTGCGCGCCTGTAAATTACATCCGCAAGTGGATAACAGATCTACACGTGAAAAAATGGGAACCCGCAAGCTCATTTTAATTCCTCGCGCGTGCATGAAATCTCATCTGCGAACATTGCCCACACACGCGAACATTGCCCACATCTTCTCTCGACTGCTGTTTTTGCTCACGCAACACTTTTATTTTACTCGACGAACACGTGAAGTGAAGTAGTGAGGCGGCATGGGCTGCTCCGAGTGCTCGACCACCTATTTTAGTTGTATTTACTATATTTTAAACTGTTGCGTTCCTTCACTTTTTATTGCATACTGTCACTTCTTGCTGTACCAGGGGTGTCACTAGGTCGCTTTTCTACTCAGCCCCTTTAAAAATTGTGATAAGGTCTGTAATCTGTACACACATTCGTGATCGACTTTAAACCTCATATGAAAATTCAGCTCCTCCCCATCTTTTAGTCAGTGGCAGAAGCAGAGGACAGCTAGACAAGGTTTATCGATATATTCTCATGACTTCTGCATCTGCCGTTCTTTGTCATAAATGCTTATATAATTTAATGCGGGAGCGATAAGAAACGAGTTTAAAGCTCTGCAACAACCACTGTAAAGTTTTCACTCCAATGCTTTCCTCAAGTGAAAATGGAACGTGAAGACATGCTTCAGACATATTCTGGATGTGGCATTAACATCATGCGTGCACAGAAATTATTAAATACACAAACAAAGTATATTGGCTTAACCTGGTTGCCTTCATGTTCATTTACTAAAAATTTGAGTTGAAAGTGTTTATTCAACAAACTCAAAATAATGTTATTGCAACAACATTTGTGAACCTAATCTGATTTATGAAAAGTTGAACGACGATATTTCTTTTTTTAATTCACGATATTCAATAGCAGACAACACTGTCAATGCTCTGATTTATCAGAGTGAATGACTGAGACAAACATCATGTAGTTATTTTGTTCTACTAAATAATGAGATAGCAGCTGATTGTGACATTTTATAGCCTTGGAGTATAGAGACTTGTGGGGTTTTGATGTCACTTTGAATTATAGAAGTGGAAAATTGATAGATTCATGATCTGTTGTTTGTTTTTAAATAGAAAAAAAAGGAGTGGTTTAATATAGGGCAGATTAAAACATTACAGTGGTTTGTCTATTCTAAATGAATATTAAATGATATGATCTGGTCAGTTAAAACGATTTGAAATTAAATCAATATTCAGGGGGAGTGCCAGTGCTTTATTCTTTCTACTTCAAGCACTGGATTCCAAGTAATTATCTAAAGAGATAGTTCACCTAAAATGAAAATTCATATAGAATTCAAATAAAATATCATGAGGAATTCATTCAAAATTGCACTTCATTCATTGAAAAGATTCCTTCACATTGATGACACCACTGTCACAGTATTTTAATACATTGTTTGAAGGAAACCATTGATCTAAATGAACATCATGAAAATCATTTTGCTTGTTTTGGACCATCAATTAGGGTAGGGTAATTATGGACTTTATTAGGTATTTATGTTTAATGCAGGCATCAATTATCATGAGATCAGGTTTGTTTCCATCCACTAATGAAGTCAGTGGCTGTAATTACAGTTTTCCAACACTGCATATAGTGAGCTGAGTAGCACAATGCATGTTTTTGCTGCAAGTAATTTGCCATTGCTCACTGAAGATTGTGTGTATACTTTCAGCTACATTCTTCGCTCCCCGTCTTCCCTCCTCATCCAATTTGAACGTAAATCCATTACATTGATTCACGCTGGAGTCAGGGCAGCCCTGTTATTCCTCATTTCTCTCTAGCTGAATTGCCCTATTCTTCACCCTCCAACTGACTGTGCTTGAGTCAACACGTTAAGTGACACCCCCCCCCCCCCCCTTCCCTCTCACTTCACATATCTCCCTCTTCCTCTGTCTCTCTCTCTGTCCCAATGCTATTCTTCCATCACTCTGTTCCTCCTTTATGAACTGCTCTTTGACTGAGTTGTAGCATTGGAGAGGAGACCAAGTCATGAGTAAGTGTCCTGCATCTGATACATTAATTTATCAAAAAAGTGCTGTTTAAATGCTGCCTAAAAGAACTGCCACTCTGTGTTTTATTAAACAGCAATATTGCAATATATGTAATTTACTCCTCATTAAGGTTCTAAACCTTTATGACTTATGTTTATGACAACTAAAAATCAGGTCAGGAATCTTGGTGTGATTTTGGAGTCAGACCTGAGTTTCAGTAGCCATATAAAAACAATAACTAAATCAGCATATTATCATCTCAAAAATATTGCAAGAATTAGATGCTTTGTCTCCAATCAAGACTTAGAGAAACTTGTTCATGCTTTCATCACCAGCAGGGTGGATTATTGTAATGGGCTCCTCACTGGCCTTCCCAAAAAGACCATAAGACAGCTGCAGCTCGTACAGAACGCTGCTGCCAGGATTCTGAGCAGAACCAGAAAATATGAACACATCACACCAGTCCTTAGGTCCTTGCACTGGCTTCCAGTTACATTTAGAATTGATTTTAAAGTACTGTTACTTGTTTATAAATCACTCAATGGCCTAGGACCTCAATGCATTGCAGATATGCTCATAGAATATAAACCTAACAGATCACTAAGATCATCAGGATCAAGTCACTTAGTAATACCCAGGGTTCACTCAAAGCAAGGAGAGTCTGCTTTTAGCTGTTACGCCGGCCGCAGCTGGAACCAGCTTCCAGAAGAGATCAGGTGTGCTCCAACAGTAGCCACATTCAAATCAAGACTCAAAACACATCTTTTTACCTATGCATTTGCTGATTGAGCACTGTGCTATGTCCGAACTGTTTGCATTTTATTTTATACGTATTATCTTTTTATTCTTTTAATCATTTTTAATGTTTTACTTTTATCATTCTTCTTTATGTAAAGCACTTTGAATTACCATTGTGTATGAAATGTGCTATACAAATAAACTTGCCTTGCCTTGCCTTGCCTATGTTGTTCTGTGGAACATAAAAGAAGATATTTTGAAGAATATTGGTACAAACCGTACCCCATCCGTCCAACTATCCAATTTATTTTAGTATTTTTTTTATTTAAATGTAATTTTATTTTAACAAGTTTTCATTTTATTTCAGAATCGTTCGCATAATTGAACAGTCTCTTCAGTTTTGAGGTCCTAGTGCAGTCACAGCAATGTAGAAATATTGTGCTGCGATTGGCTGTTGCCCACTCTCAAACCTGCTGTCATGCTCATTTCTCATCCACCCATGCCTTCTGACATCTTCCAAACAAAGCACAGGACACAAACCATTGCGCAGATGCACAAACCATTAATCAATCAAAATCTTGTGCCTTTCAAACCCTTATGCGTATGTCATTTCCTGGAACACTAGAGAAGATTTGATCGTTTTTGTGCAGGAGTAGCTACACACCATTGAGAAGTCATTTTTAGAGCTGTTCTAGTGGGTTAAAATTCTAGGAAATCAGCCTCAAAGTCACTGTGAACTTGAGTGCTTTCCACCCTGTCACAAAATACCCTCTCTCGGAATCAAGCTCAGATATTAGTCATCTCTCTCTCTCTCTCTCTCTCTCTCTCTCTTTCGCTTACGTCCTCTCTCTCACCCCTTCTGCCCTCCCTTTCCACTTAACAATATTACCTCTGGCCACAATGAATGACTGCAGGAACGGCCTTCTCTAATGGATCCAGCCATTCCATCACTGTTATTACAACAAAAGAAATATTCATCGTCATCTCCGATTCTATTGCACTGCAACTCGCCTTTGCAGCAAATCATATCCCGCCAGTAATGCATCATGACACAGGCTCTTTAATGCACACTTTCTGCATCAGTACAGTTGGCAGAAATGCTGAAGTACCGGTACTGGGACTGGATTTTAATCTTGTGATTGATCTTTGTCAGAGTGCCAAAACTGGCCACAAACACTAATTAGATCAAGGTGAGGGTGGAGGATTCTGGAGGTCTTTGTGACAGTAGGAAGATTTTTGATTGTTTTTTACGTCAGGATATGATTTGCCACGGAAAAATAAATGGCCTAAAAATATGTATATATTTTATAATAATAGTTTCCTTTTTATAATAAAGATTCCATAGGTGTTTATTTGTTTTCATGCTTGAATGTTTAAAAATTACATTATATTCCACAAATTTTACAATGTTGCTGTTCACCTCTTGTCAGTTACACTCAGTAACACTCTCTATGATCAACTTAGCTCATGGTGCTTTTGGGAAATGCAGCCATGTTTAGTTCCTTTCTTTCTGAAAAGCACAGGATGCTCTGATTGGTCGGTTAAACCAGTGTGTTGTGATTGGTGAACTGTTTCAGAAATGTCAGGGCACTAACCATAACCGTGACTTTCAACAGGCTATTAATGCAGCTCATCCAGGCCTTTTTTAATGAGAGATATTGTAATGTGTACATTACTGGAAGAAAATTGGGCGTTTCAGGGAGCCTGATATAGAGAATAGCTATCTTTGGAGTGTACTTTGTGCTTTGTAACTTTGCAGACCTTTTGTTACTCAGACAGTAACATTACTCACTAAAAAAAAATCTTACCTCTGCTCACATTTTGTGATTAACTGAAATGATTTCTGTCTATAATATTGTGGGGACAAGAAAATGTTATGCACTATGTTGTGGAATTGACCCACTTTTTATGTTTTCATATTTTGTTTATTTACTCATCTTTCAGGCACAGAGCAATATAGCAAGTACTCTGGATATGCAGAGAGCTTCAAATGGAAAGCCAATCACAAAGATGACATACCCAGGTAACATTTTGGATTGCTGATGATAATGACTTTAGGAAACACCTCTTAAATGGGTTTCTACGCTTTTTAAAATGTAATTAATTGTACTGAATATAACCAAGCATCAACCTAGTAAAAATGAGGAAATCCCTGAATAAAATAAACATCTTTTCCCTTGCTCAGAGATGGGTGGCAGCGGAGGTGCACCGAGATTGTGGCCATGGATGCACTGAAATACAGGGATTTCATGGAACAGTTTCAACCTGAGAAAATGACCCGGGAGCTTAACAAGGTCAGCAAAGGATTCAAGCAAATATTGTGCAGTGTTTCTCTCCAATGACATGAAAGAACAAATCCTTGACCTCCATCAAGCCTTTTATTATCTTAACCATGCCAATCTGTGTTGCTTAGAGAATTTAATGAGGCATGACATGAGTGTTCTTGTTAGACTCTCTTGTATTCTGCAGTGATTGTTTCTCTATCATTAAAGGATGTATTCTTTTTCCAGGCATACTGTGGTTTCATGCGGCTAGGAGTGAACCCTCAGAACCTCTCTGCTGTTGCCACAGGGAACTGGGGATGTGGTGCGTTCAGAGGTGACACTCATCTCAAAGGTACATGCAGGTCCTCAAAAAAGTGAAGCTACAATTTTCAAGATGCTTGTATAGGATTTCTTTCAGACATTTCATGCACCCATGTTAAAACGCTCGCCGTTCGTTGTATTCCAGCTGTTAATTATTGTCATGTTATGGGTGAACTCATAAATGGCTGATATTAAAAGTCCTTATTTGTTTTGTCTAATTAAAAAAATACTAAAATCACAGCTATTTTATTTAGTCTTCACAACGTTATAATAGAGAGTTTAAAATGCTGTATGTAATCATAAATAGTTGAGTATATTTATTTCTAGATTTTATTCTTTTCTGGTTTTGTGTTTTGTCATTTAGACAAAACAGAGAAGCTCTTTCACTTTTTTTTTCATCCAAGACATGTTTTTTTCTCATTTTCCTGTTATTGATCAGCTGATGCACATTTATCTTTTCCATTATAAGTGCAAGTGATTTTCCAGCCTCATCCATAAATTCATAGCGAGCTTGTGACTTTGCCCGCTGATCATTTTCATTGATCATTGGAGGCCCGTTGCATGAGATGATTCCATCTTTGGTAGTTAATTATTGTTGAACCAGTGTGTGTTTGTATGTGATGTCTCCCATTGACTTATCAAACAGTAAATTCTTCTTAATGCTGGGTTATTTTGGGCCAATCTGTTTAGTTTAGCACTGGTTTGACTAGTTGTAATTGTTTGCTCCCATTTGAACATTCATTCTTCAGTGGGCTACATTCAACCTCTTTAAATATTTAAAATCTTTAGACTCAATTTGAAGCTGGGTGACTAAGATTGAGTCTCTTAATAGAGGTTGTTAGACATGGATTATTTACCTTATAAAAATAAATTGGATGTGTCAGTCATTTTCTCTACAGCTAGCAAAACTAAAGAATTCACACTATGCCATCAATGATGTATCACACCATATTTTATTCATTTGGGCTGGGCACAATGGGCAGCTCGGTATTTACTGGGGACCTTCAGATAATATTAACAATATATCATAGAGCATGCAGTAGTTGATTGACCCTTCATTGCGCTGATGGGGGTGGGAGGGGTAAATCTACATTTGTTTTTTTTTTCCTTTCCCATGTTCCCATGCATTGACTGGAATCCATGTGTAAATGTATGCATGTTATTTATCTTTAGCGATGTGTGCAGCAAAGAGAAATGAATATGAAAGGCTTCCTAAATGGTTTTTATGTATCACTATCGAATGTGTCTGTTTGTCCTTCCAGCTCTGCTGCAGTTGATGGCAGCTTCTGAGGCAGGGCGAGATGTGGCCTACTTCACATTTGGAGATGAAAGACTCATGGGGGATGTGTATGACTTGTACATCTTTCTTAAAGAGAATAGCGTCACAGTCGGTAAGAGGCCTGCTACATGTGCTTCATTCTGTGTCAGATCTGACACGTATTATAAAAATGGATGTTTGTCCTGTTCTTATTGGAGGTCGACGTCATTTTATTTTAAAAAAACAATATTGTTTTAAAAATAGACAGGCTGACAGAGTTGTTCAAAGGTTTTGGGTTGGCAAGCCTCTTATGCTCAACAAGGCTACATTTACAGTAAAAACAGTAAAATTATGAAATATGATTTAATTATTCAATATTCAAATGCCAAATGTATTTTGTATAAATGTCTATAAATGCAACAAAAAATACCCTGGCTAATTAAATATGACAGTACATATAACCATTTAAAAATTCCTGCAATATTGAGCCATTTGTTTTACATAATTAAATGATACCGTTAATGCTCTTCGGTATTTTGAAGTTCTCTGTTTCTGTCCCGTTTTTCTTTTCTGACATTTATTGAAACCTTTTTGAGAAAACTCTGTCAGCCATCTATTGTACTAAAGTGGAGACGGCAGTAAACTTGTGCACCCTGTGATTTATGAATGGCTCTGGATTTGGCTGACGCCATGATGCTCACCATCCCTCAAATCTCTCTCTCTCTCTCTCTCTCTCTCTCTCTCTCTCTCTCTCCCTCTCTGTGTCTGTCTGTCTCCTAGGCGATCTGTACTTCCACTTAAATCAGTATTCTAATGTGGTGTCTAAGCAGGGCAAGTGGCCTAACATCAGTCTCTATGGGTACATCATGGATAAGGTCAGTACAAATATGAAAGTGGAGCCCAACCCTGGCAGCAGCGACAGCAACTCGACCACCGCGCCTTCCCCCTCTCCTGCAGACTGCCATTAATGCTGGCCAACAGCTAACTGAACCTGTTCAAATGCCTCAGTGCTTTCTTCTCCTTTAGACTGACTTTTTGGGTGATTATCTGAGACATAGGGAAGCACATTATGCCTTTCTTTTATACCAACGAGTAAACATTTCAAGTCACTAAGAAAAGGCAACAGGAAGCATAGCAATAGTCACTCTGGCTGTAAATCCTTATTCATCTAGATTTGATCTCGGGGGAGTTTTTACTGGACTGGCACACAAACTTACCTGGGATCAAATTAAATGCCTGATCTTGTGCAATTGAATTATCCATTTAAATTGAGTGACCAAGTTGTAGTCTTTTGAATTGTTTTTGTTTCTATCCAGAAAGTAACAGGGGTTCACAATAAAGTATTTAGAGATCATTAACAAAATATGCATGACAACCTCTAAATACATGGGAAGGTCCACCATGACACTTGATTGCAAAATGTTTTGCACAAGACTTAATAGTTTTATTGTGGTAAAGGGAAAGGTATTGCTGAAAAATGAAAATAATTTTAACTGTTGAAAACAGCTTGTATAATCATAGTAATGGAACTGCTGCAAATTCAAATTGTTTGAAAACATATAGACTCTGCATGACATTTTTAGCAATTTATACCACAAGGTTTTCACTGTTTCATTTATTGTTCTGATTAAAGGCACCTTTAAAAAAATGGGGTTGATATTTAAAGGTAGTGAATATTTTCATATGTTTTGCTCCTTATTGTATTATGATTTGATAATTAAAATTGTTAATTCGGACACTTGTCTGCTTTTTTTTTTTCTTTCAACATGGACACCAACCTGAGCTTCTTTCTTTCTTTCTTTCTTTCTTTCTTTCTTTCTTTCTTTCTTTCTTTCTTTCTGCTGGCTATATGTTCAAGATCTTTGATATGCTAATCAAAACATGCTAATGCTTTTACCCAAGTTGACACATGGATCAGTGCAGAGCTAGTAAACGACTTCTGTTTCACGAAGTGTTCAATTATTTATGTTCAATTACAAATTCAATGCCATCTATCCAAGTCATAACAATGGAACAATTATCGTTACAGTATGTTAAGATTTATCTTTAATGTGTACCTTTTACATTCACTTTAAAAGTCACATTTCAGTTGAACTAAAGCAGTCTCTCTTTTTAAAATGTAAACACTTCATACTGTTATAAAATCTTATTATTTTTTATTTTTTTTTGCAGAACTGACTAATAGACCTAGATTGTATCTTTGTCCAATATGTATAAACGTCTTAATTGTATAATGCCACTTAATTGGACCATGTTATAATTCTGATTTGAGCCAACTGACCTCTTTTGATCACCACCTTTGTTACGACTGTTTCTAATAATCCACAAATGCGTTTGGACGTTTTCATCAGTTCAACCTGTAGCATATGTACCACTTGGTGACCAAAATATGGTTCCTTTTAAATACACTCTTGGTTTAAAACTGATGCAGCATCCCCTTGTTTTCTCAAATACTAAGGTTATTAAAGCATCTGACTTTAATAGAAATGTAAATGTCAATGAAATGAATTAAGAAGCATTACATTCTTGTCAACATTTGTCTCATAAAGAATGAAATTGTGGGCATGGAAGTTTCAAATCATGTTTTCGTTCTTACATGCTAAATGGCGGCTACCTTTAATAAGATCCCTGGTAAGGGAGGCTCTTGGCTCCATCTGTTTCAATAGCTGAAGTCAGAGAGCACCAAAATGGCATTTTCACTTATAATTGCATGACCTTATTGCTTGGTTACACGGCGCTTTTTGTTAGTTTCGATTATAGCACTGCTAAAGAGCAGAGAGGGACAAATGTAGATGTTTTATTGGAATGACGTGTATAACAGCACCACAGTATGAACCTCTGACTCATTCGGCACCTTGTACTATCGGGCTATTACAGAGCACTTTTTTGTGGTCACAGCTTGATTAAGTGCTGCTCCATAAAGAACAATTGTAGAGACTATCGCTAAGTGCATTTGCATCTAATGTTAAGATCTCTATTTTAGAGTCCGAAATGCTGTATATTTTTCCACGTATAAAAAGGTTGTGTGAGACACTTTGATCCTAAAAATCATGCATTTGGCATTTTCTTAATGCTGTATTTTAATCATGTCTGCTTTACTTCTGAAACAACCACGAGAGCAGCCCAGTGATGATTGATGACAATGCTTTCTTTTTTTCTGGTTGTTGGCCACTAAGAATGATGAAACTAGTTTTGAGGTACTGAGGGGGAGGGAAGGCAATTAGCTCAGACTGTAAAATCCGCCAACATAAAGACCATCAATCTAGATGACTGAAACCACATGTTCAAGAGAATTCTGCCCAATCTCTAGGAAAATTAGGAAAGCGTAATTGTCCAATGTGATTAAGAATCAGAGGTTACTGAAAATATCAATGTTCTCATTACACCCTAGCAGAACTTAGTCCTTTGCATAAATATTTGATTGAATTTATACACAGTGGTTGCGGGTGTTAATTACGGTTTAAGCTTTATTAAAAGGAAAGTGCACTGAAAGCATGGTAAGAAGTGGAAGAGCCAAACAGTTCAAATCTTGGGCTGTGGGCAATGTGAAACATGTATTGTTCTCTGATAAATCCATCTACTCTTTCTTTCCCACATCCATTGGAATCACTGTGTTGTGAAGGACCAGAGATGCTTAACCCCTGGACTGTTGCATTTACAGAGTAAAGCATGGGGTGGATCAGTGATGTTTTGAGCAGCAGTAGCATTCCCTACTGTGCTTGATGTGTGCGTCACTGCCAAGAACTACCAAACTGTTCTGGAGGATCATGTACGCATTATGGTGCAAATTTTGTACCCTAAAGATGGTGCCGTGTATTGGCATGATAATGCACCAATACACACAGCAAGACACAGTCTTAGATCTAAATATTTTGAGCCACTTTGGGGTTTTTTCGAGGAGTAGGTCAGAAAACGTTTTCCCACACCAGCATCAATGCTCAAAATCCCATTTTGAAGGACTTGTATTTGTCATTCCCAAAATTAATTGATGCTGTAGCTGGCCTTAAAAGGAGGCCCTAAACTATACTAATAAATGATTGTAGTCTAAAACCATGTGTTTCAGCATACTTGTACATCCTTGTATGTCTTCAGCATGAATGAGTTGCCCAGCCCTATATTTGTGACAGTTTTTGTTTATGATCCTACAAAAAGAATATATAATATAAAATATAATTAACATTTCAAACATATCTAGTCATCTAATGTGTCTAAAATATCTCATATGCTTATGGAAAACTGGGTATTTTCCCATTTGATAGTATGAGAGCAAAATTGTACAAAGGTAAAACGTCAAATAAATTATACATGAAGGTACTCAAAACATGCTGATATTTCAGGTGCTGCAGTTTAGAGCTGAAAGTGACCAACTGCTGCGCCGCAGTCAGGTCGCGCATACGGATTATGGGACGGATTTGACGTTGGAGAGATTATAGGACAGAAAAGAAAAGAAACGTCCAGCCTGAATCACGACCGACCGCATCTGAACTCAACCGGACCATCGTCATCTGCGCGCAGCTCAAGGTGAAGTGTGTTTGTTATGACGCAGAGATGAAGCTACGTCGACGCCGTCGAGCCAAGGGAAACATATAACGGATGGGTAACAGCTGTAACCAGTCGTCAGTCGGTATTTTACCACTGTTCGCACATATATTTACATAAATGTATTGGAAGTGGTTTTGGCAACGGGATTTTACATCGTTCTAATCAAATTGTCATTGAACGGAGATGAAGGACGAGCTGTATTTAGGCTACATGCCTGTTCTATAAATCGCCGGTATTGATAGAGCCTTTATAGTTATGGTTATCCACAAGAATTAATGAGGATATTTTTTAAAGTTGCCCTTTTTAATGAATTAAGTTTATAAATGCACGAATGTAATAAATAGTACTTAAAACATTAGAATACACTCACAAGATATGTTTCCCTTGTCCTCAGAATCTATCACATACAACTGGCCTGCTTACATTTTTAACCAGAGAGATCTGATTTATCCAGATTGTTGGTTTAAGTTGGAGTTTTCAGGGTTCAATCACTCAAACACACCTTTCTGTTTGTTTTAAACTTTCTCAGGAAATGATCTGAGTATGTGTGCCATAGTGCCTTGCTGTTTTTGAAGGTTGCAGACATGAGTCAGCTGAGGTCCCTGGCTGGTGCTCTAAGAAGCAGTAGCCAATGGATGAGGGGGCATGTGGGGACGGGACGGCGAGTTTTTGACCCACGTCGTAACTGTTCCAGCGGGGCTCCTGAGCCTTCATTGGCGGCCTGCAGCTCTAGCTATGTCGTGGAGATGTACTACGCTTGGCTGGAGGATCACAAAAATGTTCATGAGGTGCAGTGAACATCTATCTACTAAAGACACTCCGTCTTTGTCCCAATTCAGAAACACAGTGTGCTTTCTGTTAATATAAGAGCACTGCAATGCTATCATTAATTTGATATATTAGATTATGTTCCCAATCTCTACCAACCTTATGCTCATTTTATAGTTTCACATTTAAATCAGTGTTGTTTTAGTATCACTGATATACAGTTATATATATATATTTTTTTTAATTTTAAGGATAGTTTTTATTTTAGTTAAGTTAGTTTTAGTTTGTTAACAATAATAACCCTGATTTACATTAATACGTTTGGCAGACACTTTTATCCAAAGCAACTTACATTGCATTCATTGTAATTGTCATGTGTCATTAGGCTAAGCCCAATGCCAGACTAAAATGCCAGACTAAAATGCATGTTTGAACTGATTTAACTGAAATCAACTTGCTCTGACATATCTTAAAATGTCAGTTTAGTAAAGGTAAGTTTATAAAAGCTAAACTTAAATGTCCTAATATAACCATGGCATACTCCTGGTTTACATGCCAGACTTATATGTGGTATTTAGAAAAATGTTTAGGCTGCTCTGTACAATAAAAGTGAATGGGTAATAGAGAAAATAAAAATCTTGGAAATTGTAATAAATGTCTCCTTTTGAGTTCCACAGTCATATGAAATTAGAATGACAGAAAACCATTAAGCTTTTTTGTTTTGAACTAATAAAATATAAGATTTGACCTTGTGAAATATGTTTTTGTTATACTTGCAACAGTCTTGGGATGCATACTTCCGTAACGCCCAAGCCAGCAGTTCAGGGGAGTCTGGAGAGAAGCGCCTGTCTGCACTGCTCCAGGGAAGAGGCCAGTCTCAGACACCTGCCATGTCACAGAAGGTGGTGGAGGATCATTTGGCAGTTCACACTCTTATAAGAGCCTATCAGGTAAAGTGAGAGAGTAGCTCAAGTTTAAGTCCCATTCACATCAAGAGTGAGAACTATAATGATATCCATAACTGTAAAGTTTCAAAAATCGCAAACTATGGCAATAGCAAGAATAGAAAAATCTGCAACATGATCACAAAAAAACAATGATCACTTTCAGGATTTTTTTCCAATCAGAATCCACTCGACTTTAAATAACTTGACCATTTAAAGCACCAGATGATAAAGCACCACTTATGATAAACTGAATGTAATCATCCATTGGTGTGGATGCTAATGTAGTTATCATTAATGATGGTGAAATTAAGCTTTGAGAAGCACTGAGGCTTTCCCAACAGCTGTATCGAAATTTCAACACGGTGCACACTAACGACATAATGTGGTCAAAAGGTGGAAAAACTGCCTTTATGTCCCAGTCGACCCAGACATTTTTTGATTGTTTCATATAACAAATCAGTTTGTGCTACTAAAACCATATAAAGCAATAAGTGTTTAGTGTTTTACTATAAAGTAAATGTCTTTCACGAGCCATTGAACTTACATAATGTATGAATAAATGATTCTGAGAATAACATTTATGACAAATTCACTTGTGACTAGTCCAACTAGTGTTGTACTATAGCAGTTTTTATGAATCTGCTTTGATCAGCGCATACAGACTTCATATCAGCTTTTGAGAATCAATAATGAATCATTCTCTGACACAGTGCTTCACTGTAAGATGTTTCGTTTTTAAAATAGAAGCTTTGAAGCCTCCTGCCGAACTTCATATCACTAGTTATGGTTATCTTTATAGTTATCATTCTTGGTGTAAACGGGAATTTATAAAAAGGCTCAGAGACAGAAATGCTGAATTTCAGGGGATGTTTTTCAATTGAGAGAATCTAATACACAATAAATAATATTTTATGAATTAATCCAATCTTATTCACTTGACTGCAACAAATCAAAGACGTGACTGTACATTCGTACATTTTACAGTGTCCCTGTGTAGTTATGCAAATCATGTGATTAATTCAAACCTAATTAGACTAGCTTTTTTTCCCTTTTGAAAATGAAAATATCAAAGAGATTGCTTGAATCAAAACAGGTGGTAACATTTTCTCTGCTTCCTCTAATTAATTAGATGAAGTATCGTAGGGATTTATTAAATTTTTTCTTTTGGCAAAGCCAGCGTTTTCTTTCCATCTCCTTTTGCCAGCCTGTTGGGATTGTATGTTTAACTTATTGTGAATACATATGAGATCTGTTAGTCATGTGACACGCTGGTTCATATTTGTGTGGGTCAGATATCCCCTAGTTACTTCCTGGCTCAATCTTGCTTCTGGTTCTTTCATGCTCTTCTTTGGGTTTGGAGAGAGCAAATCACATTCAGTCATTGTTTTTACCCTCTTTAGGTACGTGGTCACCATGTGGCCAGACTGGACCCTCTTGGCATCCTTACCGCTGACCTGGATTCCTTTGTTCCTGCAGATTTGATCACGTCAATTGACAAGCTTGGTACATTAAATCCATTTAGCATATTTTCCACTTATCTTTAACATCAGCATTCTTATAAATACTCACTTCCTTTCACTGTCCTACTTACAGAAGGATCTTTGTTCTGAAGACATTCAATAAGTGCTGACTTTGTTCCTTGCTTGGGGCTCATCCTTATGAGTGTTTTTTTTTTAAATTCTCTTTAAATAGAAACTGCATTTTACAGATCTGATGACATGACAATGTCATTTTTTTTGTTCAGTCATTAAAATACAATCCAAATATATAGTGACTTAAATAGACATTTTCATCTACAAGATGTCTTTATAAAATGTTTTTTTTATATATATATTGTAGAATTTATTTAATTTTTGAGGTCCATGAAGTCGATAATGAAGAAAAAGCCTTATTGAAAGAAAAAAGTTTCTAAAAAAAATTAATTAAGAATTTTGGTATAATTATTAATTATTAATGTTTATAATTTGCTTAATATATAAATACTCACCTAAAGGATTATTAGGAACACCATACTAATACTCTGTTTGACCCCTTTTCGCCTTCAGAACTGCCTTAATTCTACGTGGCATTGATTCAACAAGGTGCTGAACGCATTCTTTAGAAATGTTGGCTTATCAATATAGGATAGCATTTTGCAGTTGATGGAGATTTGTGGGATGCACATCCAGGGCACGAAGCTCCCGTTCCACCACATCCCAAAGATACTCTATTGGGTTGAGATCTGGTGACTGTGGGGGCCATTTTAGTACAGTGAACTCATTGTCATGTTCAAGAAACCAATTTGAAATGATTCGAGCTTTGTGACATGGTGCATTATCCTGCTGTAAGTAGCCATCAGAGGACAGGTACATGGTGGTCATGAAGGGATGGACATGGTCAGAAACAATGCTCAGGTAGGTCGTGGCATTTAAACTATGCCCAATTGGCACTGAGGGGCCTAAAGTGTGCCAAAAAAACATCCCCCACACCCTTACACCACTACTACCAGCCTGCACAGTGGTAACAAGGCGTGACGGATCCATGTTCTCATTCTCTTCACGCCAAATTCTGACTCTAGCATCTGAATATCTCAACAGAAATTGAGACACATCAGACCAGGCAACAATTTTCAACATTTTTCAGTCTTCAACTGTCCAATGTTGGTGAGCTCGTGCAAATTGTAGCCTCTTTTTCCTATTTGTAGTGGATATGAGTGGTACCTGGTTGGGTCTTCTGCTGTTGTAGCCCATCTGCCTCAAGGTTGTGCGTGTTGTGGCTTCACAAATGCTTTGCTGCATACCTCGGTTGTAACGAGTGGTTATTTCAGTCAAAGTTGCTCTTCTATCAGCTTGAATCAGTCGGCCCATTCTCCTCTGACCTCTAGCATCAACAAGGCAATTTCACCCACAGGACTGCCGCATACTGGATGTTTTTCCCTTTTCACACCATTCTTTGTAAACCCTAGAAATGGTTGTGCATGAAAATCCCAGTAACTGAGCAGATTCTGAAATACTCAGACCGGCCCGTCTGGCACCAACAACCATGCCACGCTCAAAATTGCTTAAATCACCTTTCTTTCCCATTCTGACATTCAGTTTGGAGTTCAGGAAATTGTCTTGACCAGAACCACACCCCTGAATGCATTGAAGCAACTGCCATGTGATTGGTTGATTAGATAATTGCATTAATGAGAAATTGAGCAGGTGTCCCTAATCATCCTTTAGGTAAGTGTATTTTTTATATATATATAAAATATATTGTGTGTGTATATATATATATATATATATATATATATATATATATATATATATATATATATATATATATATATATATAATGAGTGTATATATATATATATATATATATATATAATGTATATGTGTGTGTATTAGTAATGCTGTCTCAGACTGAGTGAGATCCATGTGGAGATTATTAAAAAAATGAAAGTTTAGAGTACAAACAGACATGGGTCAGAATATCAGGGCAGTAAACATGGTCATAACAGGCAGGGGATCAGAGCAGGCAGCAAACAGCAATAGAAGTAGTCCAGGCAAACACAAAGTTAAGCAGGCTACAAATAATGGTATACAGTAATCCAAGGCAGAGTCAAGAATAACATAGTAACATAATAACATAAGACAATAATACAGCAATAATGTAGCTGGGGCAAACAAGACTTCGCAATGAGGGATTATACACACAGGGTTTAAATAGCCTCTTGGAAAATGCAGTCCAAACTAAAATGTAGTTGTAAAATATGACACAGACACACACACACACACACACACACACACACACACACACACACACACACACACACACACACACACACACACACACACACACACACACACACACACACACACACACACATATATATACAAATGATTTTTTTTATATATATATAAAATCAAAATAAAACATACAGAATGTTACATCTAAAATGAAGATAAAAACTTAAAACAGGAAATGACTCTCATTAATGCGTGAAGATCAATAAATCTCTTAAAATATCAAATATCAAGTTTTTTATGATAAGGTAATGTTAGCTCAGGTTGTAAAATGATGCAACTCCTCAAAAACATGATGCACTGTTTATGCTATTGAATGACATGACAAGTTATTAAATTGAAACTTCACTTGAAAATGGTATTACGTTTTTTAACCATTTAAAACTAACATAAATACAAGGAGTTAATTTCTAAGAACATGTTTTAAAATTGATTTGAAAAATATGTATTATTGTGGACACACTATATATAATTGTAATTGTAATATACAATACAATAATGTATATGTAATTGCAAACAGTATATATAATTGACCCACAGACTTCAGGCTTTCAAAACATATCTAATAATAATTTTGTCTGTTATTTTATCTACACATACTTTCAATATCTTGTTTATTTTGTCTATTGCCAGCGCTGCAGTTTTTGCTTGCATTACAAGCCAGCGCAAGCTAACGGAGCTGTGTCTAATGTAATTGGTGGCTGACCTAGCCAACCCCAGCTACTTTGTTTGTACGTCACTGTAGCAACAAAGCTACACCCATCCGCTGCATACATCTCCTTTTTAATTATGAAAGGAAAATTAGATTGTTCGAGCCGAAAAAAAACCCTCTTTCATTGCAAAGTGAAGACTTCCAGTTATTAGACCATTCATCAAATTACAAACTGTGAGCCTCATATCATTAAAATGTAAAACTATTAACCATTAAATATGCTGAATGTATAGAATATGGGAATTTTCAGCAAATAAAAGCAAATGCTGTGCTGCTTCTGAGATGTTCTTCCATGTGTATAATCTTTTAGATCAGTCTTTTCATTTTAGCTCAGGGCTTCCGAAGACCATTGGAAGTTGCTTCCCCAACCTCATAATCAGAGCTGATAGCACTTCATGTTATATAAGGATCAAGATTATTGTAATGAAGTTTAGTAACACTGCCTGTACCAGTGCTTGCGTTTTGGTTATTTGGTGACTCATAGTGCTCGATTAATAGAAAGGGGGAGAGAGAGCGTGGATGTGTCTGCTTTTAGGCGCTGTAGTTGTGTAAGTGGTCAGCAAACAATTCCTCATCTGACCATTACAGATTCCCCAGTCTCAGACAGCGACGGAGGCTGGAAGGGAGAGCTATGCCCCAGACTCAATCGCAAGCACAGGTTAATGTTATCTGAGATAAAGGCCCATAAATCTTCCCCTTTGCTCCTGTCGGGTCCCATTGCCTTTAGTGTCGCCAGAGTAGAAGGATGTAGCAGATGTTCTCACAACAGATCGAAAAAGAGAGAGTAATAGCCAGTGAGAAGACCTCTCAAAACATGCCTCTTTTACCTCACTACTCGTTCAATGTGTTGGTTAGGTCAGGTTTTGTCATAGCTTTTCCTATAGCCTTCATGCAGCTAATGAGGGCATGTATCGGACCAGAAGGCTCTTAATTTCGGTATGATGCATCTTTCCTCTTTATCTGTACTGTGGCTTTAATTACATTTGCACCTGTCTCCTCTTGTGTGTGTTCCTGTCTTGAGGAGACACAGTCTTACTGATAGACCCCAGTGTTATTTACAGGATGCATTTGCAAACTACTATGATTGCCTGCATTGCATGGTTTTCTTTCACCATTTATGGGTGTAACTAACCACGAACTTGGTTATGATGTTAGTTTGGATTGACATATCAGGGAAATATTCAAGCTGCGACTGAAATGGTTGAAAATGTGTCAAAAAATAAAGATGTGCTAAAATAAATTAAAATCTAGATAGCTTTGTGTGGGT
Organism: Rhodeus uyekii; assembly: GCA_037043235.1. NCBI lineage: Eukaryota > Metazoa > Chordata > Actinopteri > Cypriniformes > Acheilognathidae > Rhodeus > Rhodeus uyekii. The sequence continues at coordinate 5,430,533 of JAWRVZ010000013.1, forward strand.
TTTATACAGTTTTGTTGAATATCATCGTCTTAAAATTGATTGTGCAGCATATATTTTTCTGAGTGATTAATGAATGTATGAATATATCCACACAGCACAAGTGATTCTGTACATTGAACATAGTAGATGTTCTAGGGCTAATTAGCGTATATCCTTATTTAACTATTTAAAAAGTATTTTTTAACAATTATTCATTACTTAATAGTGCAAAGAATCACATTTCAGTGAAATGTTATGGTGATTCTCACTTTGTTCTTCACTAATTTCACAGTTATGATTAGAATACATTACATCCTTTCTGGTACTCACATACTCACATTTCAATGCAACCCAAGCTAAAAAGAAAATTGCATCCGGAAATTCTGCATACACACATGAATGGAACTCCACACGTACTACTACGTACTACTCTCTTTGTCAGGAAGATGTGAAAAGGCAGCTTTAGTGTGTGCCAGTATTTCAAACACAGCATGAGCTGTGAGGTCTGATTTGTGAATAAATTACTCTTTTGAACCATTTTTTTTAATGAAATGCAAAAAATCATGAAACAGTTGTTTTATAAGCAAGCTATTTCAATTTATATTGTTTAGAGTAATTTTTGAGATCACAACTGACTGCCGCACTAAACTGCAAGTCATTTTTCAGTTATGTCGGGAACCATTATTCTACAGTATTTTTGAACTGGTTGGTAATATGACAACATGTAATTAAAAGGTTTTTTGTGTGAATGTGGTTTTCTAATTATTTTTTTTCTAGTTTAAGATTAAATCGACTGTATAGAAAACTGGTCGAATAACTTGTTCGAATCATAATCAACACATCTTTACTTCCCTGAAATTATTATATTTGTTTTTAAAAAAGAACATGGTGGAGGCCTTGTTATATTTCATTACAGTGTATTTTTGTTTTTGCTTTAACATGCTTCTCTTTAATCTTTAGAGTCGTACGGCTTGGGAGAATCTGATCTCGATAAATCATTTCAGTTGCCACTAACCACATTTATTGGGGGAAATGAAAGCACACTCCCACTGAGAGAAATCATACACAGACTTGAGGTGGGTAGATGCTGGATTACTCTGATATCACCCAGTATTTGAGAAGAAACACTCCTTCCTCATTTCTCATTAGCTGGTTTTGTGACTGGATTGATTCAGATATGACATTCACTAGCTATTCTGAAAGGATGTAATTTGGATAAATATGACAAGCTCATCGCTTATATTATGATGATGTTTAATTATACTTCAAAAATGAATGCATTAATAAATGAAAGGGTAAACTGAATGTGCTTGGAATGTTCTAGACATCATACTGTGGACATACTGGAGTGGAATTCATGTTTATCAACAATATGGAGCAGTGCCAATGGATTCGAGAGAAGTTTGAAACTCCAGGAATCATGACATTTTCTGACAGAGAGAAGAGAACCTTGCTGGCAAGGCTGGTTCGCTCAACACGGTGCATATCTTTAAAATAATGTACTGTGTTGTTTTCTTGGTTCTTTATTAGACTTATTTTTTTTCTGCTTAAACCACATTTTGGGAAGTCATGGTTGTGCGTGTGTGACATAAATAAGAATATCTATATATTTGGAACTTTCTGGAATTTTAATTTTGCAAAGTAAAGCTGAGAATAAAAGAATGGTAACACACACACTATATGGTAATGATTCAATGTTCTAGGTTTGAAGACTTTCTTGCTCGCAAATGGTCTTCAGAGAAACGATTTGGTTTGGAAGGCTGTGAAGTGCTCATCCCTGCCCTAAAGATGATCATTGACAAGTCCAGCGAAGCTGGTATAGAGAGTGTAATTATGGGAATGCCGCACAGGTACCTTGAAAACCTACTCCATTCAATCTCACCCTGCTTTTATGAATCCCCCCTAGCAATAATAACACAACCTCTGATTCACACAGGGGCCGACTGAATGTTCTGGCCAATGTAGTTCGCAAAGATTTGGATCAGATATTCTGTCAGTTTGATCCCAAACTTGAGGCTGCAGATGAGGTAATATGATTTCATCTGATGAAAGGTGATGTTGTCATACTGGATCTTGTCTTCTTGGACTTCTGATGTACATTTCACACTTTCTGCAGGGATCAGGAGATGTGAAATATCACTTGGGGATGTACCATGAAAGGATCAACAGGGAAACGGATAAGAACATCACATTGTCATTGATGGCTAACCCCTCTCACTTAGAGGCTGTAGATCCTGTCGTTCAGGGCAAGACTAAGGCAGAACAATTCTACAGAGGAGACACTGAAGGAAGAAGGGTTGTACTTTTATCTTCAGACTATCTTTAAAGATGAACCACTACAAGACATAACCACATATTCCACTTTTTCCTGCTGTATAATGGCTCATCATGTGGCACATTGGATGAATACAATCCAAAAACAGCGATTTGAAGCCAACCATTTATTTTTTTGCAGGTGATGTCCATTCTCATGCATGGTGAAGCTGCATTTGCAGGTCAGGGCGTCGTATATGAAACCTTCCATCTCAGTGAACTGCCTTCATATACAACTTATGGCACGATCCATGTTGTGGTCAATAATCAGGTTAACATCAAACATCAGATTGTCCTATTAGAATCGATTTGAGGAGTTGCCTTCTGCTAAACCTTAACCCTTGACCTTTCAGTATGTTGTAAGATTGATTAGTGTTTCTGATGTTGCCAGATTGGATTCACCACAGATCCCCGAATGGCACGGTCCTCTACCTACCCAACGGATGTGGCTCGTGTCGTCAACGCACCCATCTTCCATGTCAATGCTGATGACCCAGAGGCTGTGATGTATGTGTGCAAGGTTGCTGTAGAATGGAGAAACACTTTTAACAAAGATGTGGTGATTGACCTGGTAAATATTGTGAAGACACTTCATACATGTCATTAAAATATCACTAAACCTTAAAGTAAATCACCGCTATAATGCCTGATTACACAAGATCTATCAGAATCTTTTCTGGTGCACTTAGGGGTTTCAACCAGGGGTCTGTGAAGATACTGCAGGGGTGCCATGGAGAGATTTAAAAAATAATAATAAAGTAAAAATGCATCTGAATATGTCAGGAAAATCGTTTAACATTGCATCTGTTTTTGTGACTTTCATGGTCCGTTACGTTTTTGATAATATCGCCAGTTACTTTGTTTTGTAACAAATTTTTGGCAGAGAAAAAATAGAAAAAGCTAAAGCATGATCGACAGTTGGACATTCCGAGATTTATGATTATGATTCAAAGTTATGTATGATTAAAGGTTTGTATCGAGAATCGAAGGTGGTTTTTATCGTATACTAGTAAATCTTGCACTGGCTGTCTGAGTGGTTGACGACTGCCCAGATGACGAGGTTTATAGATGGGTTTCACACTCTTCTCAAACATGTACGGAGCGTAAGTACAAACCAGGAAAAAGAAAACACTCTGACAAACATAACAAATAAAAGAAGGAAAAACAGTAGAAACAGTAGATTATGCTATATAACAGTCAGCGGTAGATCTCTCTCCTCACTCAAACACACTCTCCTCTCCGCGCGCACAAAACTACATACGCCGTCTTAAAGGTATATTCCCAACATAAACATAAAGTAGCAATCTCAAAACAAAAAGAGGTACAATCTCTGCTGTTAGTTGGTGCACATATGCCTTTTGTTGTTAGCAAACATATAGAGTGTATGTACATTCTTATAGCATGCCGATTGCTTCATCAAATAAATTGCCATAACTCATTAAACGGTTATCTCGACGCTTTTTTGCAAACCCCAAGGCCGTCAACATAACCGAACTCCACTGTATTTTAAACTATATCTATATATCAAATTAACTTTCATTCCTAACTGATAAAGATTTAGAAAAGAATAGAAAGATGTGAAAATAGATAGGCATCAGATCTTAAGTAGACATTGGGTTTTTATACAACATGGAATTTAAATTTTTATACAATACCGAATTTGAATCTTATCACATGCAAATTGACATTGGTGATGTGTTTTATAGGTGTGTTACCGGCGGTTTGGACATAATGAGATGGATGAGCCCATGTTCACTCAACCACTCATGTACAAACAGATCCGCAAACAGGAACATGTGCTGAAGAAGTATGCAGACAAGCTCATCTCTGAGGGAGTTGTAACACTGCAAGAGTTTGAGGTTTATGTCTCACTCTATTGAAATCTCATTATTGTATCATTATGTAATGTGAAAATGTCCACCTGCTGTTGTTCCTCCCACAGGTCACCCTAATTGACCTTTTTACCTCATCTAAAGCATCTTTTCCACAGCTGTTGTTTTCCTGGCCTATTAGGGAGTGATGGGTTTCCTGTGCCGTTTGTATATTGTTTCCTGACAATTGATGGAGACTGTGTTCAGATGCTCAGCCAATGTCTTTTCGCTCTGGCTATGACATGTTTCATACTTCACCCGATGACCCAGGTTCTGATTCCCTGGGATCAAAGCTAGCCACCCCTCCCCTCCCAACCACCCTCAGATTTGTGTCGCAGTAGAAACCACAATCGTCGGACCAAACCATCCCTCCAGTGCAGATAGCTGACACCTTGTCTCGCCCGGCGACAGCTCGTTTTATTTACAACTGCATCCCTGTCACTCTTCACTCGCTGACATAGCTCTGGGGATTTCACTTAGAGAATAAATTGTGACTGGAATCTTGCTGTTTTCTCTACGCTGTAGCACATAGGTGCCATGAATCATTAATTAATAATTTGTCACAAATGTGTCATGTGTCTGGGTTTTTGATGAATATAGTGGATGGCAGGCTAGTGCTGTACTGTGAATTGTTTTCAGGAGGAGGTTGCTAAATATGACAAGATCTGTGAGGAGGCATATACCAGCTCTAAAGATGAGAAGATCCTACACATCCGCCATTGGCTTGACTCTCCGTGGCCAGGTACATTTTGAGGCCTTTATAGATACTAGGTACTTCAGTGAAAATGTAAGATGGATTTAGACCACTGTTTCTCAACCATTTTGACTCCAAGGGCCTCCATTGTGCACAACAATATTCAAAAGCTCCTTAGTCTTAGTTTAAAACTTGTTTCAAGCAATGATCTTTCAGCATAACATCCTCTAATTTTTATAGATTCAGACGCGCTTCATTCAAGCCATTTCCTCTCCATGCGCCTTGCTTCTCTCTCCCGCTAAAGACGTGAAGCGCCACATAAAGAGCCGCAGATGACGCAGTTATTTAACAACAGCAGAAATGTGGAGAGCAAAAAATAGAGAGTCTACTTTTGCGAAAATGCTGAAGAAAATGAGAATATAACAAGTACAATTATTTGTATCTGCCATACAGATGACTGTTGAACTAAACCAGGTTTGTGACGAGTTAACCTGTGGCACCTTTAGACTTTTTTTCCCGCTCATATTTAGAGCATTTCATAATAAACAATGTTATAATTTGGAATATTATTTAGAGATGGCAAGGGAAGACAAAAACAATCTGAAATTACTAGCTAACTTTTTTTGTGCTCATGATGAGAGTTTTGCTTATTAGATTATGTACATTGTTTTTAATAGTTTATTACTTTGAGCAAAATATCAGTGTGTTTTCTCAGTCCCAAGGCCTTCTATCTATCATACATATAGGTGTCAAAATGTAAAATAAATAAATAAATAAAAAAGCCTGATAAAACATCTGATCTAACCTTTTATATTCATATCCATTTGGGACAAATATTTACTTTTTTTTTTTTTGCTAAATATTGTTAAACATTCTTAGACGTCACTGTTTTGTGTCTCATCTTTGATGATTATTTTGAGTGTTCAGGATTTTGTTTTCTCTTACATAGTACTATGGCTACACCAGTGTAAATGTATAACTGTTCTAAACAAGTATTGTCTGTATCTCTGCTGGGAAGGAAATATAGAGACCAGACCTCTTGGAACTTTAATTGAATACACCTGGTCTATGGGCACTCCTATTTTTTGTAAATTAAAGTAGTAGCTAAAATAATTACATTTCAAGTTTTAGCAACTGAATGTTCCACAGAGTTACCACTATTTTATTCAATTATTATTGGGTTTTAATTGTTTTAGCTTATTTAATGCTTGCTTTTGTCTTATATTAAACAATTTCAAGTTATCTTTAGGAACCCTTGAAAGTCTGCTGAATCCCCAGTCCCCCGGATTCAGACCCTATTGGTGGTTATATGTACTCTGTTTTGTGTTTAAGACTTCTTCAGACCAGATGGAGAGCCAAAGAGCATGAGTTGCATTCCCACTGGACTAAGTGAAGAGGTGCTCAAGCACATTGGTGCGGTAGCCAGTTCAGTCCCTCTAAAGGACTTTGCCATTCATAGTGGTGAGTATTAGGTATTCTAATGAGTAAGCATTTAATTCAGAAGTCTATTTGTGCTTGTGGCAGTGTTGAACTGACAGTGTGATTTCTTAAACCAGGGTTGTACATTTTTACCCAGCGGGTAAATATCTATAGGCTAGTAATGGTAAGATCGTAGGTTGAAACCCTGGAAGAGCTTGATCCCTAAGATATCACCATTATACCCTTGAACGGGGGTATGGATGGGGGCTGGATCCTGTCAATCTCCAAAAATACACTATAAAAGCATAGTCCATACATTAGGTTATATTGTGGTATATTTAAACCTTTTGATGCCATATAATAGCTGAGAAATTAATATCACTGAAAATCTTTAGTTTTACAGTTTATAATCACTATTGACTTCATTGTTTAAAAAAAAGAAGCTTTAGCATTCCAAAGAATACAAGAAAGTGATACAGGTTTGAAAAATATATAAGAAGAATTTTCACTTTTGCTTGAACTATCACTTTAATTATTGCTGTGGAGTCCCAGAGGCTGTTACCAGCATTCAGTTCATCAACTAGATTATATCTTACTGTATGTTCTTTTGAGCTTTAACCACTGGAAACTTACATAAAAGCATTGCAGGATGATGATAGTAATGATGTGGAACATCAGCAAAGCCCTGACAGATCATCCTTGCACTTCAGATGTAGGAATGTTGCTTCTCACAGGTCATCATTTTCTTTCTCTGAGTAGCGGACACATGGGAGCTATAGTGGATTGATGGAGTTGCTCTATGGGACCATTGCATTTAAATAGCCGACTCCAATCTGGAAGCCTTAAAGTCTGCTAAATCACTCTAACTACCATAGCTAAACTCTGCTTATTGCCTGCCTCTAAGCACAACTACCTCAGAGCACCGAACCATCCCACCAGCAAACTTATTTCTGACACAGAATGATGCTTTATTCCAGTGGGATATTGTTGTGTATGAAAAACCAGGCTACTCTGATGGGTTTGCTTTTCATAAGCATGAACCTTAAAAGGCAAATATACACATATGGCATAGATATGTATTGTATATATCGCATAAATAAGGTAACGACAATACCTAAGATGATGTTAAAAAAAAAGATGATGTTATTTTGTGATTGGTTCCAGATGCATAACATTTTACATGTAACTAAAAATAAAATATTACCAGTATTTTCTATTTATTTCTAACTATATTACTGTTAAATATGAATTAATAACTTAAAAGTGTTGGCTTGAAAAAGCTTAAAGTTGTATACTTTAATTAAATAAAAAAAGTAACCTGTAAATGTAACCCTAAAACCTTTTAAATTCACATTCATCAAACTTGACACAGATGTTCTGTCTGTTCTGACACTGTCCTAAACTTTTCTGTTGGTCCTGTCCTGACTTCTAATGGAAACTATTACTTGACAAACTTTCCCTTTCTAGGAAATTGCATTTATTTAATGTCACTCAACAAAAAGTACAAGTTTACCGTTCTATATTTTTTATGACTTTCTATATGTTCTGTATCTGTTAATTCAGGCTTATCACGTATCCTTCGAAGCCGAGCGGAAATGGTTGCAAAACGCACAGTGGACTGGGCCCTGGCAGAGTACATGGCCTTTGGCTCTTTGCTAAAAGATGGTATTCATGTGAGACTCAGTGGACAAGATGTGGAAAGAGGAACATTTAGGTAAGATATTCAATACATTTCCTTTGGAAACTATTGGTGACTGCTCCCTTTTGTTCTCTTTTATGATTTCACGAGTTCACACTTACAAATGATTAGAGTAAGGGAATATGCATATTTGGCGTGCTATCCGGGGAGGACAGGACCCAGAGTACTCTCCCATATCTCTCGTTAGATATGGCAGAGGTAGATATGGTTATATCTCGCAACCCAGAAGAGGGTGGGGTGAGGATGAGGTGGTGGAGGTATGCAGAAAAAAATTGTTGATGGACATAGGTGAGTCAGCTGCATATTTGTGGGACTCCTCCTGTGGATTTGGTGGATCATTTGGGCATGCTCCTACTGAACTTATGGAGGACTCAAAAAATGGAATTTAGGGAGAACTGTACGTTGTTGTTATATATTTTCTAAACGGTGTCATTTCATGTATCTGGCCACTTTGTAGACTTTAACGTAGTAGATTTCTAAAAATAAACAAGTATATATTTTCTGCCTTATGGCTCCATTAAAACGAAAATGTCAACACATTGACAAATGACGTCAGCTTGTCGCACATAGATAGAGTCCTCTGGGAGTAGCAGAGAGACACCCACATGGTGCCGTCACGGCACTGCTTCTGAAGGAAACCCGTTTTATGTCACCCCACAGTTGCATACTCGCATGTCTGTTAATTTCTTTTGCAAGACATTTTGCCAGCCAGGTTCGTTTGAAATGGTAAACACATCAATGAAACTCTGAGACATCATCGCAGCTGATTTTATCACAACACAAGCGGCATTATTTACTGGTTCACTTTATAGTTTTGACTACAATTTTTCTCAATGGGCTCCAATGGACAGTTTTATGCTTTGCTTAGATCATAACGAAGGAAAAATGTGAGTGAAAAGACGTCAGCTTCTGTGTGTGAAAAGAGCTTCTGTGTGATATGAGCCTTTTTATCAAAGTAGATTGTCTGTTGGTGCATATATTCTTTTTTTCACATGGAAAGGCTCTGGGAGTGAACATATTGGTGTGCTCCAGTCTGCTGGTTCTGCTTGTTACTCAGGGAGTTAATGGCTATGAGTAATTGATTCAGTCTACTGTGTTTGGGAATGCACTGAGTACTGTGCTCTGGTCCCTTGATTGATGAAAGCAACACACAGCTGATGCACTGTTTACTCCCCAGATTCTCTGTTTTTCCAGAGCTAACCCTCAGGGACAGGACACTTTAGCTTAAAGATCCACTTTTGATTTACATTTGTGATTAAATGAGCAGAGCAGACAGACCCCAATTAGCCTGAACACATTCCTTGTGGTTACATTCTCCATTTCACAAGATTATCTAAGAAAGGAGCCCATCTATATCAAATGTGAATTACCCAGTTTGTTGGGGAAATACATGGTTAGTACTAAATGTTATGTAATGTCTATATACTTACTGTAAGTCGTGACGGACTCTACAGGACATCATTACTGTGATATTTAAAGGACTTTAAAGATTGTCTAATCGCACTGGGTCTGATGGCTGGTTTGAACATCGCATCAGAGTAAGCCAGCAAACCATATCAAATCTCCTGTCTGAAATCCACTGCTGTCCATGATCTCTCACACTGATAGGACATAAAGAGTTAGAGTGCCTCTGTTCTAAGGTTTGACATTACAGAAAATATTCCTTAAAATGGTATTCCTTAAGCTACTTCCAGAATGTGGGTGTCAGTAGATTTTATTTTATACCCTATATATGTTAGATACTACCGTTCACAAGTTTGGGATCTGTACGGTTTTTAAAAATGTTTTTGAAAGAAGTATCTTATCCTCACCAAGGCTGAATTTAATAGAATATATATAATTAATAGAATGTGAAATAAAATCACAAAGCTGAAATTTCAGCCTCATCAGTCATTTGAATATGGTGAATTGGTGATTAAGAAACCCTTTTTTTACGGTTATTGTATGATTAAAATCGTTTGTTTTTTTCTTCTGCTTAATATTTTAGTTTAAAGCATTGTATGTTTTTGGAATATAAATCTTTTGTAACAATATAAAAGTCTTTACCTTCACTTTTGAAGATAATTGGAAACCCTAAAATTAACTTCATTAATTGAATGCATCCTTGCTGAGTAAAAGGATTAATAATATTAGGATTATATATATATATAAATGCATAAAAATCTTACTGACCCCAAATTGAGATTACATTAAATTAAATGGTGACGGTATATATGTGAGAGTCTCTATGTGAGAGTGTGTGTGTTAGTGTCTGTATATTTTATATGAAGTTTAAAATGAACCTTAAATACAAATACTGTAATAAAATTAACGAAATCAGGGTATTTTGTTTGTTTTCTTGCCCTGTTTAGTGCTTCTTGAATTTGTGACCTCATCTTTGCAGTCACCGTCACCATGTCTTGCATGATCAGGAAGTTGATAAGCGCTTCTGTGTTCCAATGAACCACCTGTGGCAGAACCAGGCTCTCTACACAGTGTGCAACAGCTCCCTGTCTGAATATGGGGTTTTGGGTAAGAACCACCTGTGCTAAATTTGCATCTGGCTATCAATCAGAGCACACAGAAATTTAAATCATCCAAGGTATTCCCTGTTTCTGATACCTGTAAAATTACCTTCAGTAATTTTTTTCTCCCAATAATCACTGACACATCCTCTTGCAAATACCATACTCAGAATACTTTGAACTTAAAAAAATACTGTATAAAGGATTTTGACATTTGTTGATTTTGATTAGGTTTTGAGCTTGGTTTTGCAATGGCTAGTCCTAATGCCCTGGTGTGCTGGGAGGCTCAGTTTGGCGACTTCCACAACACAGCACAGTGCATCATTGACCAGTTCATCTCTGCTGGCCAGGCCAAATGGGTCCGTCACAATGGCATCGTTTTACTGTTGCCACATGGGATGGAGGGAATGGTGAGTCTGCTGATGACATACCCTATTATAAATTACATAATATAAGTGCCATAATATTACATGGAAAAATTTGCATGGGTAACACTTTATTTCAATAGTCCACTTTAGACATTATATACTAACTATAAGTAATTTTACAACTACATGTCAGCTAGCAGCCAGTATTAGTAGACAGAGTATTATTAACATTTTATTTTGATGATCCCCTAAACGACTGACTCTAAGTAACTTTGCAACTACATGTCAACTAACCTAACCGTCTACTAATCCTCTAATTAGAGTTAGTTGACATGTAGTTGCAAAGGCATAGTTTTGATTTGAACATTGAGAGGGTTGAAGTGTGAACTGTTTAGCGGGGTCCCAGGGCACGCTCCCTCGTGAGATGTATTTGTTTGCTTGTTTGTTAACTTTTGTTCTCTCCTCCACATGCTAAGTTGGCTGATAATATAACGTCAATAAAGTAATAGCCTAGTTTACAATTAATTGTTAACATTGAATATATGATGTATTTTATATTATTTAAACACCTAAAACCTTTCTAAAAACCTAAAAACTTTCTTCTGCGGAAAATGTTAATTTCCTGTCATCTCTTGGAAAATCTGTTTTTGTCCTCTTTGTTTTAAAATGCTACATTCTCAATAGAATTCCAGTAGGTTGCACATTTTATCATCAGCATCGTGATTGGAACCACTCACACAAATCTTATAACATTTTTGCAGCATGTTGGTGAGTGCAAGAATCTGTTCCACTTGCAAATATAATTGTAAAAACACAAGACAGCAGCATAAATATCATGTATTATTTAACTTATTTCTTGTTTTGCCCTATTAGGCCATATCAAAGCAAGTGTTATTTTGAGAGTCCGATATGTAGATCATAGCAGTCCTATTGACCACTGAATCTAATTTCCTGCAGGGATAAAACACAATGTAATTTTGTTTCAATCCGTTTCTTCACTCAAAAGCAGAATAGCTTTACTAGAATCAATACTGATGACTCAAATTTGGGCTGAGCCAATAAATGAGGCAATAATTCTTTAGCTTAGTGTGGCATTTGATAGACCTACACTCATTAGCGCTGGTGTGTTTTCACTAATGAGCAGGGCCCGGAGCACTCGTCAGCACGGCCTGAGCGCTTCCTGCAGATGAGCAAGGATGACCCTGATCGCTATCCGGTAAGTGGCCCTTCCGGTCAAGCGTGATGCTGATGGCCACAGGTAGTTTGAAACATACCCACTTCATTGATGGCCAATTTGTAATCCTACTTTCCTTTTTAGTCTAGTAGTATGTCAGTCACAGTGCTTCATAGGTAAAGACTTTCAGGAGACATGAATGAATGAATGAATGAATGAATGAATGAATGAATGAATGGTACTAATTATAACCCTGATCAGTATTTACAAGACGTGATCAACAGGGCTAAACCAGGAAAAAGTAAAATCAATTTATGAATGTCCTCTTCTTGCAGAGGAGTCATTTGTTAATAGATCATTTTAATGAGCTGTGTTTTATTTAAGGAATACATTGGGGACTTTGAGGTTCAGCAGCTCTATGACTGTAATTGGATCGTGGTCAATTGTTCAACACCTGCCAGCTACTTCCATGTGCTTAGAAGGCAAATCTTATTACCATTCAGGAAGCCAGTAAGACCAACCTTTTTCCTTTCTATTTGTTAGTAGTAGCATGTAAAATATGTGTATTTTGTGTATTTATTCTTCTGTCAACGTGTATATATATTGAGCCGCACTTTTCTGGTTAAATTGAGAATCATGATTTTTGTTGTTGTGCTTGTTTCAAACAGAGATCATGATTCTCCAACGATTCAGAACAGACAACTAAACAAAATATATAATTTACTAGAAGTTCTGTCAAAATGTTAATTGCTGCAGTCTATTTGAAATGTTTAATTACTTTGAATTAATTTTTTTTTTAAATAGTTTGAATGAATTCTGACGACATTTTGTCGTCACTTGCTAATGAAGTAATCAATACAATCATTATTTGATGCCAAGTTCCTTTTCAAAAGATGATTTTCTCTATTTTGATTGCTTCCATAGACATCAATGTTTATATCCCAACTATACATTTTTATACCAGTGATTCTGTGATAATACGAATATTTGTAACACAGAAATAACAAAAACGGTGTGGTTCACTTTCACATCTATACTGTATAACAAGCGGCTACACAAACACAGAAAAAGTAAAAAAAGGAAGTATTATGTTTTTGCAGCGACACATTATGGATTTTTTTTTTTTACGTTAATGTTAATATATAATTTTAATGAGCTGTATTTTATTTCCTTAATTTAAGGAATTCCCTGGACACTTTGAGGTCCAGCAGCTCTATGACTGTTATTGGACCGTGGGTGTTTGATTTGATATATATATTCGTGGGTATTTGAATCGTGATATTTTACTGATTAATCGTACAACTCTTTATGACTCATTTGAATGCACATTTGGTATTATAGATTTATACAGACTTGAGCTATAAGATTAATGTCACAGCTGCTTTGATAGTAGATGTACTTTATTAACTTAAGCCTTAACTTTAATGCGAAAGTTTAATGTATGCCCCAACCCTCTTTTGCTTCTGTGCCACTTCAATCGTCTAAAGTGATTCCCTGTTGCAGAGAAAGGCAGAGGTTTGTGGAGCATGAAAAAATCTCTTCCTGAGTAAATTAAACTGAGCGTCTGGGGATGAAATTGTTTGTTTTGTATGAAAGTGCTCATAATTTACTGTTTTGCTTGATTTCACAGCTGTGTTATATTACAATTTTTGTGTTCCCTGCCCTAGGTTGAAGTTTCAAAAGTTCCTATATGCAATGAATCAAACACAGTTTCTCTTTATTTAACTGACCACATTTTCATATTTATATTCAGCTGATCATTTTCACACCAAAGTCTTTACTGAGGCTGCCAGAGGCCCGTTCCAGTTTTGATGAGATGATCACAGGTACAAAATTCTGATACTCAAACATTGTATCAAGCTCTTTAAGCTCTGTCCAGCTTTTAGCGATAACATATGGCTGTATCTAATTCATCTACATTGCAGGGACAAGATTCTTAAGGATAATTCCAGATGATAGCCCTGCATCGAAAAACCCAGAAAAAGTCAAAAGGGTCATCTTCTGTACTGGAAAAGTGTACTATGAGCTGGCAAAAGAGAGAAAACAACTTCAGTTGGAGGAGGATGTTGCAATTGTCAGATTGGAGCAGGTTGACATTTATAGTTTCTTGGTTATTGATTATGAGTGTAATGGCACTGCAAAAAATACTTTATTTACAATAAAATACATTCTTTCCTCTTAGATATCACCATTCCCTTTTGACCTCATCAAGGCTGAGGTTGAGAAGTACAGCAACGCTGAACTCATATGGTGTCAAGAGGAGCACAAGAACATGGGCTACTACGATTATGTAAGGCCCCGTTTCCTCACCGTGCAACAGAAGAATCCAATATGGTGAGTCTCTTTTTAAGCTAAATGTTTGGTGTAACCTAAACAAAGTTATATGCACCAAATTAAAAATATTTACACTCACTTTTAGGTATGTTGGCCGTGACCCTGCTGCAGCCCCTGCCACAGGAAACAAATTCACTCATCTGTCTGAGCTGAAGAGATTCCTAGACACTGCATTTAACCTTGAGGCATTTAAAGGCAGGAGTTTTTGATGCTGTTGTGGAAATTAGCCTTTCAAATGAAATATAACTGGTATCAACACAATTTATTAGATGAGGTGATTTTCATGTTGCCAAAGTATGTCAAATGGTTCCATTATATTGATAAAAAGACCACAAATAGAAGTAATTCTCATTCTGTAGCAGATTTAGCTGTAGATTTGCACCAGAAATCATTTATCTGTTCTAAGTAATCTGTATAGTTATTTATTTCTTTTATCTTCCATAACTGTCACACTTGGCTTCATCCTGAGACATCAGACAGATGGCATGTAGACAAGTAACAATATTCTCTGTGGCAGTGGTGATATTCTCTGTAGCTTCCACAAAATATGCTTCCTTATTAGACTGTAGGGTTCTTGTGGTGTTTAAGACTTGTGGGAATGAGGACATTTATAACGTCAACATGTCTGTGACAACTTTGAAATGCTATACACACTGGGACACAAATATAAGGAGGTAACAAAACAATTACATAAACTAGCAATCTTATAAGCACAAGTATCGAATGCATTATCTTTCTGTGTAATCTTACTGTCAGTAAACTGCTTTTGTAGTGGAATTCAGTGATATTAAATCTTGTGCATGGTCATACACTAATGATCATTCTATGGCTGCTTAAACAGTTAAAAATGTGTCGCTCAAGCTGGACTAAACAGCTGTAAACTTGATTTTACTTGAATCTGTGCTGTAGGTAATTCACGTGATAGACACTTGCAAACGTGAATTTGATTTGGTTCTAGTAGGCCTATATTTTAGACGCTGGACATTGCCCATGGGGGGAAAAGATCATAATTTTAATTCATTGTGATAGATTGTGATGAATGATAGACGTTTTGACAGCAATAATGCAATAAACTTTGTGTCACTGACAAACGATGGATGTTTGCTTGGTTTTTATCATTAATCATATATCTGTGTGCACACATAAGCTGTCTCTCTACAGGCAGTGTGCTTCCTTTACATACAGCAGGACACCATTGGACTCATTACATGCATGCCAAAAAACCATTAATATCTATTTTGTTAATCATTAGATTTACAGACATTGGCTATGTTTGGAATAGTATGTTCTGTGTATTCTGCACAGTATGCTAATTTCCTGACTTACATTTGCTAAAATTAGCACATTTCATCTTATGACAAATATAGTTAGGTCATCTGACTATGTAGCCTACTATTGGTTTACTGTTTATAGTGGAATAACGCCACCTGGCTCATTTGTTGTAGGCCTCTTTTTAAATAGTAGCCTTATTTAATTACGTAAAATGCCACTTACTAACATAATATACACTACATAGTTTATAATGAGAAAGTAGTAAGCTATTGTTCCAGTCAACGGCCCTTTTTTGTTTCAGTAGACAGAGAGTATTAGATAGTATCATATCTAACAGATAGACGTGGCGTGTCGTTCAATACGCGTTCCTCACTGCGTCAATGGCCTCCAGGCACAGAGGATCAAGTCGTCCATCACCTCCTATGAGCAAAGAAGAGTTTAAAATAAACCTTCTTGATGAGAATCACATCTCTTATCTTCCAGAAAGCAGAGGTTTCCAAAGGCTGGCGCAAATTACCAAACTCAAGGTCAGTAATGTTGCACGCGTACACGCACTCTCCATTGACAATGAGCTCTACTATATTCCAGTCTTCTGTTTTCTCGAGGATACACTGGTGGCCATCGGCTTTTAGGACAGCTAGAAGTAAGGAAAAAGTACACGTGACCAGTTTTCGCCAAATTTCAATAGTAATATTTGTATCAAAATGAATGACATGTATTCAAAGCGTATGACACATCTGTAAGGATTACCTTGTAAACCTTCCAAGCGAAATGTTTTGTGTTGGACAATACCACACGATTCATATGGACCATAGCGTACTGTTACCACCGAATTAGTTGGCATAATTATAAATGAGTATTAAAATCTATCGGTTAGGCACCGCAAAGGCAGAACTGCGTTTGTGTTTATACAGCTCTCCATAGTAACCAGTTTGGAGCACTGAAACAAGCAAACTATCACCGGAAGCAGCAGGATACATAAACAATATTATAAACTCCGGGTAAATGCAATGCTATCTTGATTCACGTTCCACAGAACTCAAGGTTTCCACTTAAAAACCTAAAAACGACGTGCGTTTCCGTTACAGTCAGTGAACGTGAGGCACGCGATTGGTTGTCTGATTCGATCGCCTCACCGTTTCACATTGTACGTTTGGCCGAGTTCAGAGCAGGGGTTTATAACCCCGGGATAAAGCGGTGCTAACCCCGCTTCAAAAGTACAAGTGCGAAACTTGTGGATAAAAGCGGGTTTATAACGCGCTCAGTGTATCAAGCCGGTTATATAGAAACATTGAATTTAATTCAGCAATGTTTAAAATGCTATTCCTTTTTGTTTGAAGTGTTATATTATGTAAGCCTATTATATTAATATAAACTATTATATATATAGTTTAAATTGGTAATCTCAAAATGATTGTTGCATTGCTCATCGAATTGAAAATTAATATGGTTCCTCTTCAGAATTAGGCTATGTTTGTCTTTGGAGTCATGTGACATTCTGAAATGTTTTGTCTACACACAACAGTTGTAGATTGCTATGAATAAAACCACTTTCTATGAATGATTTTAATGTACTTGGCCCAGATCATTGCAGTTTGCATGTTTTAGTGCAATGGGAGATGTAGAATGCTTTTATGCTGTGGTGTGGTTAAAAAATAAAATAGTTGTCAGAATAACCTGTATATTTCATTCAGAATTGGTGGGATGAAAATACTCAGTGCACACATGTTGGTTTTGATTAGTATTTTTATGGCATCATTAGAATACAGTGATATTAATAAATAGACCATTTATCTTTTGGAAACTCTTAACTTAGAAAAATAAATGTCTCAAGAGTTAAAGAACATCACAGTTTAAGCAATCCACCACCAGTTTAACAAAATACATTCTGTCACATCTTCACTTTCACATGTTTGCTGTTTCCCTCATGTATTCCTTGTGTTTCCTCATATCATGTATTTATACTCAACATAAGTTCAAGATGTGCGACTAACATATTCTATTACTAATACTAAGGCTATACTTTCTCTATATACGCAGTATAACATGATTGAGTGGTTTATTAGTCAATTTCAGCTTAGCTATTTTACTACAGTACATATTTGATCTAGTTATAAAGTGCTAAAATACATTTCTCAAGGCATCACTGTTTTAGATTTTTTTTAGATCTACTTTACAATTGCTATCATGACTGGTTCAACACATAGGATATACAAATTACACACATTTGAAAAACACAGTGCTCAACGGAATTTCACAATATAAATACATAGTCTTTATCTGTGTACATTAGATAGACATCAAATATTGTTCTTTTTTGTTTAGACATACTGTATAGACCTACTGTGCAACATGTGTCAGTACCATTTTCAGACTTAATATATATGAACAATGTCACATACAATGATGATTGTACTTTAAAAAAGAAAAAAGACAAGCTTTTGCACTTTAATAAACTATTCGTTTCTGCTATTGCATTGGAACTCAAAAATCCCTGTTACTATTATTGCATTATAAATCTAGACAACCCCACAGAATAGAACCACATAACAATGTTCATGCAACATGCTGGTTCGCAATGGAAGATATTCTTTAAACATTTATGCACACCGGCTTGTTTTATGAGCTCAGACTGTGCATTTCAGAATATGGCCCATTGAGAATTCAATTTCACAGCACACTTTAAAGCTATAATACCATTATAAGTATACATTATAGTGCCTGGTACTGATATTTTGTTTGTATACTGCACACCCAAAATAGACTTTACTATGTACGTTTTTTTAAAACAGATAGATCTTTGATTTGAAATACATTAAACAATCTTTAAAATGTGAATATAAGATTCACAATGATAAAGGTAAATAGCAGCTTCTGGTCCTGTTCCACAGTCATTCAGAGTACTGTATCTTGACGGCATCACTAACCATAAGGTATGGTGACTCTGACATGACCATTTAAAACCTGGTATAGATTGTAAACAGCTATAGGCTATCATATCACAATTTTTATATGCATACTAAGTAAGCAGACCTACGTGATCTCAAAGGCAACATCACTGAGAATGTCAAGCAACTACTTAAAAAAAAACAAATTCCGGTCTGGTTTTGGACGGCAAGCACCAAGTTAGTTTTGTTTTGAACAAAAACAACATTCTTAAAAATATATTATTTTGTGTTCCCCAGAAGAAAGAAAGTCGTAGATTTGGAACAACATGAGGATGGATAAATGATTACTGGATTTTCCTTTTTGGGTGGACTATCCCTTTAATGCTGCCTTGATGTTGTAAATCTACAAATACTATTTAGGCAAGCTCACACTTCACAGATTTTTGACAGATTTTCAAAGTCTGCGACAAAACCTCCAGATCTTCCCAAATCAGTGCTCGTTGCAGTCGCTGATGCTCGGGAAGTAGGAGCAGGTCAGCAATGTGATTCAAACCTATGTCGAGAATCACAGACACTGCAGAATTTTCAAATCTGTTTGATATTATCATCACATGATCTTGTAGTGTATGCAATGCAATGACAAAGTGGAACGAATCCAGCCAATCACAGTGCAGTACAGGGCTACTTTGAATCTGAGCTTCATCTGCTCCTTTTTTAATCTGGAGATGCTTTCATAGGCTAAGTAATGAAAAAACACCTAAATAAATCCACTTAGTACTGTTGTAAAGCGACTACAGCTCCATATAATCTCTTTGCCTCTTCTGTTGGTCATAATATTTGGCAATATAGAGGAAATACCCAAAGGGAATACCTACTTTGACTCTTTTGCATATATTCACTAAATAAGACGAGGCTTGCTACTATGATTTTCTTTCAGAAATGTTCACTCTTTGTACAGTCACAGTGGTTACCTCCTAAATCTTCCATGTGATTTAAATGTTCTAGCTTCTTGCTATGACTTGCTTCCATTCTTCATTACCTTGGGAGTTGCCTCCATCCTTTCTGTGGAATCAGCTGGTTTAGCTACAGTGTTGTATTTTTGGCATAGATCGTGCATTTCCTGCAGGCATCCCTCAAGAGTCTTCACAAACAAATCTGAGCTGGTCTCAGCACTGTCATGGAAGCTTGACACGCAGAAGAGGATGTGGTCCGTCTGAGGATTGTAGCAGGCTCCATAGCCGTTAGGGACAACAGGACCATAGCAGCAGAACATCTCCTCAGTTGTAGGAACCTATGCAAAGGCAAGCGTTTTTTTTTAACAAAAGAGATTGATGATCTAGTGCTAACTGTTTTCTAAAACTATTAAAATGAAGATGCATGCACATCCATTTTTAGGTCTATCTCTCATTATTTCAAAGTGAACCTGGCTTGTAGAGAGAATGAACTGGATGCTGGTGGCATAGGTTGGATCAGAAAACAGCTCTGGCTTTTCGAGTTTTAGCTCTCTGGCAATCTCTCGCAGCCCCAGCAAGTGATTGTCTATTGCCATCCCAGTGATTGCCTGTTTCCAAATAGAGGAAAAGCAATATTTTATTGTAGAGCAGACAGTATGGCAATCACAATTGATCATCACAATTAAACATGACTAACTGACAGATTGTGTAATTCAAATTCAGCTGTCCATTTCACTTACTAGAATTGTATAATTGGTTTGGGCTTTAATGGCAGTCCAAAGCAGCTCCATTTTCTCAACATCCTTAATAAATATAGGAAGACGTGGGTTATTATTCATTCTTAAGCTATTACTGTTTTGACAATCTACACAGCATTGACTACAAATGAGTAGACCTTTGCATGAAATGCAGGGCAGCTTGAGTGAAGTGCAATGTAAACCAACTAAATTACATACAGTGATTTTGGAGCTATTGGCCATAGCTTTCACAAATGCTAAGGCCTCAGGTGTGGCGGAGCGAATGTTGTCAACTCGTCCCTCTTGAAAGCGGCGTATTGATGCACTTTCATAGGTGGGCACTAGACGTCCATGACATCTGAATTTTAAAGGAAAATACATAAATCTCTTTTCTATAGCACTAATATATCTCAAAGTTATAGAGAAGACTGACCTGTAAAATGCAAACTGAAGGGCAACTTGAACATAAGCATCAGGACTCATGTTCTGTCTCTTGATGAACTCTTTGCCATAACCAGTGAATTTGTTGACGTTCATGTCCAGATTTTTCACAAGTCTGTGGAAATTAACAGTTTGAAAGTCTCTTATGCCCATCAAGGCTGCATTTATTTAATAAAAAAATAAAAAAACACAGTAATATTGTGAAATATAACAATTTAATGTTTTCTAATTTTTAATATATGAAAATGTAATTTATTACTGAGAGGGCAAGATAAAAAAATTCAGCAGCTATTATACAGTCTTCAGTGTCTCATGATCCTTCAGAAATCATTCTAATATGCTGATTGGGTGCTCAAGAAACATTTCTTATTATTAATGTAGAAAACATTTCCGCTGCTTTTTTGTGGAAAACATGCTACTTTTTTGGAGTCTTTGATACACAGTACAGAATAGCAATAACAATAAAAAGAACGGAATTTACTTTATCTGAAATAGAAATCTTTCTAAAATTAATTTTTTTATCAACTTAATATATCTTAAATGCATACATTTCTTTCAAGCTAAAAATCTTACCAACTCCACACTTTTAAATGACAAATAAACCCTAAAGATGCTAAAACATTCCTTTTATTCTACGCAATTTTATTTAAAAGTATGTATTTATAAGTGAAATAAAAAACTAAATCACTTTCCTGTGATAATTTGAGGTCTTCTAATCTAGAGTGTTTTAATAGTATAAACAAAGCCTAGTGTAATTAAGAAATGGCAAGCTATATGAATAATACGTGTTAGTTTGTTTAGAGCTTGCTACCCTGATGTACTATCACCTGTTTTATTGACTTACCTCTGTAGTTTATCTGTTGAGACCTTGAGAAACGTTTGGATATCTGTCGAGCATTTCCAGCGCAGTCGTCTTGGGGCAGGAAGCTCACTCATGCTGGACGCTCTCACCAGCTTAGAAGGGCTTCCCCTCCTGTGAGGGAAACAATCTTATAGTCCATCACATTGCATATTCACTAGCTTAGTTGCTATTCTTAGACTGTGTGGGTATATTTCTCAAGTTGTCTCATTAGAGTTTGAGTCTTTGGCAAATACATAAATGCAACAACTGTGCTAGTGAGAATAAGCAAAAGGATATTACAGATTCTTTCAGAAGTGGATGTATTCATTGCAATTGCCAGACCAAAAGAGAATTCTGGATAAATAAATAGTTACTTTGAAATTAATTTATATAAATAAAATAATAGTTTGGCTTACATGTATCGCAGTAGATATTCTGTGCATTGCACGAGCACTATTCCCTCAAAAGGGGAGTGTTCACATACAACGCCGCAGCATCCATCTGCACCTATCACAAACTGCAATCATTACAGTAGTTTAATTTTGGAAAATCATCTTCTTAGTCAATTTAGATCCAAATGTGAGCTTTCTACCTGCATGGGCTTGTCGTACCAGCGGTTGCCCCCGTTTTTGTCTGCGCCCCCTCCGTGGAGCATCAGCGAAGCTCGGTTGGTATCAGTCAGTTCAATGCCAGACGGCTCGTCCAAACACACCAGACACAGACAGCGTTCAATCATGTCTAGAGAGTCCCTGTTGGTAGAATCTGCACACAGTTGAGAGCTATTACATTTTATGTGTGAATTCCATTAACCTGTAAAGCATTTCTTTTTTATCAGGGGAATTTTTTAGCAGCTCTCTCACAAGTTGTTTTGTTTCTTAATATTCGGGTGTCAGATTGCAGGTCAAGTAACATATACAGCTTGTATAGCTGAGGATAAATGATGTCTGACCTTTGATCAGAATGCTGCGAGCCTCAGCCCACTGTGTTCTGCCATCTGATGTGAGCAGACCGATAGCAGGCAGACGCTCCTCTTCAATGTCTGCCATCTTTCTGATTCGCTCCAGCTGAGTGTAAAGGTCTTTTTCATTCAGTCGGCGAAAGTTTATCACCACGTCGAGAACAAAAAACTGAAAACACATAGCAGAAAGCAGCAACAGATCTTTGTCTTTACAGACTGCTTGTGACTTTTTGAGACAAACTTAACCATATCTAAAAGAAAGATGTAACTTAGATTTGGTACCAGGTGAAGTAATACCTACCTGATTCTTGCAAGCCACTATTATATGTTCGGGCTCAGGCATAACCGTACTCTTCTGAGCCACTAAAGTGTCATTTTTTGGTCCTGGCAGACGGTAGGAGGTGAAGACCTTGTAGTATTGATCCATACACAGAGGTTTCCCGGCCAGCTGCCCCCGAGCGTAGTCTACAGGGAGAGCACGTCTGCAACAAGCAGCAATGTTCATTGTGCTAGAAGCTGATTACATGTGAAAACAAGGAATAAAACTTACCCATCAATAAGTGATTTATACTCTAATATGCCAGAAATGAGATGGGCGGCAAATCTGTTGAGAAAAAAATATGCAAGTGTTTATAAATACACTACCGTTTAAAACATTTTCTCAAGTCTCTTATGCTCACCAAGGGTGTGTTTATTTTTACAGTAAGAACAGTAATGTGAAATATTACTTTTGATCAATTTAATACATCCCAAGTGAATAAAAGTATTAATTTCTTTAAAATAAATAAATATATATATTCATGAAAGAAAACACAATGCAATGGCACTTAAGCAATTTGGGTCTATTAACAAAGTCAATAGTTTCATTTTATATTCTATGAGTAACAGACTAATTCAAGACTGTTGCCTACCAATATGAAACTACTTATATTTATCTTTTAATACAAAATGTAAAAACAATCTATTGCAAACTTAACTTATGTTAAGCCTAAAATGTCCGTTATATGATGTATGTTTCCGATAGTCTTTCATTTTTTGACTTAAATCAACATCAAGTAAGGGTGGAAGGTACACTTTGTTTACACGCTTACTGATCCGTAGATTAAACTATGCTGAATGGAAAATCTGATTTTAGTTAATGAGCCCCTCAATTACACCGCCATATGGAGTTACATATCGGTAGTTGGATGATGGGATCATGCAGGTTACAGATCTGACAGCTATGAACAAGCCTAATGCGTATACAGTATCCTTAACTTGTTATGTTGACATTGCATTTCCATTTAAATAAACTGATATCAGTCACAATTGTCATCTCAGTTTTTAGGAATAAAAATGGCCTCTGCTGTATCCCCAGAGTCCTGTACCTGAGGACGTCACTTTGACCCCTGAAGTTCTGCTTAGGAAAGACCATGACAGGACTGGAGTTGACTGGTAGTGCTAATCTGTTGCTCAAATACATGTCTTCGAGCCAGTAGTCATACACCTTAGATATTGATCAAGAGAGGTTATGAGCAAATAAATAACTTATTTTGCAGAATGTGCCTGCACATTAAAGCAAAGTTTTTTACAGCAAAGTAATTTTTTTATCAGATAGTGCAGTCTTTACCCAATTGGCCTTCTGATCGCTTCTCTCCAGTAACTTTTTCTGAAGAAGTTCTCCCATCCCACCAGGTTCTCCAAATTTCTCTACAATAGCCTTTGTCTTTCGGAACTGCTCCTCTGGTATGAGATGACTCGTGCTCTTCAGGTACATGTCCAGTGTTTGCTGCAAAGGGGGCACTGGGAGCTTCGGAAGGCCCTAAATTGAGATCACGTTCAGAGCTTTATTGTGATTCAGTCATTTATATTTGAGCATCAGGGACAGCTTCTGCTTAAGTATCATTTGTTTTCTTGATCTTATAGTTTTGGAGCTAATGAGTCTCTAGTCTAATTAGCCTTGACAGAGTCCTAGTAAATATTTCAAGCTCCAAGTGATCCCTGACAAGTGTTATATTTAAATATTTTTTTCCTGTGTGCAACAAGATCACTTCTGCTATAACTGCATGTATAAAAAAATATGATCATCATAATATGCGTATTATCAACAATGTAGATTTCCATGGTTGTTTGTAATTGTTGTTAAAAGGGAATGTTTGGAAGATATTGTTTGGTTAAGCCATATAATACAAACATTTTTACATGGAGAAATGTTAGTATTTTGCTCACATTTGCATCTCCCGTGTCTCTTGCTTGTTCCCTTTTCAAAACCGGCATCCTCAAAGTTATAGAATTCAGTGAAAAAAGATGAAAATCCACTGATGCTTTTCCCAGTTCCCCCTGGAACAGATATACAGGTATGACAGAAAGCTTGCAATAGATATAACCATCCATAAAATAACAAAAACACTGTGATATCTTTTTTTTTAATCAGCCACATAGGTTAGACAAGGCTATTAGCAACCTTAAAATATTCAAAATGAATTTTAGTATTAAATTATAGAATCCATTTTCCTCTTGAATGTAAAGGAGATAGAACATATTTGTATCAGTTTTGAATTTGTTTATCTTTTTAGCTCTATGTGCTCCTTGATTGAAGAGGATCGTTCTTAAAAAATTTAAATTTAAGAAATACTCACCAAAATGCCGTACTCTTTGTCGAGTCCACGGGTGTCTCAAAGGGTTTCATCCAGATTCATAGTCCCGACGTGTTTTATTAAGAGGAAAGTGCCGTTGATGGTGTCTGCTAACTTGTTTCAGACGGCATACTTGCGTCCCATTCATTGCAAGTCAGGAGCTTCTTAGGATGCTCCTCAGGAAAGATGCTGAAGGAGCGGTACCTTTCTCAGACTCCTCCCACTAAACTCCATTCGCCCACTGCCGCATCTGTCAGCCCCACCTCAGACTCACTTTAAGCCAAGTCCTTGAAAGACATTTATAACCACCTTTTCAAATCTCGGTGAAGAAAAAATGCCCTTACGCGAACGCGCTCGTTTAATTAAAACGAAAAGAAGAAAATCTTATCTTGCACCATAAGCAATTGTTTTTTATTCTCCTTTTAAATAAATAGCTTCGATTTACTTCTGTTTTGCAAAAAGCCTCGTGTACATTCCCCCCTTGATACGTCTATTTTTTTATTTATCTTAATCGCTTTATAATTATGAATCAGTTGTGAAGGTGCAAGAATGCTTTTTTTATTATAGATGTAGTGTATAGCTATTTATAATGATATCCTGTTCATGCATGTATATTTGCGTGTCTTTTTTGTTGTTGCTTTTTTATGCTTTTCTCTGCACAAAAACATGAAACTCATTAGTGGACGACATTTATTTCGATTTCTTTTTTTCTGTCACTCACTAATAAATCATTGTCATTTGTAAGAAAAATGTCAACCAAATTTCGATGTAGATTTGTAAATGTGTCTGAAAGTGTAGATGCTTGAAGGGAGTTACAGACACGGCGTCTCACAGATTTTCTTTTAATTATGTACATTTGATATGCACATATGTACACCATTATATTCCATAATATACAGTAACGCATTCCAGAAACACACCCTAAACATTTAATACTTGAAACAGACACTGAAAAGGCAGGATTCACACCAGTTCCATCATTGTTTTCTATGAAGGTGTCAGGTGAAATTTTGCATATTATTTGTAACAGCACAAATTCGGCGGAATAAGTTCAACGAAGGCCCATTTAATACGTACACACGCGTCTTCATATTTAATATGTTCGCACCATAGTTATATCCCTGAATACAACTTAATACAGCGGAATACAGTGACTTTTTTTTCTTTTCTTTTTTTTTGTTACATTTCTTGTATTGGAGAAAAAAAATATTGAGCTCATAATTTCAGTAAATTGAATCAATCATTTTAAGATTGTATGCCGTTCACCAATAGTTTTCTTCCAGACAATGAGTAACATGTAAATGAGTGAATGAACAACATTTATATTCAGCAGAGGTTTTAAACAGGATTGTACCAGATGACCTAGGACAGACGACTCAGACTATATGTATTCTAGCTCAGACGTCTCTTCTTCAGAGAACGACTTTGATTGTCCTGCAAATGTCCCGTTCTCGTCGATGGGCACGCAGTTACCGGATGAATTGTAGCCGTGCTTCTTTCTTTGGCGTTCCTCCATTCTGATCGTGTCGTACAGACCTGTGGCTCCCTCCTCCAGTAACATGTTTCTCTCGGAGTGGGATGGTTTCATTAAACACACGTTGCGCAGGAAAAGCAGGGCTGGTGCGTAGAGTACGTTCGCCAGACCCATGCCCAGATTAAGTTGCACAAAACCTAGATCGTGCACTATTTTACCGGCCACGATGGGCCCCAGCGCGTAGGCAACACAGTAGGAGATGTCTGCAATAGCGTACACACTACCATACACAGACACGTGACGGACGTCCACGAGAAAAGCAAGTGTGGGTAATAAAGCTGTGTCTACCAGTGCAATACCGAAACAAATACCACACAGGGGAATTATCAACTGCTCAAAGTTTTTGCAAGCCGGCACAATACAAGAGCTGGCACCGATGATAACCATGCCGAGTGCCCCGTAAAACCACTGCAAGTGTGGATACTGAGCCGCCAGCTTGACAGTGAGATAAACGCCTAATATATGAGGGAAAAAGGCAGGTAGCCAGGTGAGCCCAATCTCCCACTGGGATGAATTCATGGTCTCCTCCATCCAGTTAGCAATGGTGGGCTCCAGAAAAGCAAGGGGGATGTTACATGTTGTCAAAGCTCCTGCCACAACTGCTATGTAGGGATCAATCATTAGTTTGTAAATTGGGGTGCCGACCGGCATGTTTTCTCTAGTCCTACTGGAAAAGGGCTTGAGGACAGTCAGGCATAGTATACCATCTGCCAAACATATACAGGCGAGCACAATGAACGGGACGCGTTTGCCCGCGAACTCGTACAGGACCCCTCCGAACGGGGGCGCCGCCAGGCTTCCGAACGAGATGAACGCGAGGGCAATGCCCAGCGCGCGACTTCTCTCTGGCTCCTCCGTGTATTTGTCTGCGATCATGGCAATTCCTGAAGTGTCTGCAAACGCCGAGCCGAGCCCTTGCAGACTGCGCGCGACGAACAGAGTCGCGTAGTTCTCCGCGAAGGCAAAAATGCACGTCGAGACAAACATGATACTGAGTCCAATTAAAAGTGGGATGTCGTAGCCGACTCGGTCTATGAAAGTTCCGGTCAAAGGATTGACCATGAGCTGGAGAATGGCTTTTGAGGCGAAAAGCACGCCGATCTGCAAGTCAAAGTTCTCGTTTTGCGTGCTGTTGATTGACGAATTACCAGTTACATGCGCCTGCTCTGATTCGCTCTCTAAACGCTCTAAATAATCTGGTACGATTGGCACGATGACCATGTAAAGCATATTGTCTAGCAGAAGTGCCACACATACAATGACTAGAATAATCCTTCTTTGTCGCTCGGGGTTCTGGATCGCAGTTCCTAACTGTTTAGTTCTTTCCCCCATCTCTGATAGTTTAACGGCGGCGGTTTGCGCCAAGCCACCCGATTCCTCCGTAGCCATGATCCACACTTTGCTCGGTTTAAGCAAAAGACTCTTAACTCTTTTCTACACTTTGCTTTTCTTCCACAAAAAGTCCTCGCGCATTGGGTTGTCCAGCACTCCTTGAATAGCGAAGACCAACTTTTCCTGCTTTACCTTGCAGTCCTTCGTTGCGCGTGCATTTCCTCCCTCGCGACTGCTGTCAGGCGGTGTTGTTTCATCGTATTCGGGTGAGAACGCCAAGTCAAAAACTCCCAGTCAGGTCAAAAATTCGCCTTCGCGTTCCCCCCCTCCCCCCTTATTTACACTGCCATTGTAGTAGGACGCGCGGAGCCCGAACGAGCATGAATGGATGAATTCACCTGTAGAGCAATGTCTTCATTTCTCCTCAGCTATCTTCTTATTGATGCCACTCAATGCAGATGCGCTTACATGTTGATTCCATTGGAATCACTCTTCTTTTTTTTGCCAAGGATATGACGCACTGTTTGCTACCCCCTCAAGTGGTTCCCCAACCAGCTGGGTCTTTTATGCTCATTTAACACGTCAAGCCCCTACCCGGTAACGCCAAGTTGCGATTTGCTTTATAACTTCCAAATATTGAGCGAGCTTCTATAACTGCTTAGGACCACACACCTTAAGTCAACGAGCTCGGCAGAAATGCTGACTGCGAGGAAGATGCCTGCAAGTGTTATTTAAGTTGCTCAGTAAGGACTCACTCACTCACTCGCTTGCTGAGAACTTATTGATCGCCGCCTACGGTCTCATTTGTTTTCATAAACAGATGTTTGGAAAATTATATGCTAATAAACTGATATGTGCTCGTTTAGTTATTTTCTTTTTTTAAAGACTAGTTGTATTATTCTTCGACCATGATTCCTCTCTTTTCAAATATGTTTTTAGATCTCTGTTCGACTGAAAGGGAGAAGGAAAATATTGAAAAGAAAAATCACTCACATAATGTGTAATCTACCCCCTACACCTAAGTGGAGTAATTGCTATACAATTATTCACGTACGGTTAAAATGGGTTTAATTAGTTTAATCACAGGCTTTTTATAATTAGGGGGCCTCATTGTGTATAAACACAAACGATTTTTTTTTAAATGCATAACATCGTTATAGGGGAAATAGCCTTTTATTTACACAGTAACAAACTTTTTTCATTACATCTTTTTTTAAATATACTGTATCAAAAAATCTATAAAAAATCACGGTGTTGGTAATTACTGCAGCTTATTGCATTTCAGCACCACGGCCGATTGGACAGCTCCTCATACTTTAAAGCAAAGATTGATTTGCTTCAGCTGTGAACTGTGAATATTAGTCCTGAAGCGTTCAAGGTTTCAGTGACAGGAATAAGCATTGTCATTTTTAAACATTTGTTTTTCCGTGTAGTTGAGTGACAGGGGTGTAATGTTTGCTCTTGTTAACGTAGGACGAGAACAGCGGTTTTAGTCATGATATAACGCCATCTGCTGTGCAATGCCGCCATTGACCCCAGTTTAGAGTTTTCTGCTTGGCGAAGAACAATAGTTGGGTGTTTGCGCCATCTGGTGGTTTGTTTTTGTACTGCAAAATTGAATTAGTATGCAAAAGAGTGAATGTGTCTTTTTTCATTACAGACACGTTGTAGGTTGATGGCTTTTGACAGAAAATGTATTTTTAATTGACTCAACTTGAAATCTCAGACATATAGCAAAATAAGCAAACACAAAACTAAGAGCTGTTGGAGATAGTATTGTTCTTGTTATAAAATGATGATATAAGAATGTAAGAAAGAATGATACCTAAATATTGCTTAATCCTATTAGTATGTGATAATTAAGGATATTAGTTTAAATTTGTAGTATTAGATATGTCCGATAAAAAACTAAAACAAAACAAAAAATTGGTGTGCGTTGGCATTATGACACCAATAAAGGGCACTAACAAACTAACAATTAGGTAATTAAATAATGCTATACTTAAATTTAACCACAAGATGGCCATAGTAGCGCATAAATGCAACCACAGCCTACAGTGCTTAATATTTATGTATATATGTTGTGTGTATATATATATATATATATATATAGAGAGAGAGAGAGATCATAAAACCCAGTGCAGATATATCATATTCATATAATTAAAATACATTGTCAACAAACCCACACACATAAAGAATAATGATAAACCCTTGCATTTTTATTTATTCGCGGTGTGTAGTGCACCACACAATGTGCATTGAACTAGTCTGTTTCCCCCTGGGAACTTTTGTTTTTATGTGTTCTTTCTGTCTTCCTATCACTCTTTTTCACTGCTAATCCACTCTACAGCCTGTCTTTGCAGTCTATTCATTCACTGGAAATAATATGGTTTTAATTCCTGGCATTGGCATGGCGTGAAGCACATACGTCACATCCCCAATCCGTCCTTCTCCTCCTCACTGGATTCATTCCCTGAGGATCAAAGATTTTCTTGCTGTTTCAGCCTGGACTCCATTCCGATCTGATCTGAAATCATGGGAAACAAGTTCACCATGTAATCCGCTGTGGTAAAAAGTATTAATTCATGATGTCTGTGTTTAAGTTGAAGCAATCATGGTTAAACTCCCATTTTATAGGCTTGAAAGCTTAGTAATAAGTTGAAGGCGGTCTTTAATTTTAGTTTTTGGACAGTATTTGCTCTGATTATTTTACTCTTTTGACAGCCCCTGATGACGCCCCCTTAATTGTTATTTTAGAAAGATTCGCTCTGAATCTGGAATGAGAAATGTTTACAAGCTTGCAATTTTGTCTTATTGAGTCTTGTTCAACATTTCTGCTTATCTGCAAATTTTATTTGTTGTTGATCTTAATTTTTAGAGTTTAAAGTTACTGAAATACAATATGGCAGAGATAAGTGTCATTTTTTGAACTACTCTAGGTTCATTTGTGTTCATACTCTGATTAAGCTGTTTATTGTTTATGTACACATGTACATCTGTATTTTGAAATCAAAGCATGTCTTTTTGTCATGCCAACATACATGTGAAATTGAAATGATTAAAAACGTTTAATCCATGTGCCTGAGTGAATCATAAACAAAGGGATTAAGCTAACCTTGTTGAGAAAATACAATTTCATTAATGGAGGCTGGTTCAGACAACAGCCAAACTAGTCACTTGTAAAATTAACCCAAGCTAAGAATCGTTACACATCATCAGCTCACTATTTATTCCTAAATTAACATACAAAAACATGGAGGGGGAGTTTCACATTTAATAGTCTTGTATGTACAGTACAGCATGTGAAAAATTAAATTTTAGAGGAATTGAAGCTCTTTTTTTTTTGTGTGGAAGATATCTGCTGAGGAATTGCCAGGTCTCCAGTGTCCTCTTGTCATTATGACATAGACTTTATTTCTAATATTCTTTATTTATTTTAATACAAGATAAATTTTCTCTGAGGCCTCAAAGTACAATTTCACTTAGTTCTTGATAAAATGTAAATTCATTGTTTGTTAAATAAATTCGGCTCAGTTATACTAGTTTATCTGACTGGCTGTCTCACACAATTACATTGTAGTGCTTGAAAGTATTACTGATATTTGTATGTTACTTTATTGTAATTGTGTATTTCATCTCTCTTTTTCCATAGACATGTTTCTCCATGCTAAAAAAGTAGTAGCCAGAGTTGTTGTGGTTAGCTAAAATTGTTAAAAACTGTGCTCTGTAATTGAAATAAAGCTAAAATATAAATATTTGATGAAAAATGTAAACTATTAGCGTTAGTTGACAAGACTATATTGAAGTACTGAAACTACTAAAACTGAAATAAAAATAAATGAAAGCTATATAGAAAAAATAAAAATGACGAGCAATTAATGAAATTACAAAAACATATATAAAAACAGAAAAATAAATAAAAGCTAATTCAAAAAATATGAATAAATACTATAGTAATATATAAATCATACTAAAATAACACTGTTAATGGCTCATTTAAATGCTAATTCATTGTTGATTGAATCCAGTTTTTGACAGTTATATTTTTTCAGGTCAGGTCAAGTTACTAAAAAAAGTTATGTACGTGATATGTATATATCCCTTTTCATTCCACACTATAGTTAAAAAAGACTTTAGTGCCTTAAATGACTGAGAACACAGAGCTCTCTAAAGAGCAATGACGCACACATCAGTAATCCAGATTACACTGTCCATAATCCTTTAAAATACAATTTCTTAAAAAAATAAAAAAACACCAAAAATGTTTTTCTTTTTTTTTTTACATTTTGTCTTCTGTTAATTGTTCACACATTTTATTTAACATTTATGAACACTCAGTGGCACAAATTCCCAATATCCCAATATATTTGGTGCTAAATGGATCTTGCTTTCATAATTTTTGAACTGATATTATATTGAGTATCACTGTTTGTGAAAACACTTCCAGCGTGAATTGATAATTCAGTTGATATGACAGACTGCTTCCCATACACATTTGCGTAATGATTGCATAATCTGCTTCAAATGTTCTTTAATCAAATAAAAAATGCATGGCTTCTGGCAGCCGCTCTGACCTTTCACCCTGCACTTGAACTTTTGGAAATCTGATCGTAAGCTTGTGACTGATTACTCTGGATTGCAGTGCAGCGGCTCTGACACTCTCGCTGTCAATATGTGATACAATCACAATTGGAGAGAACTGTTTGTTTCTCAAAATGATGTCGCATGATTTTATTATTTCACTTGTCTTGTTCTCAAAAGCATCTTCACTGGCATTTCATAAAGCTGTGGACCTTTCATGTTGATATGTAAGAGATTGATATTTTGAAAGATGTTTTCTTGGTACCGTTTCTGCGTGGTACAAATATTCCAAGTATGAAAATATATTTCAAAAGTTTGGAAAAAAGCACTTCTCTATCCCTTCTAAATGTAATCTGTCTTGACAGTGAAATGCCATATTTCTGCATTGGTTTACCTCTAAAAAACCGCTGTAAATACTAGGAGTATTTAAAAAATTCCTAATCTATGAGGTTTGTGACTTGGCTGCCCTCCTCAACTTGATTGCTTTTTTTCTTTTCTTTGCTCTTTTAAATGGAAGTCTCCACATTCTCAGAGGACATATTGAATGATGATTTAAGGTTTTCAATTTTATTTAATAAAAAAAGTGTTATCAACACTGAAATCATTAAAAATGAAGATTCCCAGATATGCAGATAATTGACCAGAATTATTTAGTACAGTATGTTTTTAGTTTGTTTGTTCTAGTTTAAGTTGTTACCTGTATTTCTGAATGCAATATTAGTAAACAAAAAGATTAAATAAATGGTTTCACATTAACGTTTTATGCATATGGATGCATTGTGTTTTTATTTTGCTAATTAATATAAGTATTAATAAATGTAGCTAATACCATCTGCTATGTCAAAATTCTCATGTCTCACCTGAGAGCTCAATCACCTTTGAGCTTAAACTAAATAAGCCAATTGACATTGGGGGGGTGAGATTTGCATTGCATGCTTCGCCTTGCATAAGCTATGGTTATTTCCACAATAAGGAAGAGTGTGTGTGATCACACATTTAACTTTTTACCTTGGAGCCGATCGGCTCTGCTCCAGCAATCATCAACGTGTGCTTCTGAGACAGGGAAGCTCTTCACTGATGTTGGTGTGGAGGCGCTGCAGTGGTGGTTGCGATCTTCACTTCCTGCTTTCTAAAATAACATTTTCTGCACACTGCAGGCAGAGTCCTGTAAGCTGTGTTGCAACCTATTTCCCCAGTGTGCTTCAGAACTTAAAAGAGCATTTCCCTAAAAGTGAAGACACGGGTGTGACTTGTGCCTGCGTCAATCCACCCATGTGTTTCTGGATGCAGTTGTTTTCTGGCCCTGTCTGACAGTCAGGATCACTGTCTCACGTATCTGGGCTTAAAGCACTGGAGTATCAGATGACGATCGTTGCATCAGAGTTTGGGCTAGAGTCCTCTGGGAAGGAAAACTTGACTGTGTTGCCCCCTTTGGGGAGACCCAGAGCTGACGGCCATGTTTTCCCTGTGACGAAAATTACTGCATGTTCACATGGTTAGACACATTAGTGTCCCAGAAATGCCATCTGCTTAGCCCATTCCAGCCCCTGCTCGGCCCATCAAGTACCAGGCCAAGCGGCTTCCTGAGACTCCGGGCAATGGTGACATCACCGCTCCTTCACCCCGAGGAGGGCCGGTTGGAGAGTTTCTGTTCTGTCACGGGGCCTACAGTCAGCGGTAGCCAAATTTTTAACAAAAGAGTTGGTTCGGAGTCGTACAGGTAGACCTATCCGTTTGCCTCTCTGGACACGTCCCACTGCCAGTTTTGTACTCCCTGGCCCTCAGCATGGACACAGCTGGCCCTGCGGACACATGCATTTCCCCCAGTGAGCCAACTCGCACAGACATTATGCAAAGTCAGCGAGGACAAAAAACAGATCTTGGTAGTTGCGCCCTACCAGCGCTGTCCTCTACCAGGAGTGTTGCTTTTTCCTCCTGGGCAGCTGGCACACGGCACCTCGCTGGCAAAGATCTAAAGAGCTGCAGCTTGGGCGACACCTAAAACATTTGCAAGATTCTATAAACTTTATGTACTCGTTGCCAGTAGCCAGGAGTGGAGAGGGCCACACTCTGTGTCTCTCTTGCTGCCCCATTCCCCTCTACGTGCACTTCTCAGGTGAGTTCCCTGGCCGGCGAACTTTGTTGGAGTTCCTCCAGCACCAGCGGCAGTCAGACGTGGTGGAGACGTCTGACCCCAGGCCTAGCACTCCAGTGGTTATCCCTTGTGCTAGGTGTCCATATGTTATGATCCCTACGGCAAGCCTGTGTCTTTACCCTGCATAGACTCTGCATAGTATTGACTTTACCCTAGCAGGCTAAATCTACTACAGAGACTTTCCATATGTAGCACTGCCCAGTTGGCAAGTCATTATGTTTATATGCGGGCAGGATGTGACCTCCAACTTTCCCACTGTTATCCAAAATCCCATTGAACAGGTAGTAAGGGACAGCAGTGATTGACTTTCCCTGTGTAAAGCCATGTCCCATCCACCACCGGGAACCAGGTGGCTTACGCAAGGCACTGAAAGCAAAAGTGGCCCTTTGGTCAGGATCCCAATTTGTCAGTTCAGTTTTGACAAAACATTGACCTGACTGACAGGGAACGTTTCCTGGAGGGAACGAAGAGGTTAGGTCCCGTCGCCATAATTGCTGTACCACCTCTGAGCGGCTGGGCCATCGGCTCGGCTCCTCAGAGAAAGCTTGAATGAGTGCTTTCATATACTAAATTTGTCAGTTCAGTTCTGATGTAACGTCTCTGTTCCCTCCTTCAGGGAACGGGGGTTACAAAATTAACCTAGATGATTTGATATTGGAACAAATGGGAATATAACAATTATATTTGCTGTCGGCTCCCATTCACAATAGAATTTCACCCAACCTTGACGAGTTCTGTTTCTGAGAGACCCGGAAATGTGAAAAGAGTCCATTGTTTAATCTTCAGTTTACTAAACCTTGGTCCGGTGAACTCAGTTACAACACAATAATGTAGCCAGCAATGTTTATTTCACTGTTGTTCATCTTGGCTGAGATATACAAATCAGTTTTTGATGACAAGACATCCATTGAACTTGACAACTTTGCACATCATTACATGTAGTTCAAAGTGCACTTGAGGAAGTCAAGCTTAAAGTGGACACGAGCGCTTTTAAAGACTAGTCTGATTCTAGCATAAGTGACACACGAACCACTG
Organism: Rhodeus uyekii; assembly: GCA_037043235.1. Taxonomy (NCBI): domain Eukaryota; kingdom Metazoa; phylum Chordata; class Actinopteri; order Cypriniformes; family Acheilognathidae; genus Rhodeus; species Rhodeus uyekii. The sequence goes on from JAWRVZ010000013.1 coordinate 5,466,233, forward strand.
CAGAGACATGTTGTCAGGATACACGGTTATCTATCATTTGTAATTTAGCATGTCACTATCAGAATCACAGCACATACCGTTTACATAAAGGCTATAACGTTGCACATTTATTTAATACATTGCTGATGTATAGTCGCATAGTTCTTCCTGAATTAACTTTTCAGACAGACAAAGGTAAGACTAAACTCTTCTCAACTCCAGTGAACATCTTTAACACCTGTAACTGCTATTAATAGAACATGCTGTGTTTCACTGACTGTACAAAATCACGTGAATAGAAAAGTATATCTTTCTTATGCATCGTTATGTTTTAATAGTTGCTGACACTTATTTATACAAGTTCTGTTTACTTATCTAACACAGAATTGGTAACTTGTATTCAAGTGTGTCAGCAAATTATATAATCTTTCATTTGTACTTTGTGTATTTGTGTTCTAGTACAAAATATAGTTTTTTCTGAAAAATGTCCCATATCTGTATTTGTGTGCATTGTAGTCTGAAATTCAAATTCTTGTTTCTAAAGTAAAAATATGCACATAGTATGGAATTTCACCCCTTAGGTTGTGCACACTTTAAAAAGTGAAATTATAAATATATTTTTAAATATGACATGAAATGTTTTTTTCTCTTGCCTAACAAAATGTTTTTTTTTGTTTTTTTTATTACAGTGTACAATATACTTCCATAAAGAAATTATTTGGCATGAATTCTTTTTTTTTTAAATGCCAGAATGATTTATGTTGAAATGGAGACAGAAAAGGCAGAAGGGAAAATGGGATCACCAGTCAGAACATTTCCAATTGCAGTAAGTCTCGTGCGTAATCTTTTTCTTTTGACTAATCTTGTGCTCTGGGGAATGTGTTTTCATGAAAAGCACTGTTGTTTCTGGGATTAGAAAATGTTGCTCGCCTAATTCTGTCTCATAAGCTGGATGTAGACCTTATCTCATAGCAAGTAATTTCCTTATGTGGAAAATAAAGTTCACTTTATTTTCTGTGCGCGAAACTGTGCGTTTTGGTTAACATGAACAGATTTAATTAACATACTGTAGCATTTTAAAAGGCTATTTGATGTACAGTGTAACAGCGCTTATACTGTATAGTGTATACAATAAAAAAAATCTGAACAGTACACCAGTAACTTCACTGACTTTTTTTCCCACATGTATGGAAGCTGCTTAACCCTCATTGAATGACAGCCATAAATTATCTTCTTACGTGTGCTTTGTAATGATACAGATCAAATTGGTCCCCGTTTTGTAACATGACCATTAGGAGCATCTTATATGCTTTGTCAAAATAAAAATTAAGAATTTGGTTACGTCTTGAAACCTCCTATACTAAATATATCAGACCAAACTACAAAACAAACACGGACTCCACACTCATGTTCACCGACCGTCCAGAAAAAATACAAGCAAGGATGACATAAGCACACAAAACCAATACATGTTAGAAACTACCAGGACATTAACTGTTATTATCATATGCTTAGTTTATTTGGACTTGTTCTCAATAGCAATAGTCTCAATCTTTTGACCAGTGAGCAACTGCCAGATTCCTCCCCTGTAGTTCTCGTTTCCAAGGGCGTAAACAAAGACGTTGAAAGTAGGCGATGTCTTAGCCAAAATGGGTGCAATCTGTAAGAACACATCCAAATCACTTTTATTTTACTGCAAATAGTTTAAAATAAATGTTATTTATCAGTTCATGTGATTACACTGCTGTCTCTTATGCTCACCAAAGCAGAATTTATTTGATAAAAAACAGCAATATATACATACATATATAATATTTATTTATATATTTAAATATATATTTAAAATAACTGATGATTAGATATATTTCTAATGAAATATATTGTAAAATGTAATTTATTGCTGTGATGTCAGCTGAGTTTTTTGTAAGAAGTATTTCTTATGAAGTTGCTACAGTTGTACTGCTTAATATGTTTGTAGAAACTGATAAATTTTTTTCAGGATTCTTTGAATAGAAAAAACTAAAACAGAATTTAAGTACAAATCTCTAATAATACTATTAATGTCCTTACTGTAACTTGATCAATTTATTGCATCCTTGCTGAATAAAGGTATTCATTTCCTTAAAAAAATGTTTATCTGATATTATTATAGTAATTCCAGACCTGTATGACTTTCTTTCTTCTGAAGACAAAAAATAACATATTTTGATGAATATATTGTATAATTTATTTTTTAATATGATTAATGTCCGTGGGTTTCAGTATTGTATTGGAACCCATTCACTGTTGAATATAATATAAGAAGAATAGAACTTTTGTGTTCCCCAGAAAACACAGATTACTCATTTTGGGGAGAACTCTTTTTTTGGGTGTCTGATATGCTTTAAAACAATAACATCCTCACCATTCTCAGTTTAGGAGAGACGAGGGTTGCATTTTCCACGGCAGCATAGAAAGCCAGGATACCATAGGGGCCCCAGCAAAACAGCATGGTCTTCAGAGGAGTGCTACAGTTGAACTACACATAAAGAGCAAGCAGGTGATTTAGCCTTCAGTTGGATTTCTAAGTCACATGCTGCAGATTTAACTTAGACATAACTTATACTCTACTAAACATGCTACAGTTCATATGAGCAAATATGGTACACTGTAAAATATGACTGATTTTAACAACTGTAAAAAGGCTATGGTAAAAATGTGTTAATTTGTTAACAGTTAGTTTACTTTCTATAAACAGTGTAACTGTAATAGATCTAAACTTACCTTTAAAGTAATTTTACAGTAAAATACAGTTAAATGTAGTTTTTGGAAGTGAAAAATCATTGACATAAATTGGCATTCCCAGAATTCTCTGAATCACTTCACATTTGATGTTTTCATTGAAATAACTGTTTCTTAGTTTTTTCTCATCGTTTTTATATATCAACTAATGTTATTAAATTACTTTTTATTGCGATATTTTAGTAGCATGTATGTTGATAGTACAGTATTTGTGTGAATGACACCGTGCACCTTTTATATACGGTATTTGACAGTGTGTTACAAATGTACAAAACAGATACTAGTACTTTATCAGCATTAATATCAGTTAATGAAATATGTTTTTAACTTTCAATTAAAGTTAAATCTGTAGAACCTAAAATGCTGGTACCATATTTTTTTTACACTAAATTCATGTCAATCACAGCTGCTTTTTTTACAATGTACAAGTGAACACAAAACACACACACACACACACACACATACAAATAGTTTATTAAAATGTATGTAATGAGCTAAATTTGGCATTAAGGTTTAACAAAGACAAAGAAATAGAACTACTACTACTTTAGTACACTACTACTAAACTACGACTTTAGAACTACTAAACTAAAATACAGTACAGTAGTACAGTACACAGTAGTAGAAAGTCATACTGTGCCAATGTTTTTTATATGCCATTATAGATCATTTTTTGAATTAGCTTTTATTTTATTTTTAGCTTTACAGTTTGGTATGTTTCTCATTTTTTTAGTTTTTTTTAGTTTCAATTCAGATTTACGTATTTATTTTCCGTTAGCAATTTTAATGCTTCAAAATAAACTTGTTTCATTTATTTGTCATGGCAACATTTTATATTTTCATTTAGGTTTTTCATCTAATATTAATATTTTATTTATTTTAGCTTATTCCATTTAACAAAAAACATCTATAATAGTTGACGTTAAGAACCCTGTTCTGGGCCGGTCTTGACTGTCTGTAAGGAAATCCCCTTCTTCTGCTATCACTTTGGTATGGGTTTCCATGCATTTTTTTTAACGTTACATAATAGTTCTGTCCTGGAGAAGAGTTCAGTAGCTGCTTTGGAGATGCCTTTGTGCTCCCAGGCAAAACGTTTCTTTGACCCACTCAGTCACCGTGAATAAACGGTCTTATGCAATGTGAGAGGAAATCTATACTCTGTTCTTTGCATGAACTTTTTGGCCTCACATACATAAGGCAGAGGATACTTTACCTTAGCCTGGCCAGTCTTCTTGAATTTTCTGTCAATGGACTGATAGGAAGACAGGACGACAAACACCTGAATACCCATGTTGAAGATGGCCATAGGGATCAAGTAAGAAACGTAGTTCCTGAGGACAGACAAAATCACATTTATCAGCTTCAGATTCATGAGGAAATGAGACATCCCTATGACCCTGCAATTGCTTTTATATAACTGTAAATATTGAATGCATATTTGAATATATGGGTCAGAATACGTGTCTGAAACCGACACTAGTGGTGGTGAGCAATGTTGCATGTTATAACATGATGTGAATTTTGAATGTACTGATTAAATGTGCATATTACCTATCACCCTTGCTGTAGTCCAGTGTGCAGCAGGTCCTCAGGGGCTCATAGTCATACTCTCCCCAGCCAATCAGAGGCATGGCGGACCAGAATGCAGTGAAGAGCCAGATGAAGATAACCAGGGTGATGGCGCTGCTCCACTGAAGCTTTGTCCCTAACGATACAAGGTGATCAAATATTGTGTTTTATTTAATGACCCTAAAAATTGCTTATATAGTTACTATATTTATATTCCTACACACATACAACATCATTCAAAAGTTTTGGGTCAGTGCGTAATTTTTAAGGAAAGAAGGCAGTCTTTTGTGGCTGTTTGAACGCCTTCGAATGCGCTTTTTTACTTCTTCTGGAAGTGGTTGAAAGTGGACGAGCTCAAAACATTTTTGATGCCTATATTTAGTGTTGTGATCGGATTGACCAAAATTCTTCTTAAAACCAGATCATGTACGTTGCTTTTTTGTTGTTTTTGTTACAGAACTTTTACATTTTGATGTTAACACACCATATAATATTTGTCCTGAGTTGTTCAGTGTTTTACAGTAATCCCTTGTTTATCGCGGTTAATGTGGGCCGGAACCCCCCGCGTTAGGTGAAAATCTGCAAAGTAGGATCAGCCAATTAGCTCACGGGACATCTAGTCGTGCTCTCATTCGTTGATCTCATGCCGGGAACCAATCACGTGCCTTGTCTGAGGGCCCGTGGGTGTGTACAAAGCCTCTGAGAGAGTTTCTCTTTGTCTGGTATCCTGGGAAACCATTTCTCTACATAACGATAAAGCAATGCTGCTTTCCGCAATACATCTGGCGAAATGGCAGTATTTTTGAATTTTTATTTTTCGATTAATATTTTTGAAAAATCTGCGATGCACTGAGACCGTGAAACTTGAACTGCGAAATGGCGAGGGATTACTGTATTAGTACCTTCAGATGAGTGGCTTAAATTAGAATAAATACTGTCAAATTTCCCATTGAAGTGCAGGTCCTATGGTGAGAGGCATCGCGTTGTTTATTACTAAGGTTCTCTGTTCCTGTCACTCACTTGTGCAGTACTGGTGATATCTGTCCCAAGCAATGGCTGCAATAAAGTGGATGCTGGCAAGAGCAGTCAAAAAGCCCTGGAAGCCATGGGTCTGGCATCCATCTGATCCATAAGGCCAGTATCTGTTGTTTCAAGAAGATTGCATATTAAATATAGATCATAGTTCGCTGATTGAAATTAAAATTAATTTAGCAATGTTTAATGTATTTTTCTCAGTGATAGATTCTTCAAATTGAACATGTTATCTCATCTATATTTGATCACATCCTTGTTTCTATCAGTACATTTGGAAATTAACATATTTGTACTTTGGGACATGGTAGCTGGGTTCTGGCCTAAACTGGTCAAGATGGCTACAATGTTCCAAAAAAACAGCTGGTAGCTGGTTTGTGTCTGGTCTAAAATGGTCTACCAGCTTGCACCAACTAATGAACAACCTAGACCAGTGAGAAACCAGCTATTGCTCAAGATAATTCCTGCTGGGGGGAAAAATGGACCTGACCTGGTTTGATGGTCTTAGCTGGTTTTAAATAGTTTTAGTTGTGCTCAGTTGGTAATACATCTAAAATCAACAAACAAACCAGCCCAACCAGGCCGGACCAGATCAGCAAGTCATAGCAAAGGATGTGATCAAAAGACGTCATCCCACAGAGAAAAAAAACGATCCCTCTATCTTAACAGCTGCACTTCGAAAAAAGACCCCTGTTTAGCCTTATTACATCACAGCTGTATTTACACACTGGTATCCGTGACGCACCATCGCCTCTAGGGGATCCGTCAACAACAACATCATCAACACACAGACGTGCGCGTGCTCACCTCAGAAAGCTTGAGAAGGCGGCGATAGTGGCGTTCGTAGAAATACCCATATCTGCCATGGCCAGACTGAACACGAGAAAATTACTTGGGGTCCGTAATTCTCTTATTTTAAGAAAAGCAACAACGGTGACAGCATTCAAGAAGAACCCGAGGAGACCTTCAGAGGACACAGAAAAACGAGTGAACAAGCAGAGCCTTCCAGAGACCCAATAACAGCGAGGTTACGAAACTGTAATAGGCTATACATTAAGTGACAGCCTTCAGATTGATAGTTAGAGCAGCATTATGAGTTATTTGCGACCGTTTGCTATCGTTCCCTGATGAAGCGCATCCTATCAAGGCTATACACATCCATAAAGTAAGATTCGCACGCGATGCTCTCTTTCTTTAAACCTGAACATGATTCTTCTTACCCTCCACGAGCAGACAAGATCCCAGTGAGAACACGTCGATCTCGGAGAATCCCTCCGGTAATGGATACGACGTTACCATTTTGAACGCAATTTTGCCCCAAAAGTGTGCAGAATCACAGTCCGCTCGCGCGCGCGATGTGCCTCAGCCTGTTCAAACGAAGCCTTCTTTTAAAGGAGCATTTCACGTGAAAAAGCATGAACGTAATTATGTAAAGCTCTCCCTCTGCCTCAATCCGCACAGGAATGTCTTAATGAACATAACAACTCCTACAACTGACCCCTAATACGCATTTGCATAGGGCATCGGTAAAGCGCTCATTCAGTTATACAACAAGCCTTTGTGTGTCGAACGCTTGATCGCACTGATGATAAAAGCGGGGTGGATGTGAACCAGTTCAGCCTGTGCCAATTCAGGGTGTTGCGTTTTGTGTTCAGTGTTCAGAGTGTTGTGCTGTGTTCTGTTCGCTGGCTGAACAACAGGTGTCGTCGAGCTGTTACTTCAGACATTGATAGACATTGTGTATTTAATGGGGGTTTAACTGTGTTTTCACGAGTTCACTCATATAAATAATCATTTAGTGTTCTCTTCAAGGGTATATTTGTCCCAAACCCAGACAATCCCAGCCCCACCCCTACATAGGTGACAGATAGTCAGTCAGTCACCTATGATAGTCTGTCTGTCTGTCTATCTACCTATCTATACACCATATATATATATGATATTTATATAAATACATACATATATATATATATATATATATATATATATATATACACACACACACACACACACACACACACACACACACACACACACACACACACACACACACACACACACACACACACACACACACACACACGTGTATATATATATGGAAACATATCAATAATTTTCCCCAGGTTTCACAACCTCATAATCTTGGCTGGGGCAATAACTGAACAATATGGGTCTTGTTTAACTGTATGGTATGATAAGCCTTGAATAAGGATTTTGCCATTTCATACATGTTGTACTCAAAACCTATATATTTCATGTGGAATGACACAGGACTTTATGTGATAAAACACCAAGACATGTAGATTTGCAAAACAAAAATGTAGGTTAGTGTATCAGTGTTACTGTTTGTAACTTGTTTATTATTTGGCTTCCACTCAAGTATGAATAACACAGTCTGGAAACAAAGCGGCTTTTAATAGAGCAGAATTCAGAGACTTTATTGTATAAACAAAATATTTGAAATGTTTCGATTTCAACACCGGACACATGGTGTCTGTCATATGATGACTTTATAGGATGCACAGGTTCAAATGACCCAAAATTATTTCTCAGAACCACTACTTTTCTATTATTATGAAGAAATTGACATTTTTTTCTCTCCCTCTTCATCTCTCCATATATATATATATATATGTCTTATTTTTTTTTGTTTTATCACATGAAGTCCTGTGTCATTCCACATGAAATATATAGGTTTTGGGCAGAAAACGTTCTAATTCAAGGCTTATCATACCATACAGTTAAACAAGACCTATATTGTTTCGTCATTGCCTCAGCAAAGATTATGAGGTTGTGAAACCTGGGAAATATTATTGACATGTTGAAAAGAATGTTAAGTATATGTATATAAGTATAAGACTATGTCGTATAAAATCAAACATAATTTTTAAACGTTTGTAAAAGCAAATTTGTCCCACACAAGTAACATATAAACAATATATTAGAAAAACAGTTTACAATAAGATTTAATTTGTTTACATTAGGTAACATGCACCTAATGTATTTTTTATTAACATTAACAAAGCTTAATAATAATAAATACTGTACAGGTAACACACTATTCATAGTCCATGGTAAAAAATGCAGTGCAACTAATGAGACCTTAAAGTGTTACTGAATTATAAAAAAAATTTGTGAACTGTCTTTAAAAAAAAAAAAAAATCAAATTCTGGCATATAAACCATATATCAGCAATTGTATGCACTTTACACCAACAACTTTTGTTTGAAAGAACTAAAATAATTGTTGGAACATAAATGGTCTTCAGAATGGCAGTCCCATAACTGTTATGACTTGATCTCTCTTAACAGGGATTTTTGCACATTATGATCATATGTTCCTCACATACAGGTCCTCTATTCAATAACTTGTGAAAGGCCGATTTGTTCATATGGAATTAGCATAGCACTGAACCATAATTCTCAGGAGGTTTACTGTACTCATTGCAGAATTCACTAGCTGAAATACTTTCTAACTCTGAAACTCACAAAAAGCTCTTTAGGGAAATAATGTTGCCTTATTAGGTGTGTTGAGAGAGGTTTAGGCAAGGAAATGTTAACACCTTTTATGCTTATGCTAACTGAGTTGTTCCATATTCAGCACTTTCCAAAAAATGGATGATTTAAAACAATAAACATTTTGCAGGTTTTCTTTTCTTAAGCTCACGGCAGTTGAGAAATCCGGTTTTATATTTACAACTTGGCACTAATCAGAACAGTTGATCTGGTGCCAAGGTTCAACCCATGTTGTATTTACAAACCTACAGTAGTATAAATAAATAAATAGGATTCTGGGAAAAATAACTCCTGTGGGCCAAGAATTACAGGAAACCAGACACGTCATACCAATTTTAATTCAAAATTTTTTTTACCAAGGAAATATTTACATTTAAACCTTGAAGATGGAAACATTTCTTTTAACTCCTTTCCATTTAGCCCTTATTCCAAAAACTCTGTTTCTAACCAATATTATTATTTATTTCCAGCACTTTTCTTATTTATTGTTTTGAGCCGATGCTGTTAAGACATTTTCTGTTTTATTTGTATTTATTTATTAATTTTATTGTTTCTGTCTATTAAGGATTTACAAACCCTGCAACAGGCTATGAGGAAGAACAAACTGCCTGCCTTCAATACTCTCTGGTTTCTGTTCCCCCCCAAAATAGACCAGCTTCTAAATTATCATCAGCTTTTACACATTCTAGAAGTGAGTCGGTAAAACACAGTTTTACTGTTTGGTAGAGGATGGTTCAAAAGACAGCTACAGTAGATGGGATATGGCATTAAACATTATGGCCAATTCGGAAAGATTTCCTCCCTATAATTAACATCATGTATCTCTGTGCAGCCTATCAGATTCCAGGATGCATGCGCATCTAAATGAAAATAACGCGCATGCTTTCACTAATCCTCATCTGTCCTTTTTATCTGCTGGTCTCTTAGAGACGGATCATTATGGGAGATCGGAGCAGAGGGACGATGACATGCTGGTTATTTTTTACATAATTGCAAGTGGATGGTTCTTCATAAAAACAACGTTTTGCAGTGTTTTGTTGACACTAGTGGCAAGATGTCTCTTACTATCTTTTTGGGTCTCCTACTGGCATCTGGTGGCTTTCCACTTGTTCGGAGCACCTGTCCTTCCCAGTGCAGCTGCTTTTATCATAACTTGAGTGATGGTTCCAGAGCCAGGTTCGTGTTTATTTAATTTTCAACTTTATTCAATGAATGCAATTGTTTTTTCCACTTGAAATGTGGTGCACTATAACTAAATAATTTTTGTTTTTGCACACAAAATGTATTTATATTTTAGTATTTATAATGGTTTTAAAAGACAACAAATTCAATCAGTGTAAACAAGAAAAAGACGTTTCATTTCGCAATATCAGTACATTTTGACACAATTAGTGATTCTTGACTTCTTGCAATCATGCGCATGCTTTAAAATCCCTTATTATAGGCTTTATTCTCGTTTCTCATGTGTTTTGCAGGAGTGTGATTTGCAATGATCCAGAGATTTCGCTGGTGCCCGCTACGTTCCCAGGAGACACCTCGAAACTTCGGATTGAAAAGACTGCTATCAAGAGGATCCCGAGCGAGGCTTTTAGCTACCTTTCTAACTTAGAATTCCTTTGGATGTCTTTTAATGTTTTATCTTCTCTCAACTCGGACAGTTTCCGTGGTTTGTACAGTTTAGAGGAACTAAGGCTAGATGGAAATTCGCTCACTTCGTTTCCGTGGGAATCCCTCATGGACATGCCCAGTCTGAGGCTACTCGATATACACAACAACCAGCTGTCCTCACTACCCTCTGAGGCTGCTCTCTACATGAAAAATCTAACCTACCTGGATCTATCCAGTAATAATCTGCTGACAGTGCCATCTGAAGTCCTCAACACTTGGTTGACAGTCAAACCTGTCCAGGGAGCAGAAAGTTCAAAAATGATTCTTGGTGAGTTGTTTTTTTTTGGATTTATTTATCATGTAATATAAATTATAAATTTATATACAATTATATATGGTATTTAAAAATTATTATATATGGTATTTAAAAATATTATATATATATTTTTAAATACCATATATAATAATGTATACTGTAATAATCCCAAATAACACTGTAAAAAATATTTTTCAAAGTTGTTAATAAAGAATATTTGAAGTACGTTTTACAAGAATGTACCAATTTCAGCCTATCTACATCAAAATATCAAATTTGTAATGTTATTTGCAATTTCTGTAAATCCTACACCAATTTTCTTGCATGCAAATTACTTAAGAAAACTAGTAACAGAAAAAGCCCTTACAATTCTACATATTTATTACGATTATCACGGTTTTCTTAACTTAAGTGTTTTTTGCAACATTTATTCTGCCCCAGGTCTCCATGACAACCCATGGTTGTGTGATTGTCGATTATACGACCTAGTCCAGTTCCAGAAGTCTCCCAGTTTATCAGTGGCCTTCATCGACACAAGGCTCAGGTGTGCTGATCCAGAGAGCCTCTCTGGAGTTCTGTTTAGTGATGCTGAGCTCAGACGCTGCCAGGGGCCTCGGGTCCACACCGCCGTAGCTCGTGTGAGGAGTGCAGTGGGCAACAATGTCTTGTTGCGATGCGGAACTATTGGGGTTCCCATCCCTGAGCTGGCCTGGAGAAGGGCAGATGGAAAGCCACTGAACGGGACAGGTGAGTCAGCGCAATGGGGGGCGATTAAGCAGTATTAGCTAGAGGTGCTAATGCACTGTGATTACATAGAGAGCTTGTGTAGACACAACAATGCATCGTTATTACACAATACTAATTAGTTTGTGCAAATGTACTCAAGTGTTCTGTTTTTTCCTTCAAATTTACAGTTCAACTGGAGAATTCAAAGGAGGGAATAGTTTGGTCTATTTTAAGCGTGCCTGCCGTGTCCTATCGTGACACAGGAAAATACATCTGCAAAGCCACAAATTATGCAGGGAGTGCAGAGGCCGTCATTTCTTTGATCATAAGTGATGCACCCAAAGGAGAGAATCCGACTGTGGATCCAAAAACCAAAGTGAAGTCCAAGAAGCCAAACCCTCTAGTCAAGGCAGCCTATCAAGAAAAACACATCGTCACATACGTTTCCCCAGCACCCAACAATGCGCTACCACTCGGTGCCACAGTGAGCTACACAGGCCCATATCCGGCTATGGAAAGTGACAATGCCGCCAACAGTCGGACAAATACCCAAACAGCCAGTCCCGACGGGTTCCTGGAGACCAATCTGAGCAACCTGGCTGCAAACACATCCTCACTTCAGCAGGACCCTGACAGGGTTGTGCGCTCTGTGAAAGTGATCGGCGATACGGACTACACTGTGTGTCTGAACTGGAGGGCACCGACCGCCAAGAACACAACTGCTTTTAGCGTCCTCTACGCTGTGTTTGGGGAGAGGGATATGCGCAGAATTAACGTCAGTCCAGGTAACAACCGGATCCTCATCGAGGGACTGGTTCCAAAAACCAAGTACATTGCCTGTGTGTGCGTCAAGGGGCTGATCCCCAAAAAGGAGCAGTGTGTAATCTTCTCGACAGATGCAGCGGCTAGCGCTAATGGAACCCAAAAGCTCATTAATGTAGTAGTAATCACGGTTGCCTGCGTGATAGCTGTGCCACTGACTGTGATTGTGTGTTGCGGGGCACTTAAAAGGAAAATCAAGAAATTTCTGGGCAAAAAGTCCAAAGACATTCAAGACTCATATGTGACATTTGAGACTCTGTCTCCTAATACCAAGGCCAAAGGCTTGGAGGGGGAGTACCTCACCAGACTGAATGCGGAGGAGTCCAACAGACTGCTGTCAGCCAGGTCCAGCCTAGACTCTGAGTCCACCGCCAAGATTGAGGGACAGCCGAATGAATACTTCTGCTGACAGTATCCCTCAGCCACAATTCCACCACGCAGCCTCCAGAGTATCCAGGCCCAGCCACAGTACCTGAGTGCACATAATCTGTACCAGCAGTACATGACTGGCCGTCCGTGAAGATTCAGGATACTTTTGCAGAAGTAACAAAGTGCACAAGTGAAGATTCTTTTGTTGCTCTGTTACTCTGCTCTTGGACTTGGTTTCTAAACTAAGCCATTTGGCTGGTGGTGGGGTTGTGGCTGAGCAATCCCAGTGACATGCATTCATGGACTTCAGATTCAAAGGGAAATGTTCATATGAGTTCTTGTATATTTGTGTATATGAAAACAAAAACTATTTATATGTGATAATAGTAAAATTATGTAAGGAAATGGGTATTCATTTCACATATACATATAAAAATATAGGTTCCAAATGGGTGTTTTTCCAGTGATGCCATAGAGGAATCCTTTTTGGTATCCCAAAGAACAGTGAACAGTTCTTAAAAAATAAACTTTTTTTTCTTGTGTGATTCATTTAAAGATATATAAAGAAATGTTTTGTGGAATGGGAAGCTTCCATGAATGTTAAAGGTTCTTCGTGAAACCATTGATTCAAATAAAGAACCTCTATTTATTATTTAGAGTGTAGTTACTTTTCTAACAGAAGGATGAGTCTAGATTAACATGTGCACCAACATAGTCATCATTGTTTGTGACATTATTTCTGTTTACCATGTCAAACTTGTGTTACCTGAATTATTTAGATTTTTTTTTGTCCCAGGTTCCTTAGCAGTGCCCATTTATGCTTTCAAATAAATTTTGTATATACATTTAAAAAGTGTTACAGTATTTTTTAACATCAACAATAATAGGTCAGACTTACAATAAAGTTGCAATCAGTCTCTCATGGGGTAAGTCAAGGATTACTGATAATAGGCTTTACTCAACTGTACCTGCAGACATGTCGTGCACAGACATAAAGTGGATGTAACGTTTCTACGAGACCATGGATGCCTCCGTTATATTTCGTGTGATTGTTTGCCTTCTTTTATTAAGTCATATCAGCTCTGAGTGTTTACCAGGATGCTCCTGTGGGACTGACCGTTATGGGAGGTTAGTTTTAGTTCCTTTCATTACGGACATCAGCAGTGTCATTGAGCAAAGATGATTGTTGTTGTGCTGAGGGATAGAGATAACAATGTGAGAGCTATAGTTTGTATATATGAATATATATGGGACGATTAGAGGAGCTATTTAAACCTCAAAGTGTTAAATATTAAGCACATTTGATTTAAAATGTTAAATTGCTGTCCCTGATAGTGCTGTCTACCTGCAAACCAACCATTTTAGAAAACAAGCTTCTCTGAAAAGCTAGTATTTGGTCATGATGGAAATGAGAAAGGACGAACATTGCTTATGGGACAGATTGACAATTTTACTATATCAAAGATTAGTAGCCAGTTGTCATTAACCACGATTGTTATTAATTAAAAATTCAGAAACAACAAAAAAATATTATATTGTATCATAGATGTTGTAAAGCAGTTAAGCATCAACGTACAATTGAAAGTAGGCTATTGAATGTTTTTTTTTTTTCTAGGTCACTCACATGTATGGGAATTGCATTAACCGGGTTTCCCGAGGACATATCGGAAGATCTGACTAAAATCCGAATAGAGAACTCACAGCTAAGTGAACTACCAAAAGCAGCGTTTTCCCATATTACATTTCTAAAGAATCTCTGGCTGAATTTCAATGACATCGCCATCATTAATATCAAAAGTCTGGAAGGTTTGGGTAACTTGACGGAGCTCCGGTTGCAGGGTAACAAGCTGCGTTCAGTACCATGGACAGCGTTCGAGGAAACGCCCAACCTCAAGATCCTGGATCTGAAGCACAACCGCATTGACGCCCTTCCAGAACACGCGCTTAAATTTTTACCAAGTCTCACTTATTTAGACCTGTCCTCTAATCAGCTCTCAGTGATTTCTAAAGACGTCTTTTTGAACTGGCCTCTCTACCACACAGAAAACAAGCAAGCGAAACCTACAGCCGCGTCCAACGTCGTTCTGGCGCTTCATGACAACCCGTGGTTGTGCGACTGTCGCCTGGGAGGCTTCATTGAGTTTATCAAATCGCTGAGTCCGCCGTTCATTTTAATGAACGCTTATTTGACGTGCTCGGGCCCAGAATTCAAGGCAGGGAAATTTTTCCACGAGATCGATTTAAAGACGTGTGTGAAGCCAGTGGTCAGCACCCCAGTTATCAACATCACCGTGCCTTTAGGTGGGAACATCACGCTAACATGCTTTGCCACGGCCAGACCTGAACCTGCCATTCGGTGGACATACGGTCTTAAGATACTAAGAGGATTTCGTGGTAAGAGATATTCTAGTAAAACATGTTTACATACGTTTTTACTTACTTATATAGATCTTTCTTTAAAAACTAGGTACTTACCCCTCGATTAAGCTGCTGTACACACATATTATTACACTTTTGCAAATTATATATGTAATAACATCATCTTTTGTCTACATGCTTTTTGACCTCATCTACAACAACTAATTTTTCAAGTGTTTTTAAAGGTTTTTATTTTTGATGTATAATACAATATAACATAATATATATTAAAAAGGAGTGTAGTGTTGGAAAATGGTCAAAAATCAAAAACTAATTTAAACATTTTCAGATTATGCAGTTGTGATGCATAGTTATTATACCTACTGTGAATGCTTCTAAAAACCCTCAGAAATGAAGCATTACAAATTATGGACAATTTAGTTTGACATTCTCAAATGACTGAGTAATAATTATTATTATTTACAACAACACAAATATTATCACTATTATAATTAAATATGGATTTATAAATGATTAATGACTATTAATAATACTAATTATTGTTGATATTATTATTACTATTATATAAGTCCTACTCTATGTTGTCCTCAATTTCACATACTTTTTATTTATTTTAGAAATTCAGAGCCGTGTGGATGAAGACACTATCAGGTCTCAGCTGATCATTCCTTCGCTCCATCTGGCTGACAGAGGACTCTACACTTGCTTTGCCAACAATTTCATTGGCAATTCCTCCATCAGTATTTTACTGGATGTGAAATCTCAGGATGGCTCCCTATATCATTCACCCGACCTCCCTGCCGCCATCTCTGAGGAAAATGTATACATCGATATCCGAATTGCCAAGCAGACAGTGTATGGCATCACAGTTGAATGGCGTGCTGTGACAGACAATCCAGCCGAAACCTGGTTCACCATTCATTTTGGACGCTATGATACACTTAAGAAAGAGCAGATATACATTGGACCAGGTATTAACACATACTCTGTCACAGACCTGCAACCAGTCACTAAGTATGAAATCTGTGTTACTCTAAAGAACCAGGCTCCTCGGAACGGTCAGTGCATTGTGTTTGTGACAGGCAGTGATTTCAATGAAATGGAACAGAGAGAAAGGCTCATTCATATTGTTGTCATTGTACTTGCCATGGTGCTCGCTGTGCCTGCGGGAATGTATGCCTGCACCACCGACGCCAAGTTCAACTGCTTCCAGCGCTGCACGGAAATGTGGAAGAACAGGAGACATACAGAACGTTCGCACACGTCTGACGAGGGGCAAGGCGCGTTTGACAGTCTCCAAACTGGCAGTGATGAGGGCCTCTGCAAGGAGTCCATCAGGGAGCAGAAGGCCCGACGAAGATCTGCTGAGAAGATACAGAAAACAAAGAATGAACGCAGACCAACAGCCGAGCTTTACTGACACTACACACTGAAAGACATTCATATACTGATTAATACCCATGAAAAGTGTAATTACATTGTGACATTCGTCCAGTTGAGTAAAGTTCATATTCTTATTATGGATGCCACAATCTTCAGAAGAGAGTCTTGATTGATCAGCTGCTGCTGGACAGATTTTCCAAGCGAAAACCCAAGGAAGGCATTGAATGAAAGCAAAGTCACTGAATCAAACACTTTTACCCAGCTTATTTTGCATTGCACTAGTAAGCTATTCTCTTTGAATGGGCGACACTTTAAATTTTTTAGCCAGTAACAAAGTGCAGTAAACAGTAAAACTATTTGTACTGCATTCCAGTGTTTATGATTATGATAATAAATGAAAATAGCAGCATTAACAGACTGTTTTTGTCTGTTAAAAGCCTGGTACATTTAAGTTACAAATATCAGCTCTTAAGAGTCAGCTCTTATGTTAAAAAATAAGGTGGGTACACTATTTAAAAAAAAGTAAAAAAAAAAAAATATATATATATATATATATATATATATATATATATATATATATATATATATATATATATATATATATATATATATATATATATATATATATATATAATATTTTTTTTTTTTTACTTTTTTAATATATATATATATATATATTGGTATCTATGGTTCCATGAAGAACTTTTAACATCCAATTAATCTTTCTATTCCAAAAAGGATTTTGCATTAAATTCTAAAAATATTAAACTGTTAAAAGAACCACAGACGGTAGTTCTATGGCATCACTTAAAAAATAAAAATAAAAACCTTTTGAAACATTTATTTTCTATCCAGAAGGGAACAAACCTTATATCATCTCAATGCACTTTATAGAAGCAACTAGGGACAAACAGTAGAACTCAAAGAATTTAAGACATTCATAATACAGCTACATATAACTGTTCATAATATTGGTGATGATATTTGTATTTTGAAACTAAGTGAATTATTTTAGGTTGATGTGGATTTGTATGATTGTTAAATTTGTTGGCATGTTTTAAGTGACAGATTTGTTTTAATGCATATGATACGAACATAGAGGTATAAAAGCAGATTAGGATTTTTAATGCCTGTTCCATATCATGCAAATCCAACAGCAGACAGAAAGCTTATCTTTTAAAATGGACACTCAGCAAACCCTTTGACAAACAATAAAAATGCCACATTCAATGAAAATTAAACAATGACGACACTTCATACATTGACCTTCAAAGAAATTGCTTTCAGTTTGAAATCTTAACTTTTGAGAGTTGCTGTCTTGGGGAAAATTGTTTTGGTTTTGCTCAGACGTATTATATTTTTTCCCTTTAAAGAAAAAGGAGTGATACTTTCAAAGTGCAATCTTTGAAAGTAAATATATAAATTAAAATGTGTTACTAAATATGTAGTTGACTGAAAAATGTATACAATAAAAATGTATATCACACATGGACTTTAAGTTAGGACAAGTCAACTTCCTTTGTAAGGAATAAGAAATAATTCTGTTCCATCATCTATACTGCACAAACCCAGGCTCGTTGACAGTTACGCTTTCTTTTCCATTGTGGTGCTGTTAAACCAGGATTAAAATGTACATGACCAATTGTGAGACTGGCCTCGTCCCTAAAGTGCAGAGCAGAGCTCCACGCACGGTATGGTCAGCTACCTGTGCTGAGAAATCTGTGTGTGGAAGTTTTTGTAAATGGCTCTAATGGAAATTCTTAAAGCGAATTCTACAGCTCTCTGCTATTTGTGTCAGTGATAAAATTTGAGCGTTCTGACTTTATGCCCAGAGCACTGTGACCTCAGCCAGGGCTCCAAAATAAACGAGTCAAGTCCAAAATGTACGCATCTTGGTTAGAATGTTCTGTTTTTCTTTTATCCTTGTCCATCAGCGCACTTTGCAAGTTTGTAATCCTCTCTAAAAAAAAAACAGTAATCCTACTTGCTTCCTACAGGCAACTATAATTCCATGTCATTTGTGCTTTTACCCCCAGTGCCGCTTTTACTATGTGAAAACAGCAGTTTTGTCACATGTGCATGGGTGCTTCAAAAAAAAGTGTCAGATAAAACTGACCGATGTTGAAAATAATTCACCTAAAAACTTTTTTTTACAGGTTAATTGTGTCTTTGAATATATAAACATAGTGATTAGAGATTTAGAAAAGCCAGAGAGAGCAAATGCATAATTTGTCTCGTAAATCTTAATGTGATCACCAAATCTGAACTTGACGTTAAGCCCCAAAAGAACAAGCACGTGCTAAAATAACCAAACCACCACTGCACATGGATAGTTTCTAAAATATTTGTGTTTGCTGTCACATTACTTATAAAATAACATCTGTATTTTTAAAATAAAGCTGGGTTTTAAAATCTGCATTTTAAATAAATAGAAAAAAAAAAGATTTAGGTTACCAGCGGCATCGTCAGCCCATATGACGAAATGTGGCATTAAAGGAGTTTTTTTCTCTCTCAATCCTATCTTACATAGAAGAAAAACTACAAAAAACAACAAACACAAGGCTATAAGATAACATTCAGCAGTTTCATATCACACAACCACTGTGAAAAATACAAGCTATGATTAAAATGTCTCCAAATGAAACATGACACATTTGAATGAAATGTCCATTTATTTACAAAAGAATATAAACAGAGATCGCTCCAATTATTTTACATCGAATACTATATTTTACATTGAACATATGACAATGTAATTATGGTTTCCTTTTAAAAACCACATTTAATTTTTCTTAATTTGCCAGTTTAATATCTGGATGAAAAGTAACCACAGATGGAGAAATGTCAGAGAAGCATAGAGTAAATGTGTACCAATACTTTTTCATCCAGAAGAGGGCAGTACACTGTGTCACGATTAGCAGGGGTGTTAGTTTTGGCAAGTGACACTTTCACCCATTTCCACTAGGTTTAACCTGCAATCCCAGCTGAACTCTGCGTGATTTCGGTTTAGCAGAGATGTCCTGCTGAGATCTTGTCCTTGCTCAAATCTTGCCTGAAATCTTCTTTGTCAAAAGAAACGACAGAGATTTAGCAGAGGGACACCTCTTCTTTCCATTGGACACTGGTATTTCTACATAATCAGTATCGGTTTGCCATGTTTTTCTGCTCCAGTCTAATTTTGAGTTCAGAAACCAGTGCTGTGTTGACAGGATTGTCTCTACCCCTATGAGATCTTCTCTTTGTCTTGGAGGCCACCGAGGCAGAAACTGTAGGTACTGTCCACTCGTGTCTGCGTGGCAGCGGAGGAGGCATGACGGGGGCGTTAGGAGGCGACGGAGGTGCTCGATAATGAGAACACACTTTGATGTTATTGTTACAGTTGAGATTGTCTGCTGTAGGGATCTCTCGTTCCTCTCTGAAGGGTTGCTGGAAGTCGTCTTGTCTCTTGGGCTTACGCTTCCTGCGTATGATGCGACGGGAGGGAAGGATCTTGTTGGATTTGACGTTTCTCACGTATATAACAGTAGAGATCAAGACGGTCACAAAAACCATGATTATAATGACACCACTGATCAAGCCTAGTAAATACATGGGATTTTCCCTACTTTTCATTAAAAAGGACGTCAAAGGTCCATTGAGTTGAGTCTGTAAAAGAGCACAAAAAGAAATCAAGTCCATAGGACTCAAAGATGATATACTGTTCTCTGTGTTTGGCCAGAGACAAGGTAAAAGTGAGGCAGATAAACAATTCCCAGAGAGGCCAGTATCAGTCAACAAAGCATTTTTTGTGTGAAATCGTATGGGTTAGAAAGCACTGATAGGGCTACTACTTGGAATAAATACAGCGTGACTGCATGGCATCTTGACAGCTGAGAACAGACTGAAAGCGATTGATTTGGTGTTTATTTCAATTAATTTGACAAGTCGAAGACTAAATTAATTTGAATCTTACAACAGAGTCTGGTTGCACAGTAAGACAAGATCAGAAGGGTTGAATGGGGTACCCAGAATTAAGACCATGCAGCCTCATTGTCATAATCTACTGAACGATGTAGACTGAATGGAGAAATGGGCGATTGTTTGGAATATAAACAAAATATGTATTTAAACTGTGCTTGTGTACTCTTTTACAGACATTTTACTTGCCTTTAAACAACAATAAAATCATTGAAGCACACAAAAATAATGAAAGAAAAAAAGCTAAGTGTTGAAGTTGGAGTCAAAGTGTCTCATGGTCAGGGCCTCCTAATAATCTTTCTGATCTTGCCCCTTGGCTGGACCCGGGACTTTTTCACAGATTTCCAAAACATTATGGTGGATATGAAAACGGTCAGACAGATGGCAAGGACTACAATGCTCAAACAAATGCTGAAAACAGTCCAGGGCCGAGTTCTCAGACTCAAGAAGTATGAAATCAATCTGGATTTGATCTGTAAAGCACACAATAACAAAAACTTAAACTAGGTTTGATATGAGGTTTTCTCACAATACAGAAAAAATAGTGGGAGTGCAGAGTAAATATTTCCATCTTCAATACATGCTATAAAAATACTGAATCATGCGATTCAGTATTTTTATAGCATGTATTGAAGATGCATGTGTTGTCTTATGCACTGTCAAAATGCATAAATGAGAATTAATGGGATCTTGAGTTGTTTTGAATGACAATACTTAAAAATCTCGCTTTCACTTTATAAATGAATAGGAATCTCAGCACTTATAAAAAACCACCTACCGCTTCTGTGATGTCAATCTTTATCACTGTGGTGGTGCTGAAGGATGGGGAACCTCTGTCTTTGGCCTGAACAACCACAGACCAGGTACAGTCTTTCTGATTGGTGATATTCTGGACTATGTCCATGGACTTGATGTATGGCTTAAGGTTGATTTCTCCTGTGTCTGCATCAATGTCAAATATGTTGTCTGGGTCGGCTTTCATAATGGAGTATTCTATGACATTGTTTGGCTCTTCTGCATCTTCGTCAATCGCCTGCAATCACCAAACACAATCAACTTGTGTTCTATTAGAAGAACAAAATTTCAAAGAGTCATTCAAATAGCCGCTAACCTCTATTTTCACTGGTGCACCAATGACCATTGTTTTCTCTAGAGAGTTTTCATTAAACGCTGGTGGATGGTCATTGAGGTCCATAATGGTGACAAAGACTTCTGCAAGGCTGTATTTTCCTTCAGTGTCTTCAGCCTTCACATAGAAGTTATACTTGGATTTGACCTCGGCATCCAGAGTGGCCCAGGGCTGAGTGTAGATGAGTCCAGAATCAGCCTGAATGAGAAACCTTTGTAAAAAAAGAAAAAGGCATATATATATTAGACAGGAAATGAGTTATATTGGGAAAATCAGGATTACACAGCGCTTGTTGTACAGGGAGATGTTAACATGATTTAAAGCTTTGACAACACACTCTCTCTTTTTGAAATCTGTTATGTATACTTCTTGTTGTGATGTCAACAGAATAAAATATAATATCCTATAAAGTCTGCTGCATACACTATCATTTAAGACTGGAGTCATATTATGATTATTTTAATGTTTTTGAAAGATGTCCCTCATGCTCAATGATTTAAAATAAAATAATAAATAATTTCCATATATTCTACTTCAATATATTTTAAGATATTTATTCATGTGCTGGCAAAGATGAATTTTCCACCATAAATCCAGTCTTCAGTGTCACATCATTCTGATATATTGATTTGGTTCTCAAGATACATTTCATATTATTATTGTCATTGTTGAAAACAGTTTAGTTCAAAAGAACAGCATTATTTGAAATAGAAATCATAGCAGTCGGATTAATGTACTACATCCTTGCTTAAGAAAATAAAACAAAAACAAAAATAACCAAACCCTGGAAGACGGAAGAGTTTTCAGAAAATCTGTCTGGTTATTATTATATATGTTTAATTCCATTTGGCACAGCTAATGTGCTGAAATGACACACTGCACCTTTAAGTGTGGCTGTTACATGAAAAGAAGAAAAGTCTATTTCCTGCTCAAATCCCATTAGTGGATTAACCAAGATGGAGGTCCATGTAGCTCTTTACAAAGTCATTGATTCTATATAGAGAAAATGTGTAGTTCTTTAAATATGAATTAAATACTAACAACGATAAAAGGTGATGAATTAAACTACATACAAAAGACTGCATACTGACAATTTAGAGGCATTGTTGCCAGGTAAATTAAATCAGGCATAAGCTGCTATTAACAAGCTGTGTGGTCTGTCTGGCAGAAACAATACAGAATAGATCCCACGCTTACTCAGCCTTTCCAATGAGAGAGTTCACACAGCAGGAAAAGCTAAGCTTACCGCAAAGATTTAGCATGCCCGTTCTGCCAAAAAGCCATCATTTACACACTTATATTGGTTATACTGATGTGTTCTATGCTCTGTAAAAATATATAAAAAAATATGTTACTATCAGACATCCTGTCTCTAGGTTTTGGAAGCTTTAGACAGATTTGTTTTTTTTTTTTATAAAGAGTTGAGAACAGTGGGAACAGAACTGCACTCTGTCCCTAGATGGCAAAAATATTTCAGCTATTTGAGTGCTGCCTTTGGAAACTAATAAAAGAGAAGAAAATCCACTTGGGTACAGCTAGCCCTGAGTACAGCTAGATAGAGTCAGAAAGCAAGTCTTACAACAACATAAAAAGTTATTGGAAATTGAATTGAATCTAGATTTATTATCTGTAGGCTGTGTGTGATAAATCGAGGCGAGCTCACATCCCTCATCCCTCCTGTTCTCTCATTCACTAAATAGTCTGTGTTTTGGCCTTAATGATGTTGCATAAGCAACTGTTTTTTCATGTGGCTTATTCCAGTTGGCTGGCATTTCGTCAGTAGGATCTCAGGCATTAAAAGGACCACACACACTCTGAAAAGGAAAGAAAACGAGATTAAATGGGGGTACGGTACTCACAGGTCCGCTCCTGAGCCATAGATGGAGTATTTGACCACACCCCAAAGACCAGAATCAGGATCTGTGGCCTGCAGAGAGCATAAGGAGCAAACGTCATCAACTGGCATCTGTTCCCATACATAACTGAGATGCCAGCATCTACGTAACAGAACAGATGATGTTTTGAGGCAAAAGGCAAAACATTAAGAGCGATATGGGATTTGTTAATCAGGCTACGTCATTATTTCCCTTGTACTCGCGGTTGTAGCATGTCCTCCAAGGTCAAAATCCGGCAGGTCATTTAGCAAATTGTAGTCTCCAAACAGGATAACTCTTATGTGGCGAACACTTGCTTACACAGGGTGAGGGTTTATCTCAATAGGGTTCAATCTCTCTATCCACTGATAAAGGGCAGAGCAGGACAAGTTTCCATCCTGACAGGAATGAGTTTAGCATCGTACTTGCTTAATGGATAGATTTGGGTAATAACTTGGGGTTATTCTGTTCCAAGGTCTCTTTTTTATCCTACAGTAAAAACAGTGATATATGTGCTTTTCAAGATTCATTGATGAATAAAAACTTTCTAAGAAAAGTGTTTATTTTAAATAGTATTTTTTGTAACATTATACATGTCACTTTTGATAAATGTAATACATACTTAATAAAAATATAAATTTTTTGTAAAAAATATTACCCATCCTAAACTTTTAAACAGAAGTGTTTATTTGACCTTATAAATTCCTTTAAATTCCTTTGACCTTTAAATTCACTATGATGCATTTGTTCATATAAAACTTATATAAAAAAACTATTTGAAATAAGCATAATCAGTATCACAGTTTTGTCGAATAGAAAAGCTGTACCATTTTGTAGAGATGGTCTGTTTCTGCCACCTGAATGCTATAATAATATGACCAAATCATGATTTAATAGATATTTTCGTCTATTAAAGCACAAATCTGGGGTTTTAGCGTTACACAACTGAATGAAAATGATAGCCATCTGGCAGCTTACCACGTTTAGACTGTTTAGCAAGCATTCACATACTGAGCATGATTTGGGATTCTGATCCAACCCCTCAAATGTTATATTTAGAATAATAATGCGTATAATGCGCCCTTTTTTCCATAAACGGAGCACAGTCTGGAGAGAATGACAAACATGTTAATCTTTTTGTGCTTATAATGTCTAGAATGTTCTGTACTCACTGTCACAGACACAACATTAGATCCTCCGGGTGAATTTTCTGGAATCCGGGCGACGTAAAAATCAGAAGTGAATTTTGGAACGTTATCGTTGGTGTCTAGCAGATGAATGATTATGTCGGCCGTGGCACTGAATCTCTCAGGTGTGTCAATCTCTACAGCAAGGAGCTAGAAACAATGAGCATAAACACATTTCTGCAACTGGATATTATTGATTATAATAGTGTAGGGTCATTCTCAGGCCATTTGTGTCCAAATTACTGATACAATTAACAAACACAATTTGACAGATTTGATTTCAGTTAGCATTAAGCCAATTTTCATGTCCACTACACTTTTATATAGTATAAAGAAAATTACTTTTACTAATATGAAAATATTTGTTGATACATTGATATTTCTGAGAAAATGTATAATTGGATTAACTTTGGACTAACTAACATTGTTGCTCTTTAAACATGTTCCTGAAATACTGGACCATTTCCTGAGAAAGACCCTGTGAAATCCTTTACTTTATTGCATTTTTAAGTCAAATACTGTATAATATACTTTTATTAAACAGTTCCCATCAATATCTATTTACCTTAAATGTCAGAAATTGTGATTTCTCAAAATCCATTGCAGCAGAATCCTCTACAAGGACGGTGACTTGGGCTTCATTCAGAACGGTTTGAGGAACCACTCGTAACATGCGGCCTGGGCCCACCAGTCTGAGGTGGAATTTTGCATTTGATCCCTGAGAACAAGCATATAGTTTAAACATGTTTTGTAACATAAATCTAAAGTTAAAGTTAAAGTTAGATTTACCCTTTCAAAAGGATGGCAAACAATGATTGTTGGATGATGGATGTGCTTATCCATGTGATCTTTTTTTATGTAATGAATTCTGCATATCAATGTGATGAAATGACGAATAACTAAAACATATTATTGCGTAATATGACAACAGCTTGAAAGGGACTGTCCCCTTGTTTGGGTGCTTTGTTTTATGTAACATAGATAATAATGTTCTACTATGAATGAACATAGAAAACATGCCAGTAATACATTAAACTAATGGTGTCTTTATCTTGTTGATTTTTAAATAATGGTTGAGCCGCACTACAAAACTACTCTAACACTCAATCAGCTTTTATTCAATTTGCTTAAAACAAAGAACAGAACATTTTCTTTCTAATGTCTATGAATGCGCATGCTCTGATTTGTGCTAAAACAAGCCTGTAACCTGCTGCTGAAACAAAAGGTACCCACTTGGTCAGAGTCATTGACTGTGATTTTCAAGCCCCTCAGGAACTCTCCCTCAGGAGGATGCTCATACATTGTTAACTCGAACAGGTTCTGTGGTCCATTCTCCCCAAAGAATGTGGGTGGATGATTGTTCAGATCCACTACCTTAATGGTCACTGTGGTGACTGCAAAGTCCAAGCGTTTTCCTACTGGACTAACCTCTAAAGCCTGAGAAAGGAAGATGTTACTGATCGCTAATTCAACAAAATACCGAGCAGTTGCAGAAAGTCATGTTGTATTCATCAGCTCAAGATACTCTTGCAATGATGTGCATGTTAAAAAGAGATATAACTAAATAGCATGAACAGAGATAGATTTTAGTAATTGGCTTAATCCTGGAATTGGCTTAAGCTCTGTTTCAAGTCAGAGATCAGAGGGAAGCAATGTCCAGTAACCAAGAAAAACATAACACATGAGAACAGAAGTAGAGAGAGTGTTTGAAAAGGATTTTTACCTTGACTTTAATATTAAAGACTTCCCTCCTCAGGTCTGCTGGGTACACCTTAAGAGTGATACATCCACTGGTTTTATTGATGGCAAAAACCCCATCTGCTCCTGAATAAATTGGTTGGAAATTTAAGTGAAACTTCATAATGAAATTTATTTCCAGCAATAAAAGTATTATAACCAATTATACTTACCAGAGTCTATTGAATACATGATTGGATTTGGATTATCCATGTCTCCATCTTTGGCAAAAACTGTAAATATCTCAGATCCCTGTAAAAAGATCCATGTCATTAGATCTTAGATGAGGAGCAGTAAAGTTTGCACATTTATTTAAATAACTGAGGATCTTTACAACAGAACTGAATCCACACTGAACTGACTTCAGCTGAACAATGCTACTTTTTTCTTTTTAGAGTTGGTTTACAGCCATGTTTGAATCATTATTTGCCTGTTTATCACTGTAAAGCAGAATTTAGACAATTTGTATTGTATTAAGATTGGTAAAAAAAAAGAAGAAAAAATAAGGTGACGACTTCACTTGTTTGTCAAATTATTTTTATTTTTAGTAAAAACTGAATTTGAGAAAGCAAAAAGCAAGAGTAACATTAGCAGATAATGTGTCTGAATGTATTTTATTAAGCTATGTCCAACTGTCATTTTTCCTTAATATTTGACAGGGGATAAGCTATCTTGTCCTGAAAGCCTGTGTACAGTAGCTCAGTACAGTCTTTAACATCTGATTTAAGCTGCATGCTGCTCAGATAAAATGAGACATCTGTGCTGATGAGCAAAACTGTGATGTGAACAACATCTACCATGGAGCATTATTTTTTATTTTTTGAAAGAAATTCATACTTTTATCAGCAACAGCAATAAAAAAAAATTCTATTGAAATAAATGCTGTTCAAAACAGCACGTTTTGCACAAAAATGGTTAAATTTTGTATAATGGAATACTTTATGTAACGTTTTAAAGTTTATTCAATATAGAAAATATATTAAAGAGTAAAAAATAGTATTTGCAATCAGATAGTCTTGATGAGCACTTGACTTAAAAAAATATTTCTGACCCCAAACTTTAGTGTGTCTATATATTATAATCACTAGACTTTAACTGCTATTAATCACACTGAAGCACAATGAACCTGTAGAGAGTTTGTCGTAAATTATAGTGTAGATACTCACAGGCAAAGAGACCTCATAGACATAACCAAAGTAAGGAGTTCCAACAAACACCGGAGGAGTGTCTTGAATGTCAATCACATTTATCGTCAAAGTGGCAGATGATGACATCACTTGTTGCTTACCCTTGTAAATGCCACCCCCATCCTGAAACCAAAAGTTAGTGTTACTTCATATTTCATTATGATACAAGGAATAATAATAGTCAAATGATTAAATGATGATTGGTAGAGCAGATAAAGTTTGTAAATGGAAGAACTAAGCTTGAACTGGTAAAACAAGGAGAACAAAACCACTCCCTCTCACCTTTGCCACCACAGTGATGAAGTGTGTGCGAAATTTCTCATAATCGAGGGCTTCGCCTGGCTTTATCCGCAGTACGCCACTATGATGGTCGATGGCAAACTGCTCACTGCTCTGGATTTAAGAACAAACATAGAGATTCTAATATAACTGTATATGGGCTTGTGATTAAATAGTCAATTAAGAATAGTTTGAACAGAGATTAAATATCCATACAGTGTTGTAATGGGAAATATAAAAACCCATCTGACTGGACTGAAGCAGTTTACTGTGATAGTAATTTATCTGATGCAATAAAGTAGGCCTGTACTGTAAATCACATTTAAAGGGGTCATATGATGTTTTAATGTTTTCCTTTTTCTTTAGTGAATTTGTTTGTGCATGTATAAGATCTGCTCGATTTGATCCCAACCTGCCCAAAGCGACATGATCAAGGCCAGATTTTACGTCACAATTTAAAACATTAGCTTAACGCCTGCCCAAAGGCATATGCAAAGAAATAAGACAAGGCTTCACTGAATTGAAGTGTTGTTGTGATGTTGCAGAGATGCTGTGTTTTTCGATGAGTAAGCAAAACGCTTTTTGCTTTCAGAGGTTAATAGGAGGTTAAGATTTATTTATAAAGCTGTACAACCCAAACGTTTGCTTGCACACATCGTATTTTACAGAGGACAGCTTCCTGAACCTGGGAGAGAATAACAATGTCAACAACACAATGTCAGCAAATAACAATAACAACCCCGACTATATGCAAAGACTAGTGAAATCTCAAATAATATACCAATAAGAGCACTCTGAGCTTAGTAGCGCCTGGAATAAATCAAGAAGATCGATCACATTCCAAGATTCAGGAAAAGCTTCTAACCTCTTTGAGTCCACAGCTAAATCACGGCCTGCTCCGGTCAGTCTACACTTTATGGTTCTAATGCAAGTTTTAGTGACTTGAAGATGCTACACAGAACACCTTGAGGGACTTCAAAAAGACAAATTTGTACCCACTATGTGTTCATAATTCTTAATAATAATCAGTTTTACTTTATATACTTTATATTCTGTTTTACTATATATATATATATACATACACAATTAAGTAAAACAGATTATTATCAATAATTATGAACATATATAATTATGAACACACATTTATATATATAATTGGTACAAATACATGGGCTATGTATTTCCATTTTGAGTGATTTAGATATTTATAATTGATAGTAATGAGTTATGATCATATATAGGCATATTTCCTTTTTGAGCTAATTTGCTACTGCTTTTGGGAAGAAGCGGATTTGTAGAAATTAGCATGTTTCAGACAGACTGGATTTAGAGGTACTGCAATGTACAGTATGTGAAAAATAACATATTTTGAACATTAAAGCATGTTAACTTATTCTATTGCACCCAATAACCAATATAATGATATTTTAAAATAGCATATAACCCCTTCAAATGCTATTTCAAATGTGCTTATAGAATTATTTTAACTATGACCTATTTATATGGATATTCTATAAGACTTTGCAGTGATGATCAAAAAGGTGTAAACAGTACAATCTTGTACTTTCATTTGACCTTCAGTATATGTTTAATCTAGATGCCTAATGTTACCTGGAGGAAGTAAGTGACTGATCCTCCAGAGCCGATGTCCCTGTCCACTGCCTGCACTTTGTAGATGCTGCTCCCAGATGTAGTGTTCTGTGCAAACACATATACAGTTTTCAAAAAAGCCTGTTTATGCAGATCACATTCAAATCCAAATATCTCTTGCTGACCAGTTATTTTCCAAAAAATATTCTATAGGAACCTAAATTATTTAATAAAGAATAATTAAGAACAGGTTCTCTGAGACAAGACTGCTCACCTCTGGCACATCTACGATAGAAGGCATGTTCTGAAACTGTGGTCTCTCATCATTGGCATCAGTGACAATAACTGAAACCTTTTCAACTACCTGACATGACACCAGAGCATTAGAAAGACAATCACTGCAAAGCTCATCACATACACCGGATAAGACTCTACTATACTTACTTTATTAAGGCCATCTGAGATGCTAACAAATACTTCAATCTCATCTTCTTCCTATGATAACAAACAGATAGAGTGTCACTAATGTTCTCAGCACATTTAAAACGTATTAAAGTACACATTTTGAAATGTACCTCTCTGTCAAGCTCCTCTATTAGAGTGACTGCTCCAGATTTTGGATGAACACGGAAATATTCTTTGTATCCGGGTTCAAAGGTCATTCCGTACTTTACTGGCTGGCCTTCGGGGTCACTTCCATTAAGAACGTATATCTGTGTTCCTGTAATTTACAGTTGTAAGCAGTTATTTTGGTTCAATTCAAGTCAAATTCATGTCAAAATGACATCTAAAGCAGTGGTTTTTAAAGCAGAGTTTTTCTCAGTTGCTTTGGTACATTTCTTGAATTGTTCTTAAGATTTACAAACCAGTAAGTGCATTTCTCCAAAAACAACTTACAAAAAGACCCAATCCACAGATTACCTGCAAAAGCCTCTAGCATGCTCAAAATCCTTAGTTCATCTCTCATAAGTATTTATGTCAATTGTTCAATTGTCATTGTTCATGTTGGAGTTTTTATTGCATGAATAATAAGTATCAAAATATAATTCAACTGTATGATTATTCACCATTATTTGTATATGTATGATGGTTATCAGCTGAGAAACTCAT
Organism: Rhodeus uyekii; assembly: GCA_037043235.1. NCBI lineage: Eukaryota > Metazoa > Chordata > Actinopteri > Cypriniformes > Acheilognathidae > Rhodeus > Rhodeus uyekii. The sequence goes on from JAWRVZ010000013.1 coordinate 5,496,762, forward strand.
GATGTCTGCAAATTGACAGGATGCACATATCTCGCAAAACTCAGGGCTCTGAGTGTTGTACTCTATGAATGGTTCTAATTGTTGAATGCCTATATGAGTACAGAGCATTGAACTCAGGCCAAAATACAATGCATAGAGAGAAAAACTCTCACATGAGATGTGTTAAACGTCTAGAACTTAGGGTATATAATGTGGGATTTCTTTGGGACATAAGGAGATCTGCAGATCGACTCAGTTTTGTTTGAAATAATAAAACCTAAATTCTGGCTTCAAAGACCTTCGAGAAGTGTTGTTTTTATAAAGAGAAAAAATACAACATCAAATCCACAACATTCACAAATAAAATTGTTAAAATGCGTAACAATGGCTACGATTTGGGTGTTAATGACTGAAAAATGCACAAGACTGCACTTTTTTCTGTATGGTAAAATATACGCTCACACACACATACATATATAATGTGTTGTATACATTTTTGACATTATGCACAGCTCTGAAATATTTTATTGGACAGAAATCGTATGCATCCATCTCAAGACACATGGTCTTTGGAAAACGGTAGTGGCCATGTTAATACCGTTTACAATTTAACGAGGAGACATGAATAGGGGAAATCAAAGTCTTCTAATCAGATGGTACAAAGGTTTTACCTTACCTTTTGGTGTATCCTCTGAGAGATTGAACAGTGCCATATTACCGTTGTAACTGTTGGGCCCATTATCATAGAAATAGGGTGCGTAGTCAGTCTGTGCTATAATCAACAATAATCAGATATCAGATTAACATATCTCGATTAACAGTGTTGCGTAACCATGAAGACAAGAACAACTGTACCTATCACAATATTTGTCTTTTTACTGACATCAGGTTGATCAGACATGTAATAATACTAATGACTCTCTCTATCCACTTGTCTGGGATTACAGGTGTCTTACGTCATAAATGCCTCAATATCCCCTGCTTTCCCAAATCTATTTCACTATGTAAATTCATTTTTGAAATGAATTTATATCTAAATTTATATCTAGATGTACTTCTCTTTCAAGCAACTCAGTATTTGCTCACCTCCTACTGTCAAGCAGGAATAAAGAAGATGGAGGAACATCAGAGAAGTACATAACAGCAGTCAAGATTATATACAGTACATCAGTCAACAGTATAACATAATCAGCTAAAGGAACGTTTCATTTTCAGAGACACATCCGGGTTCAAAGGTTTTCATGAATACATACCAAAGCACAAATGTGTCAGCAGAAGAAATGATGAAAATTGTATTTCCATAGCATTCTTCATCCTAATAAAGCAAAGCATTTACAGCGGGCCAGACAATGCACTAGTGAAGAGAACTACGACAGAGTCCTTCTAAGGGTGTTTATTTCAGATTGAGTAAAGCTAAGACAGGTGCTAAGAGCCTAATCCGATGACACGCCTTAACCCTCCGCACATTTTTAGAAGCACATCTTTTTGCAGCAAGGCCACTAGAGGGCTTCATAAGGCCTGACCTGATGTGACAGGTTGACCACCTTCTTAGATGTAGTACTACTGAAATCCCACATTTAGAACGCTAGATCTCTGTCACAAAGAAAACAGTTAATACTGGACAGAGTCGCCAGACTTTAAGCTTAAATGTAAAAAAAAAAAAAAAAAAACTGATTAGGTACATGCATATGCATGTGTGCGTATATGTTTTCAAGTCACATTTAAAGTGTCAAGTTATATAATCTAATACTAATCAGCATTAGCAAATGCCTCCATCTCTCTATTTCATGGCCTTTATTATTAGAGATTTTTATCTATGAATTATTAATAACAATCTTTTAGTCAGGATCCCTAGTTTTGCCAGATCAAGAGCTAATGTGTATTATTTAATATAAAATTGTTTTTTTTTTAAACATTTATATGCATAAATATAGTGTTCATTGTTATAAATTTAAGTCAGTTAAACAGATAGGTAGTGAAAGTGTCTTTAAATAGTATTACTGACTTTGAATCATAATGTCAAGTCACCCTCATCTATATAGCGCTTTCTACAATACAGATGGTTTCAAAGCAGCTTTACAGCGATAAAAGGAAATGAATGCAACAAAGATTGTTTTGGCTGTACAGCAGCTCTAGAAGTCATTTGTCCAGCTTAAGTAAGTTTTGTAAAAACCAGTTATTAACGCAGGGACGCTTATATGACACCGTTTTAAACTGAAAACATAAAACTTTTAATACGCTCTGGCAATGCAAGTACTAATAATGTTTCAGTCTCTCCATATAGAATTGAAACTCTTTTCGTATTACTTTTTGCTCAGATGAGCAGCTGGATGGATCACAAAACGAAACACCTGCCAATTTACCTTCATCTACATTTGTGAGTGTGGCTTTGCTTTCAGGATTAATTTGTTTGGAGCAGGCAGATGGCAGGCAAGCAGATTAACCTACAATAATCCTTCATCATCATGTAGTGTTCAGGGCCAGTCTACAGGGACACACAAACCAGAAGCATCTCTGTATGCGCACTACAGAAAAGACAGGACTCTGGGCAGATCTGAGCATATTGATTACCTTAATATAACCATGAAAATGTTGTCTTGATAATGCTTATGATTAACAGGTTTGTTGCAATGCTCTTCCTTTTTCTTTTTCATAATGAAATTAAAAATAATTATAATCATTTTGAAATAAAACAAAAAGGAGACTTCAGCATTTCCGTTTGTTTTTTTTTTCAATCAGAGGGGGAAAAAACAATAGAAAAGTAGGTCAGAAATCCTGTTTATTGTAAGATTAACCCTGAAAATTCTACAATATTGTGATCATGTGCGTCAGTCATACATCAGCAGTGTTATGTGACAGAATAGAACCCTTGAATGGCAGACAGATTTGCCATTTATGCTAAATATTATCATCTTCTTAAATCTGCTTCTGACGTGACTATGGAAGGAGATATCGCTTTTATTGTGATTATCCTGGCATGGTCTAAAATGGGACATTTTACAAAAAAAGAAAAAAGAAGTTTACAATGGAAATAAACCTCAAATGACATCCAGGGTCGGCCATAGTGATTTTAAATTATAGCAGTGATGCTTTATACAAAAAATTATAATTACTAGTAAATATCATGTTAACAATGTGCAATTTATTAATAAATCAATTTCAGCCGTTCAGAATCCATGTGCAAATCATGTCCTATAACGAGGTGACTAGAGACATTTATGTTGGGACCACTGGGACAGATTAGCTATTTCATCCGAATCCCAGTTTCAATACTAACGTATAACTATTAAATATCTAAAGATCTGAAATCTTCAATCCACATGTTTGAATGTTATGTCTTGGATTACAAATAAGCTTTGGACTGGATAAAAAGTCTAGGTCAACATATTTTCATCATTTTAATCTTCTCACAAACTTCAGTTTATTTGAAAATATATTATGTTTTATACTTCAGAGTTTAAGCTTTTACATGATCTACCAACCCAATCATTTTCTCTCATGTTTTCAGAGATGTAAACAAATGTTTTTTTTCTGTTTTTAATATACATTCATTCCCTAGTAGACAACTGTTTATCAGTATAAATAAAATAAGAACTTATATAAATTCACTAAATATATATATATATATATATGTGTGTGTGTGTGTATGTGTGTGTGTGTGTGTGTGTGTGTGTGTGTGTGTGTGTGTGTGTGTGTGTGTGTGTGTGTGTGTGTGTGTGTGTGTGTGTGTGTGTAAATAACCATTTAAGAGGTAAGATTATCCTAGCTTTTAGTCAAAGTGAGCAGATATTGGGTTAAACTGTGCAACCCAACCCGCTGGGTTTCTTTAACCCAGGATATGTTATTTATTTACCCAGTGCTGGGTTGTTTTCAGTCCAGCCAATTTTAGAGTTAAAACCCTCATTTACGTGGTTAAAATGCGACTGGAACAGTGGCTCATCTATACAGCTCTGGCAGTTTTATAGTAGTTTGATGAGACAAAGTCTGGCAGTACGTGTAGCTTTTAGAATCAGTATATAGGCCTATACATGATATTCTTATATAGGGAATAACTGCAGTATAACAACTCCATTCAACAAAAAAATTGAATATTTTAGTCGTTGATAATTGAAAAATATTGTAAATAACGCTGTACATCAGCGCCCCCATGTGGTGGCATGACGTTATTGCTGAATGTTTCGAGGCTCTCGTGGTACTTCAGGAATTTCACGAGTCTACACATCAGTAAATCCTGGCCCGAAGGGTCATTTGGTGCAAAGTCAGCAGCACATCAAATAGTTAAAGTCAAACACAAAAGTGCACGAAAAAACGCAAAATAAATCCTAGCCTGCCAACACAAACCTGCAAGGCAGGATACAACATTAAAACTGGTAACTATGTTGACTACTCTATCGTGTAAATATATGACTACTACAGACAGACGTTTAAAAAAACTACAATGTTAATAAACCGATTCCATTTGTCATGCGAGTCATTTGTTATAATTTACATTTCAACAAAAACTGGGGAAACGTTTGACGCAAGTCGTTTTTAAGGGACGCTGAGATGCGTCGTAATTCAAACTGTTGTTTCCCCCCCATTTTTCATTCAGTGCGTGTTCGGGTTCAGGACAGGTCTCCGCAGCGTGTTTTATTCAAGTTTGCATACCCCTTCCATTCCCCACTGCAAAAGGGGGGTTGAAGGAATCCACGTAGGAGTGTCCCAGAGCCCTCCTCAAACAGAAAAGCCCTTATGAACACTCACACTGGGGGGTTCTTTTTTGACCACGTGACCGTGTATCCAACTATAGCCTAAACTTGGAGACCCCGCATTGAAAAGGATACGTTTTCGGGCATGCTGCACCGGAGAAAAACGCAAATGGATATAAATGAATAAAAGTCTTTCATCAATGTCGTGAGAGTCTGGAAATAAGTCTGAGACCTTTCAACTTATGAGTTCCAGCAAAAATGCCTAAGTTGGAAGATCATTTTCATTGAATGTTCTCCTTTTGTTTGTGGAAACACGATGATCAGCGTACGAAGTACGGATTATTAATAATCTTTAACTTTTTTAGCGTAATTAGCCTTTTCACCTACGTAGATAAGAGCAGTATTTTGGAGTCTTCCCACAGGAACAATGTGTAACAGGCGCGAGCATTCAGATGAACCACTGGAGACTCGTTCAGTCACTGAGGTAAGAATTTTCAGTCAAGTTATGTCGACGTTATATTTATTTTACCACAGCTCTGTGTTAGCTTTAACTTATGACAAACTTGTGTAAATACTTTAACTGCAACAGTATGTCTGTCTGTCTGTGTTATTCTTCTCGCAAAAATTGTAACCATATGATAAAATGACTGCCACTGATTCATTTGAGGATTTTGTAATTTGCATCAAAGCAAATCACAGCTTGATATAAAACCATTGATTTTTAACCTATTCATTCTTAGAGCTAATTTAAAATATGTATGACTTCAGTCATAATTCACAGAATTATTTAGCTTTTTTGTTACCCGTCTACAACTTTCTTGAAAACAAAACAAGCTAAAAAAAAAACTTCTTACAATGCAACTATCATACTAAGATACTGTATTTATTTATTAGTTAGATTGTTACAACTACGTTCAATCTTCTGTTAGTCCACAATGATTACTTCATAACAGTAAATGAAAAAATGGTTTGATCTTACCATATGTGTTTAGCCATTTGGTGCCACGTCTGTTTAATCAGAAATAGCTTTATTGCCAAGTGTGTACACACACAAGCCATTTGTCTTGGTGACAGGAGCTTCCAGTGCAGAAGAATTTTTAGATATAGTGCAGAATTAGGGAATAAAACTGAAATGTAACATCAATTTTATGAATGTAGATTATTTGCAGATGTACAGTTCAAAGATGTTATGAGAGACAATGTAAAGTCAAGGGAGTTTTACAGTTCTTAACCCTTTTTCTCACTCTGGAGGTGTAAAGATCCTGGAGGTTGGGCAAGGATCTTCTGAAGTCTGATTTGGTAGCTGAACCGAACCAGACAGTTAGATGAACACAGGGCAGACTCAATGATGGCCGAGTAGAACTGTGGTAGGTTGAACTTCCTCACCTGGTGAAGGAAGACGTTGCAGGAAGTGCAGTCCCAAGTTGATTGAATCACCCACAGACTGGTTTGCTTAGTAACAATGTTATATACAGTAGTATAAATGGTATTCGTATTTCTCGTGCTGTCCGAGGAGAGGGCCCCAAGCTCGGTACTTGGCCCAAACCCAGAGTACTCCCCTCAAAACTCTCGAGAAATGTAGGCGAGTCGACTAATTTATAGGCTTGCTCCCATGCTGATAGGATTAGACTGTATAAGTGCTGATGAAGAGTTGATTGGATAGTTCATTTAAACTTGCTCCTCCCAAACTTTGTTAATAAAACCTCATACATGCAAGTTGAATGGCAGGAGGAGGGTGGGTTGCAGGAGGTGTTGGTGTATGTGTGAAGTGCAGATCAGAGTGGGTGTGGGGTGTGAGAATGGCAGGTCTCATTTAAGGTTTACATTTTGTGATATGTCCATGACAAATGCACCCCTTGTTCCTGTTCCCCTCCTCCACCGCTGCTACAGCTGCAACTTGTGGGCCCAGGCAGCACAAGTGAGCCTGTCACTGGTGATAGTGGATTTATCTCATATAGAAGAACTCAGCTAAACACTGCCTATCTCCCAGAAGGCGCCATCACGCACTGCTGAACCGCAAAGCGCTCAGTAATGAAACAAGACAAAAACACAAGGATGAAACATGCTCCCTGGCCCCGGACTGCACACACCTCTCTAATACTCATGCTAACTCACTTCCTGTGTCATGTTTTCTGACAGAAAATGACAATAGATTATATCCATGTAATACTTCTGGATAAAAACTGGAGCGATCCCAAAGGTTTAAAATGATGGACCATATGTCATAGACCAGTCTGAATGCATCAGATGCACTGTATTCTATTTTAAAATACTACTGATGTGGTTTTTCCGTCTCTAGGGAGAAAATCGAGTATTTTACACAAAGAAAATTAAGCCGAAATGCTGCTACAGTAAGTCTATTTAAGCACTTTTTCACGAACACATCTATGTCTGTAAGAGAAGCCATTAATGTAATTTGTATGGGAATGATGAACAGAGTGATGTCCGTTTCTGCTTGAGCAGATCATCAGATTTGTCAAACGCTCCAGTGGTTTTTGAATATGTAAAGATCTCAGCTCAACCGCCGTGCCTGACAGTTTGACGGCTATGGCATAATAAGCCCACATAATTGGTTTATATTTACTTAGACTGCACACTATCATTCCTTGACGGCTCGAAAATTGTGTCATATCCTAAATGCTACTCTTTGTGCAGACAAATTGCATGGCATTTACCTATGACAGTTTTCCCCACTGGTACACGTCTTACTTCACGACTGCAATATTGCACTGTCTCTCCTTGCCTTTTTAGTACGGTTTAGGAAAATGTCACATTCATAAGAGCCGCTGTCTGGCAGAGGTCTGGTCGGATTTATTTGCACAGATGTGTTCTTGATGTGGTCCAGATTAACCCCTGTCAACTGGTGTTCTTTGCCTTTCTGCGTAGCACACATAGCATTGCTGCTGGTAAATGACAGTCCTGAACACAACTACGGCAGGTTATGGCAGCTCATCCACCACCTACCATTCGATCTGGGACCAAATATGCCTTAAAGCTACTGGTTTTTATTGCAATCTAACAGCTCAATTTATTTGGTGGTGTAATGGTGTTGTTCCTTTACCATTTCCCCTAGGAAACGGTTTCTTTACATTAGGAGTTTTTATACTCAGTACAAATAAAGAGTCTATTACACATGCATTAATACTTCCCTTTGAACTGTCATAAAGCTCATTTAATCCTCTGTATCCAAATCTCAAACTATTTCCGTTTTAAATCTACTGATACAACTTTGACGAGGAAAGAATAAGACTAAATCCTTATCAACAATCCTTATCCTCCAAACAAAGGTTTAATTAAACAGGTAAACCAAACCCCCCACAACACGCAGTATAGTGGACAAATGGCTTGTGGAGTTTGGGCAAATGGCTTGTGTGAAAGGGCAGCTGAGACTCACAGTTTAGTTGCTGTCAGCTTTCCTAAGATGGACATTAAGTAAATGCTATCCAGTATACAACAACAGATCATTGCACCCTGTATACTCTTTTCTTATAAAATTAAAGTGGTACATTGTCAAACAATCAAAATTCCACATCTGTCTTCTAAGATTTACTAAAGGTATTTCAGTCTTGCTGCATTAGGAACTGTCATTTCCTTTTGTCTGTGGGTTGCCTAAAGGCAAAAGAAAAGTTATGATTTAGTTTCCTATTTGCTATTTACGGGAAAGTATTTTGAAGCTAAACTTGTGGATCACTCCATTCTCATTTGGATAGATTACCTTTTCATCACAATAAATTATATATTTTTTTTCTCACCCGTCAAAGAATCTTGGAAAATCCTATTCATCAAAGAACCCTGGAAAAAAGTATCACAATCTCCACAAAAATATCAAGCAGCACAAATGTTTTCAATATTGATAATATGAACAAATTCCTGAACAAATGATCATATTTGAATGCTTTCTGAAGGATCATGTGACACTAAAGAATGTAGTAAGGATGCTGAATAAATTACATTTTAAGATATATTAAAATAGAAAACAGTCATTTTAAATAGACTTATTTTAAACGCATAAAAACTAGCCCAATATAAAAACTAAATGATTTTTTTTTTATTTCAGCTTAAAAAAATAGAATCAAAGGTAGTACTACTTTTTGATGACTCATTGTGATCCACAGTAAGCAGTAAACAAAAGAGATACATTGTGTTCTGACAATCATCATCATCATCATCACTCACCATTCCACATTAGTGCAATTACTGGACAGGTGATGACACTGCTTGTTCGAGAACAAAGCTGAAATTGTCTGTCTCCTGTGCCAAAAGGTATAAATCTGTCATCGTGTGCAATCAATACATAGGGCTGTTGTGTTAGGGAGTTTTATGTCTGTGTGGAAATAGTGCCCAAACTCTTGTCTTTCTTTTGTCTATTGCAGATGAATTGTAGACCCAGGTTCTGACATGAGATGAACCCAAAACAGTTGGCAACAGCGACTATTTAGCAGTCTGTGCAGGCATTTATTAAATAGAAGTTAACTTGAGAATGAGGAACAAGTATGCAGTCATCATTATCTGCATTGTGGCACTTGTCATCATTGAAAAAGAAAACAACATTATTTCAAGGTGAGCGTGCTTGGATTCATTGAAAATAATTAATCATTTTGAGGTGCCGAGAAATAATATTGATTTACTTTTATTAATTGAAATATTTTTTTATTACGTTTTTAAAAATGAAATTTGACTTTATTTTAATATTTGTAGGGTCTCAGACAAGCTGACACTACGACGGAACCCACTGACGCCAGAGCCTCCAGTGCCCTACAATGCTCTGGTTGTAATGGAGGACAACAGTTCTTATCCAGAAGGCATTTATTCTGAGAATGGAACTCAGGCAGGCCGAAAGCACATCCTCTTGATGGCCACCACTCGTACAGGATCTTCCTTCGTGGGAGAGTTCTTCAACCAACATGGTGGCAACATGTTTTACCTCTTTGAGCCACTCTGGCACGTGGAGAGGATGCTATCGATTGGCACGAGTGGCACAAATACCAGCACATCTGTTTGGGTGTACAGGGATGTTCTGCAGCATCTCTTCTTGTGTAACTTCTCCATGTTGGAGCGCTTCATTAGCCCTCCTCCACGGGACCATGTCACCCCTGCCCTGTTCCGCAGAGAATCCAGCATGGCCCTGTGCGAGGAGCAAGTCTGCACTCCGGTTGTAAAAGACATTTTTGAGAGGTACCACTGCAAGACGAGGCGTTGTGGACCGCTCAATCTGACCTTGGCGTCTGAGGTCTGCCTAGAAAAACAGCACAGGGTAATCAAAACAGTGAGGGTCCGGCAGCTAGACACACTTCGTTCTTTAGTAGAGGATCCTCAGCTGGATATCAAACTCATACAGTTGGTGAGAGATCCTCGAGCCATCCTGGCATCAAGGATGGTGGCCTTTGCCGGTAAGTACCAGAACTGGAAAAGTTGGGCTGTGAATGGGAACATTCCTATAGAGGATGAGGAGGTCAAACGTCTTGAAGGAAACTGTAACAACATTCGCATTTCCGCCGAGTTGGGCATGAGTCAGCCTAAATGGCTGAAAAACCGTTACATGCTAGTACGTTATGAAGATATCGCCAGGTACCCCATGCAGAAAGCAGCAGAAATGTACAATTTCACAGGGATTCCGATGACGACACAAGCCCGGGACTGGATACTGAGGAACACACATGCATCAACGGAGGCAAGTGGTGTATATTCCACCCAAAAAAACTCATCAGAACAAGTGGAGAAATGGCGGCGTAGTATACCATTCAAACTGGCCCAAGTTGTACAGAAAGTTTGTGGACCAACCATGAAACTTTTTGGGTATAGGTTTGTAGACAGTGAACAAACACTATTAAACAAATCTTTTAGTTTGCTTGAAGAAAAACATTTTTAGTCATAAGCGGCTTTTGCACTGGAGGAACCTTTTTGTAGTTCCTAGAACTAATTCCTAGTACCCGCTTTTGGCGTGTTCTTACCACAGGAACTGGGAACAATTATAGTTTTAGGAACACTTTTTGAGGAACTAAATTACGGTAGCTTCTACTTCAGAGTAGGGTCTAAGCCAGCACAATAGGAACTAACAGTGACTAAAATGTACGTTGATTGGCCGAACACGTGCAAAACAGTACCCTCCATTTTTAAATAAGCTGTGTACACACACACACACACAGTTAATAGCCTATACATGTACTCCACAAACTAACTTTACGAACAGTGGAAAACAGTGATAGATGGAAAACAGTGATAGATGGACCTCCAATCTTTGCGCTAATGAGAAAATAAAATATAACTTTGAGGGGACCAAGTGATTATGTATTTCTGCTTAGCTAGCAACATTGGGGAACAGCCACACAGCAAATACTAATAGTTTTTCATATACGGTTTTTCTTTGTATAAGAGTTCTATCTAATAACTTATTAGACAGGACTGTTAAACAGATCGTAAACTAATGAAGACGGAGAATGGGAGTGCCGTGCACTCAGGCTCTGCTGTTCTCAGTACCATCAAACTAAGTGCCCACTGTGCTGTCAAAATGAGTCAAAACAACAAGTGCAGCTGCAACCAGGAAAATGACTCTAGGAGAACATTTAGTTCTTGGGGAACCTCCCCGGTGGCTAGTTCCTCCAACTAAGTTCCTAGAACAAGCCAGTGCGAAGGGGACTATAAATTACATTTACTTGAAGCATTCATTAATGGAAAACCAAACGTGAAATGCAACAAGGGTTTCTTTTTGTACTGTATGTGGACTAAAAAAAATGCATAGCAGAGACACACTGGGACACTGTAACTCACTGGGACATTGGTTATACTGAGGTACCTGTGGCATGTTGGTACCATGAGGGATCACCTGATTTATTTGAACATATACCCTCATGGAATAGCTAACTGAGATTATGAGTTATTGATTCCCGATGTCTCCATTTGAAAAACAAAGTTTGGTGAGGACAAAAATCATTAATACTCGTTAGATGAGACATGAACTGCCTGTGAATGTGTGTATATTTGTGTCTGTTTGAAAACAACATTTCTTCAAACTAAAGTATCATTATTTTACAAAAAGGGATGCCAGTGGACATCTTATTTATGTGTGGTCAGCAGAGTTAAATTGCTCTGTTGACATTAAAGCCCAAATTTGGCTGTCAAAATTTGTCGTCTCTGATTATTGTAGGATATAAAAAAAATTCTAAATGTGTCTGGATATTACCAGACATTAACGGTAAAAAAAAAAATCCAAAGTGGAAAGACAATATAAAAAGCAGCTTTTGACAGCCAGCTGTGATTCTGGAGCACAATAGTGGCATTATTAACTCTCTCTCTCTCTCTCTCTCTCTCTCTCTCTCTCTCTCTCTCTCTCTCTCTCTCTCAAAAAAAAAAAGAAAAAAGGGGGGGACAGAATAAGCCGTTGTCCATGCAGTTGACTTTTTATTTTTTTTACATTTTAAATATAAAACAAAAATAAAATCTGAAGAGTAAAGGTTAGAAAATGAATTCATAGTCGTTCCCAACCACTCTGAAACCTCTAGTCTTCTCTATGAGTATGAATCAGTGTTGTAAGCATAGCATTTTTAAAAATGCCATTTCTTTCATCTACAGCCCTAACGCCAAAAGCTATTCCAAACAGCACATATGTTTTATTGGTAACACTATACAACAAGGTTTCATTAGTTATTTTTTGTAGGACATGACATAAGACAAAATATAGGAGGACAACACCGTAAATACAAAACAACCCTACCAACAAACAAGAGGAGAAAACAAACAAACAAAAAAAGTAGGTTTTATATGTCTTAATGTGATATGTGCTAGGTTGTGTTGTGCATGCGTTTATCTTTCTATCTTCTATGTGTTTAACCTTTCATTGAAGTAAAAGAATTGAAAGTGGGGGGTAAATCATATTATGAAATAAATGCTTTTCTCCAAAACGCACCTGCCATAATTATTGACACCCTTTTATTAGGTACTTTTTGCAACCTCCTTTTGTCAAGAAAATAGCTCTGTCCTATAATGACTGATGAGCTTGGAGAACACATGATAGGAGATTAGAGACTTCAGCCCACTCATTCTCTATAGGGTTCAGGTCAGGGAACTGGGATGGTCATGGCAGAAGCTTCATTTTGTGGTCAGTGACACATTTTTGTGGTGATTTTGATGTTTATTCTGGATTGTCCTGATAGACAATCCAATTATGGCCCATACTTCTAGCAGAGGCTGCCAGGTGTTTATTTAATTTTTTTAGATATATAAATCTGTTGGTATTTTATATATTATGATGCAGATGTAGAATATATGATGTCATGGATCTAAATGTTTCTTTGCTGAACATCTGAACATGCCTTTCTGGATCTGAACCTCCAGAAGAAAAAAATAGGCCACAACATTAAAGGTCCAGCAGTATATATAACTGTGGACACAGGGTACTTTTTATCCCTGTTTGCACAAAACCCATCTGGTGGATTTCCTGCCAGAAAGCTCTTTATTTAGTTTCATCTGACCATAGAATCCGGTCCCTTTTAAAGTTCCAGTCATGTCTGACAACAGAATATGCTGAAGTTTGTTTCTGGATGGGCGAGGAGGATTTTTGTTGAAAAACTCCCAAACAATACCGTATGTGGTGATGTTTTTTTTTTTTTTTTTTAGCTTTCTGACTCAACATAAAAAAATTAAATGGGTGCCGACAATGGCGGCCAATATGTTTTGGTGAAAAACCCTTATTTCATGATGTGATATTTATATTCTTATACACTTTAAATTCTTTTACATTTTTTGCACATTATTTTGTTGTTGTTTTGAATGAAACATCAAAAGGCTAAACAATGCAGATTTATTTTTACAGCCATCTTTGATCATAGATCATGTGGGGGTGGAATATAAATGAAAAATTTGGAGATGAAAGGAAAATAATAATAATTTATATTTGATGTAGACTGAATCTAGTATGTTTGTCCTCTACCCTCCCGGGGAGAGCTGAACCATTACACAGTCTCCTTCAAAACATCTCACAAATCCCAAGGAGGGAGTAAGTTTGTAGTTACGGTAACTACTTGGTTAACATAAGCTAATACTTAACTACTAAGTTAACATGAACTAAAATGGAACAATACTTCTACAGCATTTATTCAACTTAATTTCAACATTTACTAATACATTATAAAAATCAAAAGTTGTATTTGTCAACATTAATGTACTGCGAACTAACATGAACAAACAATGAATGGCTGATTTTTAACTAACAAAGATGAATAAATGTGGTAACAAATGTACTAATTGTTAGTTAATACATTGACTAATTTGAACAAATGAGAATTTGTAGTGTTACCATTTTATTTTTAAAACATCCAATTGTGAATTATTGTTAGGAAACATATGGAGTCTTATTATGAAATAAATGTAAAATCTACATGGACATTCTTAAAATGTCCAAGAGCTTGAATTTAAAAGTAAGAGCTTGGAAGCAGTGATGTTTTCTCTGTACACATAACTTTAAAATCTTATCTTGACACAGATTTACTGAGAACCAAATATCCACATCACCCTTAAACTATTTCCTGACCTTTCCTGGCCATAGAAAGCTGGTGCAAGCTTAGATGTCTGCATTAGCAATGCAGTAGTTCTTTGAAAAAAGGTACAGTAGTAACTTTATACTTTTAAGCTGCATTTACACCGCAAGCAAGCAACATACAAATTCATATATTGTTCTATACAGAAATAGTTGCTTCTCAAAAAATAAGCCCACAAAAAACATACATTTGTCATATTTGTAACAGAATGCCCACTAGGGTGTTTCTGTTTAATTGTACTATCTGTGTGCAACAAATAAATAAATTTAGGATCTGCTATTGCCGTCACTGGCAGTAGCTTAAACGATAAATGTGCATTCAAGAGTCTAGCATCTGCTAAACAATGAGAGTCTGTCTACACAGTGGTATTTCACTAAGATTGGGTTTACTGTGATACATCAGTGTTGAAATGTCGAATGGAATCAGAATCCCTGATTTAATGAGTCCATGGGGAACTTTTGCATTGACAAAACAGTGAAGCTATCGCTCTGCTTCAGTGTACATGCTGTGGTCGTCGTGAAGGCTGATTTCCACAAGAACAAACTGAATTGTAAAAGTTTGTGACGCAAGTATGCTGAAAATAAAGTATGGTTTATACCTGCAGGATTTCTGCTTCATATAGTTCATACTGAGGACAAATGTGGATTGCATGTTGGATTGGCACAGGTCTTTTCTCCTCACGAATCAGCCTGTGAATACAAATGTCATTCCTTTTAATTTCCTTTTCAAGTATGTTTTGTTTAATTCCTCACTGATTATAGAAAAGATGCATGTCTTAATTGCTGAACCACAGCACTATACATGACAGAAGTTTCAGGACAACAGCACCGGACCAGCAGCTTCAGACCGAGAGCTGACGATCGCCTAACGCATATCCGGGTTCAAACTTTACGATTCTGGCCATGACTTGGCTTTCTGAGACACATTTTGAGAATCCTAAATGATTCCTCTGCTCCTAGGCTAAAATCTGTAGTCTCTGCTCGCCAGTTTGACATGTTCATTGACAGCTGATTACATTTGTTCAGTTTTCTTTAAGGAAAAGGAGACAAATTAAGGCGAGAAATTGTTTTTGTTTGCTAGCCACCATTTCTATCCCGCATGTAAATGCAGCTCACAGTCATCAAACAGGTCACGGAAGAAGGTCTTCTTGCGTGCGTCTGTTTTAACGCATCTTGACAAGCCACTAGTGTGGCATGGCTCACAGCGGGGATCGTGTTCATACAGTCTGACAAGCAACAGTCGAAAGAACTATTATAAATCATACAGAGTGAACCCGGCTTAACCTGCCTCAACCACTAACCCTATAAGCTCCATCATAACGAATGTCCAACCCCACCTAGCATTAATGATGCTACAATCTCCAAGCTAACGTCCAGTCTGAAACTGCGGTTCTGCAGTTGGTTAATATTTGATTTAGGATTACTATGAGAGCATTGTGCAGGCAGGGTAACAGGAAATCAGTCTTGATGTGTATGTTCATGTGTTTCACTCTCTCAGGATGTGCCACACCTTCTAAGTAGAGCTCTGTCCACACTAGCGCTCAGATGGCCGTTGAACAGGCCTTTCATACTGTCTTTCCAAAGCTTCCAGTTTATAAAGCACACAGCACTGCCTGTGTGTGACTCAGAGGTCTGCTAGAGTTTGAGTTTACTAATCATATGCAGCATAGAGGGATTATTCCACTGACTTAAATTGATTCATTAATGCCCTGCAAATAACGTGAGGAAAAAAGGGCATTTACATTTACGCAATTGGCAGACGCTGCAAAGTGACCTGCATTGCATTCTAATCCGTTCTTGTTTTCCCTGGGAATCGAACCCACGACCTTGGTGTTGTAAGCGCCAATGCTCTACTGATTGAGCAACAGGAAAGCTAAAGAGCATGTTTATAACAAAGAACAACTTAACAGAGGACGTCTCAAACCAGACAAAAAGGCTACTTATTATGAGAAAAAAATAGAATGTGTTTATGCGTCTGGCTGAAGTCTGCACTGGAAAACTACGGGGAAACAAGTGGCTTAACGAGAGAGAGTGAGTGAGTTTTGACTTGTCTACTTATGCCAATAATTACCACCAACAAACATTAAATACAGGTCCTGGAAAGCCCGTCCTACTGATCAAGCTTCCATTCTCCATGATCTTAGTACTTACATTTCTTAACATTATTGTTAATTAAAGTCTATTGTGATGTGTTCTGAATTGTGCTCTATAGTGCCTGCAACCTCAATATTCCATACATCTCAAAATATTAACAAAATAACTGGACATACTATATAAATAATACAGATTAAATAAAATAAAATTGTTCTCTGATATGAACACCACTGCTTGAACATTAAATTGATTTTTTTATGATTATTTTTTTTAATGTTTTTTAAATGTATTAATTTTATTATGGTTTCCACAAAAATATTTAGCAGCACAAGATATGACTTTGCATACTAGAATGATTTCTGAAGCATCTTGTGGCTGAAGACTGGAGTAATCATGCTGAAAATACAGCTTTGCATCACAGGAAAAAAATACATATCCATATAAATTTTTTTTAATCTTTATTTAATGTTATAATGTTTCACAAAATGTAAATGTTTTTACTGTAAATATTAATAAAGGAACATTTAAATTCTACTCACCTCAACTTATCGAACGGTAGTGTATTGTGCAACATGTAATATTCTGGTGATGCTTTTTAGCTTCTGCCCTCCCTTCACGATGATGCTCAAAAGACCTAAACAACAAAGGTGTTTGATTATAATGGGTAACAAAATAAGTTTTAGAAAACACCCTGAAGCCTCAAAATGTTCAATCCTGGCGACCTGTTGTTTAAGCTCTGTGACAGTAGAGGGCAGTGTGCACTAGACAATAGAGCAGCTCTCAAACAATGGTCAGCAACTCAAAATGACCTCTCCCACTCTTTTAAATGCGGTCCTCACATCATCAAAGTTATTATTACTTTGAATTTTTAAAAGTTAAGCTTTGACACGGATACTCTCATGCCATCATTACGTTCAAATCACACTAAGAAAATTGTCTTCTGTTGTGAACGAGATAGAGTTTCATGGAATAATGAATATGACAAACACACCGTTCCTCTGTTCAATACAGTAGTTTTGGAAAAAGTGTGTGCACAGGAGCGTAACTGCCTGCCGACTTTCAGTGGAGCGGATGTGAAGAATCCGCTCATCAAAGGGTGTGAGGTCCAGCACTAATCCGCAGTTAATGGCGGACAGGGGTGCCCAGCCCTGTCGCTCTGTTCCTAATGGGCACATGGCATTAATACCCAGCATCCACCAGCTATATACCGTCCTCAAGCTGCAGGAAGTACATAGAAAATAGACAGGGGTTCTATAGATCAGTGTTTTTCAACCTTTTTTGAGTCAAGGTACATTTTTTCTTTGAAAAAAAAACAAACAAAAAAAACAAATCACAAGGCACACCACCAACCGAAAATGTTAAAAAAGGAAACTCTGTAGCCTATATTAAAAATATACAGTCATTCTTATCAAAGTATCTTGAATGGGAATCAAATAAACACAAAGAAAAAAGTCTTTTATGATTAATTATTTTTCAAAAAATGTTTTTTTAGACAAATTAGGTGAAATGTAATAATTTTTCACAGCATACCTGACGTCTCTCATGGCACACTAGTGTACCGCGGCACAGTGGCTGAAAAACACTGCTACAGATCATACAAATACTTACAATGATATTACAAATACATGATATCATTTTGGTAACACTTTACAATAAGGTCACTGACATTATCAATTAGTAAAACATTTGTTTCAGTATTTACTCATCATTCTTAACTGTTCATTGTTTGTCCATGTTATGCATTAATGTTAACAGAGACAACTTTTGATTTAATAATCTATTACTAAACATTGAAATAAACATTAAGATTAAAATTTTTATTTTTAGCCCAGGTTAACTAATGTAGTTAACTAATTTTAATAAATGAAACCGTATAGCAGTGTTGCATTTCATTGTCCTTTTTGTTTTTGCTTTGCTTTTTAAAATATTTTAAAATAGGTTTAGTTTGTTTCAGTTTATTATTGAAGGTAACATTTCTAATTTGCATTCAGTTTAAGATGTTTAACTAATATTTATATTTATTTCAACTAACAGAAATGTTTGTAATAGTTTTAGCTAATGATAACAATACACACACACACACACACTTATATTTCTTAGAAAACATACTTTAATATATAATAAATTATATATATTAATATTTAATATATATAATTTAAGTTACAATTTTATTTCATTACAAAAGTACATTTAATACGGATACTTTCGTTTTCTGGTAATGAGGAAAGACAGTATACAATTAGATGACATTTGTAAACTCTCATTTCAAGCATTTGCAAATATTTAGTCATTTGGTTGAGAGGTTGAAATGATGTCAGTAATGATCAAAGCACGATTGAGACCACACACCATAAAAGCCCTAACAAGCATTTCTGTGGCCTGTGGTTGTCTTTTAAAACTAATAAAACAGGGTCAAGCTTTGGTACCACTGTCATAATAAAAAACATCCAAACAAAGTCATCTTCCATAACCGTCACTCGTCATTTCTTGAAAGAGCGGTTTCTTTCTTATTATTTGGCATGTTAGCTCTAAACATTGTAGCGTTCTTTGAGCATGTTCTTGTCTGATCTTTAATGAATGATTTAATGCCAAAGGAAACAGCCTCTATCAGAGAGTGTTGTGGATGGGAACGTTTTGTGCACAGGGACGTTTTGTGTGGGCTCTTTTTTTTAACTCTTTCTTTTGCATTTGAGGTCACTGATACATAAATTACTTGCACTACTGCTTTAAAATGTTTACAAGTTGAACAGAAGTCAGTCTCTTTGAATGTGTGGCAGTGACCCTGTCCTTCTCATTATTACTGCAAACAATCAAAATACACAGATACAAATCAGCTCACATTTCCATCCCAGAATGAGCTGGCAGTGCAAACACAGATGGTTCATGTCCTCTTCTGAGATAATTTTTTTTTGTGTGATTATTTTCTTTGCGGCATCTCTTTAAATGGACAGTTCTGATAAAGGTAACTGGGGCGAGGGGTGGGAGATCTTTCAAGGTGGCCTGTAGATTTTTTGGGAACTAATTCCAAGCTAAAAGCGAGAGATTTGGTCATGTGTGCGCTGATAGGAGAAACTGGCCGTCTACACGACAAACATCAGTGATTCCCCAAGCAGCCCTGTCCCACCTCTAAACCCTCCCACTGAAAGACATATGCAGGGAAGACACTTATGAATATTTCAAAGAGATTAGAGAGCAAGTGTTGAGAAGTCAAGCATGTCCTCAAATCATACTAGCCCACAATCTGAGAGCAGGGAACTATGGGGAGATTTATTCCTATTTTTAAAAGATCTTAATCTTATAGTATGATGTAAAAGCATAAGAAATGTTTACAGTTATAAGTATTTATTTAACCTTTAAAATCTGAGTCTGATCTAGCTGCTCACATCTCCAAAAACAGCACTAGTACAACCAAAACTTTGTCATGTATTATGCGTGTAAAGATCCCGAGATCATCATTACACAGTAATCTTTATTGAGCTGTCTTTTCATGAATACTGGTTGGATTGACACTTGTGTCTATGGTTGTGTTCTTTTAATTAAGCAAACTGGGAGAAGTAAAGGAGATGCTTGGCAGCTTGGCAGGAAAATGGCATGTCAGGTCTACTATGGTCCCTCACAGGAGTGGCGTGCTGTCCATCATCTATACCTGTTCTTGCTGTGGACCTTTCCCTTTGGATTCCACTGTAATGTGAGATGGTGGACATCTGCGTCTGGCTGAATGAGGAAGCGCTTTCCACAGTTCTCTGATAATATAAAACCCCTATCATTTACATGAGCTTTCTTCTGCCATTGTGCTGCAAAACCTGCAGCTCGTAAATCTAAAAGGGGACTTGCAACCACTACAGGAGTTTATTCTTATCATTAAAATTTTTAAAATAATAATAAAATGATAGAAGAACAGTTTAAAAAGAACAGAAGAAAAAAAAAACACTCTTGTAAGTGGTATTTTAGTATCGTTCAGATATTATTATAGTTCTTACAAACTTAATATTTTGAAATATGTACCGGTATTAATATTTTTTAAATGAATTTTACATTTTCATGTTTAGTTTGTCGTTTTTTGTACGTTTTTATTTTGTCTATATAGTCTTTATTAATCTTTGGTACATCGAGTTGAAATGTTGCCTTAAATATATGTTTTGTTTTATTTCAGTTTTTTCAACAACATTTTTTTTAATGATTTTATTTTTTTGAGTCTAGGCAAAAAAGTTGCCTCGATATCACAGCTGTCTTACAGTTGAACTCTCATGCTTTTGTTCCCTAAATCGAATCACTTTTATAATCTGTTAAACTTTTAGATTTAGCGGATTCTTGTTTAACGTTGTGTCGTTGACCAAATGATGAAAATCACTAGACAAACAAACGAATAATGTCCTAATTAGAATAGATAATATAAAAAAGGCTATAATAAAGCTAAAGGAAATTCAAGCAATCTAAATTTAGATTATAAATTATAAACTAACAGGAAAAAAAAAACATGGACATACATCAGTTTAGCACCAAAGCATCACTTTTCCCTTTTTCAAAACGTTCCAGAGGACTTCTAAAGGTTGGTTGCACGTCGTGAGGTCAACACTTTGCACACATAAATAATAGAGAGTTTATTCGTCACTGATACACTATCCAAAGGCGCCTCGTAAACGCAGACCCATCAGTTACTCTCCTGGGAGAACCTTCTCGAATAACCTAAACTATGATTAGTAATTTCTGGATTATTTGTTCTACTCTTGCAATATTCATGTTCTTTGTAACAGATACCATGACTCCCCCCCCCCCCCCCCTCCCTCCCTCTCTGTATGATCCAAGGGAATCCCATGCCAGTCGCAGAAAGAGGACATATATTAGCCCACTAAAATAAACATTGGATTTTTAACTGTTTTAGTATTGCCTAATGCATCATTCAGCACAATCTGGAGAAGTATGCAAAGCTCTTTCCATCGCAAATTAGCAGACGCAGAAAACATCCTTATTGTACTTGTCAGTAACACATGCAAAACAACTTTGATTATGATGGGGTTTGCACACTTTTGAAGAAAATCAAATGTATAATCTTTTTAATCTAAATATATAATCAAATACATACATATATAAACAATAAATATAGTTCACATCTAAAACAAATCAAAATTAAAAACATGTTAATTTACTAAATGTGCACTTTTCTTACATACCAACAACGGGTTTATTCTAAATATCCAAATAACTAGATGCACTATATGAACAAACAAACAACACATGAATAAAAACCTCTTGGGAAATTTTTTCTTTACTTTCCTGTCACGGACAGGAACATGTCGCTGATGTTGTCCCCAAAATCAAAGCCAAATCAGACCCTAATTGGTGCGTATATTGACACGCCGGTTCTTAGTGGTCCTGAGGGATTGATAATGGGAAAATCAGAAGTTTAGTTCCCCTTTCCACCTATCACAGGGAATGTCAGTGCACAAGTTTTAAAGTGTCCTGACATGTAAGAAAGCACACTCCATCAAGTCCATTTCCAAATGTCGTGGGCTTTGATATCCAGCTCAGTGAAATTTGTGACTGTTTTAATTAAGAAATAAATATAATGGAATGGAAATCTCCTTCAACTCATGCCTTTGTTTCTTTCCCTTTTTCACAGAGCGCTCTGCCAGTTTCAAAAGCACTTCTCAAGTTAAATTATTTAGTTTCTGTGACAAAGCAAGAATACAGCGATACAATAAGATGTACAGCGAATTACGCCTTTAAAAACAGGCAGTCTCTTTGACCTTGAAGACTTGTATGTGCTTTGCTGACGATTCGAAACAACACACACAGACATTTGTATTCATTCTGATACCATCTCAATAACTACCATAAGCAAAAAGCTCCATCTATTCACATCAGTGAGACAGTGGAGTCAGGACAGGGGATAGACCAGGACTGAGCGAGAGTGTCTGAGCACTTCCACTGTTTATACTGCCTCGGGTTATAAACGGCACTAGCAGGAATGACTGTATGGGTGCTAACTGTGTTTTTGCTCCAACAGACAATAAGTCAGATGTTCAAATATATCTCCCAATTTTTCACATGGGTTCCGGTCTACAAGATCAAGTTTCTACACAGTCAGCAATAGACATTTCTTTATGGTAATCAATCAAATTCCAATGACAGCAGGCCCAGGCAACTGGCCATTTTTAGCTTCTGATGATACCGCAACATAGAAGATGGCTTTTTGTTTTATTTTGTGTAACAATGTTTCAGATTTTAAGAAGAAGAAAAAATATATATATATACACAACACAGAAGAAAGATGGCTTTTTGTTTCATCTAGTGTAACAATGTTTCAGATTTTAAGAAAAAAAGAACAATTTATAGATGCGTTCAGATTCAGAAAGGGACTGTGTTTGCATGCCAATGAATAAATAAATGTCAGGTTGGGACAACACTGTAAAAAACATAGCTGTTTAAACTAAAAAAGTAAATTGTAAATGTTCATACTACCTTAAAATGTTACGTTTAGTCAACTTGAAATCGAAAAGTGACAATTTGGACATTTGAGTGAACTAAACTTAAAATTTGAGGGCATCACTGTGAATTTTACATTGAAGTTGCCACACGTTCAGCTATGGTTTTATATGTTGTATTGTACTTTTATGAATTCCTTTGTGTTTAATAATAATTATTTTACATTTTAAAGTTTGTCGACAAGCCTGTAATAGAAAGTTCCATTGGAACATCTTACCCAATATAGCGTGACAACATGCCCTGCTATTAGGTCAAAAGGTCACAGTGTGTTCAGTGAACTATATATTTTCTTGAATGGACTGGGCAAAAGCAGTGGAAATATTCAATAATATTTTTTAGTCATAAGGTATGTGTCTGCACAGAAATGGACTTTAAATATAAACCCACCCAAGTATGGCAACAACTAAAGTCTCCCCTATTACTCACCTACTAATATGCCATTTCAATGCTGCTTAACTAATACTACTATATAATGTTTTCATGTTATGAAAACAAATATTGTATCACACAAGCTCTCTTTTTAAAGCAGGATCTCGTTTCTCCCACCACAAACTGCTCTGGACTTTGAGCGTATAAGTCCACTTTTCCCAGAATGATTGATGGCAGCCACTTACTCGCAGTGAATAGTCTCCAGTCAAACTTTCATTCTTAATACTAGTGTCAACAGTGCATCTCTAGCTCCCGACCTGCCACTTTAGCCCTGAGGAGACACCTGACCAGATTCCAACTACCCCACATATAAACAGTGTAATCTCTCAGTTTCTGACACAGCAAATAAACACAGCCCACAAGCAAAGCTCAGCAACTTAATATCCTACTTCCTTCCTTTGTGTAGCCTTGACAGCTTGTAGTGGAGCTCAAAGAAAAGGGAGAAAAAAAAATTTGACTAAAAAAAAAAACAAGACTAAACCGTCTCATTGAAGTTTAAGCAAGGTTAAGTGCAACGAGGTTCAGCTCTGGCAGAGGAAATGTGTGCTAAAGCCAAATATATATCTGAAATGTTCTGAATTTATTGATGTCATCTGCCAGTCAAAGCCCCTCAAACCAAACAAATTGAGATATACAAAATATATATATATATATATATATATATATATATATATATATATATATATATATATATATATATATATATATATATATATATATATATATATATATACACACACATACATACACACACATACAATTATCTCAGGAAAAAGTTAAATAAAGCATATTGTATAATGACTTAATGTGAAGATTTTGCAAGTGAAGATTTTAATGTTAAGCAATTTCCATATAATTAAAAGCACTGTTAATTTAATACATAGCTAAATAAAAATAAATAAATATAGATCTATATAAAAATAACATAAGAACAATACACATTTAACTTTTTAACTATACATTTAGCTTTAAAAATATCTAAAAGTCCTGTTTGTGCCCTCTGTTTTGTTGCTGTAGCGAATTAACACCACCTGATGGCAGTATTTCCTGTCACACCAGACATTTTGCCAAAACACTGGCCCAAATTCTTCCTTAAATTTGAATATTTACTGGATAGTGAATTTTTCGACAGTAAATTTAAGATCAAGGATCAAGTAAAACCATATCCATGACAAATAAATCAACAAATAATGTACTAGCAAAGGCCCATCTGAACCTTGACAAAAACAAAACTTTACAGACTTGTCCTGTTAATAACTGACCTGTAAAGTATATAACGCAGCACTTTTCTTCTAGAATCACCATCTCATATATGAATCAGATTAGCACTGTGAGTAATTGTCTGAGATACTGAGGTAAAGTTTCATTTATTTAGTTTAAAATAATAAATGTATATGCAAAGAAGAATATTTGGTAAAATAAACACTATATGATTGTATTATTTCGAAGCTTATGTGCAGAAAAACATATACTCATATACATATATATATATATATATATATATATATATATATATATATATATATATATATATATATATATATATATATATATATATATATATATAACCCTTGTTAAAAAAAGGAAAAAAAGATACAACCCTCCATACAACCTTAAGGGGCAGTAAAAGACTGTGTTTTGCTAATTTTTGTGTAACCCGGAGTTACCAGTCAGTAACCAGATCACAATATTCGGCCTTTAGCTTTAACGGCTGAAGTTCAGTGCATATTTTGGGTTAGAATGCTGAAAAAAAGCTTTATTGTTTATGTACATTACTGTTTTTTAAAGATTTTTTAAAAATCTGATATCATTAAATAAGCTGAAAACCTTTTTCATTAACAATTGTAATGCATCAAAGAGCAATATTTAAGCATTTTTATGTCTTGAATTGACCAGCCAAAAATACAGAAGGAATTGTTAGAATTAAATACGACACATTTACATAATATACATTTACATCACTTTATAATATGGACTTTTTTCACCTTTCATTAAATGTCTGTTTGTGACATCCTTCGTAGCTCATTATCTTGAAAAAATATTTGAGACAAAATCAACTTCAAAAAGCTATTAAATAAATACCAAATTTATAGAGTTTCTTGATGGTTCTTCCCTTTAGTCCCATTAAACTAAAGAACTGGGAGACTAGGATATAAAACAAGTAATTCTGCGATGTAAGATTCAGACTAAAAATTGTTTAGAAAAATAAACAGTAAACTGTAGTAAACAGACGAGCGCACACACAATAATTTTATATAAATACAGTAGAAATGTTAGCTTTTGAATAGGAAACTCAATTAAGCAAAGGAGTTTTGAACTGGAATGGTGTGTGTGGGCTGTACAAAGACAAAAAGAAGGCCCCCGGTTCAAGGCTATCATGTGAATTGTTTTTCATATGAAAAATGCAATGAGTCAAAAGTTTTGTGATAAGTGACAAAGCAGGCGGTGCCTTGAATTCCACCGTGGGATGCAACACAATTTAATAAAGAAAGAAGGTCTTGAGAGGAAAAGTGTGACGTGAAGGTTAGCCGGAGGTCTCGCGCTAGATGAAAGTGGGAACTCTCTCTCCCACTGCTGTCAGCACTTTTTAATGTGAACTTTGCGATTGATTGGCGGGCTCTGCCAGGTTCTTCTCCGAATTTTCCCCGCCATCCCGTCTACTAGAGTCATACCCTTAACACTTCAATCCAGTAGCTCACGCTTAACCAAATGAACGCACAAACTCTTATCTACATTCCACAATAATTATCTTAGTATCATAATTCGACCTGTCAAAAACTAAATGTGTACAAAAATGATGCAAAAAGTTTAAGTTAAAGCAAAATTATTTTTCCAAATGTTTTTTTTAATGAAAGTTGGAGCCTGAAGTTTAAATAAATTAATAATAGCCTACAATAAATTCTAAAATAATTTCTTATAGTAATAAATTCTTATATAATTTAACATTTAAAACTGTACACTCTACATTAAATTACCTATCAATTCGAACAAAATGAATCTGCCAGAAGAAATACAACATTCATAAATGGTGTGTCTAAAATGGCCACTCTTATCTTAGACACTGCATATTACAAGAGTCAAGTTGAGAGCTTTTTCTCTACAGCAATACAGGAAAAAACCCTCATGCTCATTTCATATAAAGGTCAGAAATTCAATCACACAACCCCAAAGCATTTCAATAGTAAAGTATGTATGGGTACGGCTAGACTTTTAATGATTTTATGGGTCAAACTAAATCATTTTTCAACAAGCTGTTTGCGGTTATCTATTAACCCAAAAACCCAGGGGAGAGTCGAAGGAATCCAAGATATAAGAATAAATCATGAGCCTAATGTGCTCATTTTAAGTGTTTTCTATATATATATATATAAAAAAGACAGTACTACCTTGTACAGTACGTACAAGAGATAAAATAGACATAACAGTTTTAGATCCATTCTGATTTATTAACAAGATCCAGACATATTTCTAGCACAGACTCATAATTCAAACCCTATCTGTATAGCCTCTAAAGCGATCCTCCATGTAAAGTAAATTATTTAATTGTTAATGTAGTGAATTGCATCTAGATTTCTGCTAAAAAAGTGACAATCATATTTCAAAAATATTCTGGCAAAAGAATACTCTATAGTATATATTTTTGTTCTGTGCGTCATTTCTCTTGAAAGCGTTTCAAAATAAGAAAATAAATAAGTCAGTCAATTCCTTGTGCATTATAAATTCAGACAGAAATGAAATAATGTCAAAAAAGTGCCTGAAAATCTACTCTGTGAATAGAGCTAACGAGGGAAAAGGCTCAACTTGGCTTGAATCATACAGTATACGGCCTTAATGCATTATCACAAATGTCATTAGTCAGTCTGAGCATGATGGTGGCGCTATACATCAGAGAATGAGAGCCAGAGAGACTTTGCTTTGACTTTTTGCACTTAAGGCCAAAACAAAGCTGTTCTTCAAAGCCAGAGTGAAAAGTTGAATTCCTGAGAAACAAAAAACACACCGAAAGCGACTAAAACGAAACTTTCTAACCCTAATGTGTTACTGTGGTTGAAATGTTCTACAGATTGCTATATTACGGTAGGCTTACCCTGTTCTGAAGACAGCCAGTCTCCTACCTGCCTGTGAATGCAGGGACAATCGGTTTGGTATGTGGAGCAGAGGTGGGTCCAGACATGCACACATGAACACAAGTACACACATACAAACATAACCCACACACATACGCACACGCGCCACGATCCAGCGGACAGGAGAAGTAAGCAAGCTGGTAGAACTCCTGGGGCTTGTGAATCCAAGCTGAACTTTGGAGCAGCCTCTTAACAGATGGCATGAGTGGGTAAACTCACTGGCTGGTCCTGCACAAGCACCCTGCTATACAGGGACTGCCGCTTTCTAATCAGATTAAATCTGTTCATTGTTGGGGTCAGTATCTGCTTGAAATCAAACTCCCCGATGCACTGCCGTACTGTACTGTGTTTCAGTATATTACAGGGAATGAATGAAAAGGATTTAACCCCACGGCTACTGTTAGACTCGCTGCTAGAGTCTAAACTGATTTCGAAACGGATACACTCCTATGGTAACATACAGTCTGTGTAGTTAAAAGAGTGCTTAAACAACCGTAGTTACTTTTAGGGTTATAACCCATCCAATCTGTAAGGCAATAGGTGGGATGCAGCCCATTAAAACTTTACATGTCTATTACGTTTGCAGGAAAAATGATAGCTGTTTAACATTAAAATCCTCCAAACATTAAGCCAAAATCACACAAAAAAAATCATTAAATCAGCATATAAAACACCAGAGGGTCTGAAACCCCACCAGAAGCAAGATTCAATCAAAAAAGAGGAACCTTGTCAGAGACTGAAAAGCAAAAATAACAGCAAGTAAAGTTCAATTTGTTAACATTATTTACACATGATGAAACTAATGATGGAAAATATTCTTATTTTAGCTAATATTATTTTCAACATTACTAATACATTATAAAACTAACATTGATGTTTTTAACAAATGTCTTGCTCATTGTTAAAGTACTTAATGAATTAATTAATGTTAATTAATGGGACATTATTGTAAATTGTTAAAATTACTAACATTCACAATTTGTGTGTGTTATAACTCTTACTTCCTCTATTCTCCATGCTTGTACTAACTGTGTATATAATGTTTGAAACTTTGTATTGTAAGCACTTATGTACTTTTGCATCTTCAGGACAAATTGCTTTCTGTTTTCCTCAAATTGTAAGTCGCTTTGGATAAAAGCATCTGCTAAATGAATAAATGTAAATGTAATTTTCGTAAAACAAGGAAGTAGTGTTTCAAAGAGGGAAAAATCTCTTCATTTATCGATTTACATTCTTTATCTACGCAAGGTAAAAGCCTACAGTTGGAAACATTTGTCAAATGTATACACCTGGCTGCACAGAATAGATGATTAGGAGATGAATGAGAGGAAAATATTGCCAAACTGGCATAAAAAGTTAGTTTTTACTGAAAATATTTTAAGACTTTTCTTCAAGACTGAAAATAAATCACGAAGGCATTCTTTCGACAACGTTTTAAATTAAAATGAATGTAGAGGAAATAGTACACCTCTTCTTAAACATGAAAAAACATGAAA
Organism: Rhodeus uyekii; assembly: GCA_037043235.1. NCBI lineage: Eukaryota > Metazoa > Chordata > Actinopteri > Cypriniformes > Acheilognathidae > Rhodeus > Rhodeus uyekii. Next base: position 5,525,593 of record JAWRVZ010000013.1, read on the forward strand.
TAACACAGGCATTCACTACATTACATGAGCTCGGTGTTTACAATCAATTGTTTTTTGGTAATTGGAAAAATTATCTAATTCTTAGGGTAAGGGGAAAAAAAGAAAAGCTAAATTATTGCACAGATGTAATTGTGACATGATGCTCTATGTTTGAGCTGTTTGAGGATTAGATAGGAAGTGAAGCAGTCTTTTACGCTGTGATATGTCAGACTCTCTATAAGAGGGGATTGGTGGAGTTCAATAGCTACTGCACAAACACACCAGAAAGCTTACTTTCTGTCATAATAGATGTAGTGTACAACATTCCAGCACATTATACATTTTCAATAATGACCAAATATGCATTAGACTGGGAAAAAAAAACATTCAGTGCATTCCAAGGCTAAAATTAGGATGCTTTGGGTTGCATAGTAAATACTATGATTAACATATTCCTAATTATTTTCTCACTTCATCATTACTCGTCGACAATTAAGATTTGCCATGACTTGAGGCTGAATTAATCTAAACTTTGATACCCTCATAAAATACACACTCCATTTTATATTTTGCATAGTGTTCAGGGCACATATCAAATATACAAAACTACTTTTTAATGTTCTAAGGCTATAATTACTGACTTCAATTATAAACCATTGGAAGCAATTTGATTTGATAACTGATTGTTTGTTGAACATGATGGAAAAAATAGGAGAAAATGGGAAAAGGAACTAAAAACTAATTAAAACAATTATGAATGTACAATTATGGGTGTGACTTGATGCACGGATGACGGTAGCTTACATGAGAGTTCACAGAACTAGCGCAACCCATTTCTATTTCAACATTTTTTCCCCCATTTCTAAGAACAAACAGGCACTCTTAGACTCTTAAACCCAGTCCCGGTGACCTAGATCATGTGCCCAAGATCAGTAACTTCTCAACACCGCGTGACTTTAGACTAACTGTCCTTCTCACAGCTCCCTGAACATGTCACATGACACAAACTATTTTTGAGGATTTTCCTCAACAAAAAGAAACCTGAGCCAAAACAAACACTTGACCCAAATAAGAATAGGTTACCTCAAAAGTTTTATTACTGAAAGTTAATTAAAAACAAAAATACAATTTCCTTCTGGCAGTGAATATAGCAAATGGTCCACACTAGAGACAGTCATCAATTAATCAGAGATTGTAAAGGAGGGCAGCGATTAGAAAAGTAAAAGCATTCCTACACATCGCCGTGATGTTGGCCTCAGTGGAAAGCACTGGGCAAACAGCAGAAACTAGCTGCTTGTGAAGGGTAATGGGACATTGAACGCCAGAGGACAAAGGCGGAAGTGGCTTCAGAGAGAAAGATGAAGTAATCTCGGAAACAACTAGACACACTCCACTTGAAATTTTGCCTCAAACAAGATTAAAGTGAAGTTATTCTACACAAGTATGGCAAGGATATCCATCTTCTGCTCAGAGACAAACTAAAAACAACTGCGCAAAATGCGAAAATGCCATTTTTGGTGTGTTTTTTACATGTTGAAAAAATACCCAAAATGGTCAATCATGAAACGAGTCCTTATAATAGACAATATATCTGTTGTATAAATTTGACAATATATCATACAGTACTACACTGTAAAAAAAAAAAGTTTTACAAGAAAATTCTATTAGTCTTTTTACTTCAAAATTTCATGTTTAGTGTAATATTACTCGCCGTTGAAATGAGAATTTTGAATTTTGAAATTTTCTCATTGAAAATTGTTTACGCCATTTTTAGTGTATTCAAGATTTATTTTTATTTTATTTTTATATCGGAGCTTTCCACGTTGGGATGTAAAAAATAACTACTAAATACATTTATTTTGGGGGATATTTGTATTTTTTTGTGTGTAATCTCAAATTTCTGCAAAACATTGCATAGGACTATTTACAGGTAAAAGTACAATAAAGTTTACTTTTTCACTAAACGGACCTCTGCAACTTAGGAACAGTGTAAAAGTGAATGTGAATTGCAGTACCCTGTCAAAAAGCATCTGCCCAAGCCATTTAAAAATTCAACACTGTTAAATCCATTAAATGAGGATAACAGAGTTTTTGTTTCAGACCTGTTGCATAAAGAATCCCCTCCCTGCTGCCTAATGCCCTACTGAGAGAGACAGCCTTTTAATGAGGGGGGGATAATCCAGCAAAACACCCCCACTAATGAGCTATCATCATGCAAAAATGCCAGCTTGATGCACATTAATTGGATTCCCACTTTTTTTAACCAATTAATTGACCTGCATTGTCATGTGTCTTGGCTGCAGTGGGTTCCTAAGAGAGAGAGCCTCTGTTTAGTCTCAGTGACTCCAATGGCTAAAGGGCCTGTGAATAGAAGTAGGTTTTAGTGAGATCAGCTCTCTCATTAAAGGCTTATGACATTTGTTTGAGCCAATCCCTTTGTTGAGAAAACAGTTTATGCTGCTCGGTTAAAGTCTCAGCTGTGGCTGAGGTTGCCTGGGATTGTGATGGTCAGTTTTAGCATCAGCAGGGTCCGCATGGCTGCTCTCAGATCTCTTCACCTGCAGGGAATTCTAGCGGTGAGGCCGGGATAATCCGGTGCACTTGTTGATGAAATGCAACGAGAATGCAGATGTTTTTTTAAAAAGGTTTCATTAAAAAAAAAAAGAGAAATGAATAAAAACAAATATTTTCTTTTCTTTTTTAAGATCTAATAATATGAAGTGTAAATGTCTGTATACTTGTAAGTGCAAAATCTCTGAAGAACTGTAAAATATTAAATCTTAGGGAAAAAACCAAGAGGAAAGGAAACTTGAAAAGGCTTTTTGATTTGGGCCATAAAGGCAATCGTGTCCTCCTTTAGCGGCTCTGGGTTATAACCTCTGAAAATGACTTACATACAGTGAATGGAATGCAAAGTGTTTTAGTCAATGATTTCCTCAGGGAAACAATATCCCTCAGACTGCTCCTACTCACCAGTGTAAATGAAACGCCTGTGGATTAAACAGTAACCATAAGTAAATGAGTTCAAAGAGCCCATCATATTTTGAATTTAATATTATTTCCCCAAGGAATTGCTTCAAGCTACACACAATGAAAATATTTTCAACTTGTTTGCAGGAAAAATGGTTCCAACAATTCAGATCCCACTTAAAGGTTTAGATCACCCAAAAATGAAAAATGTCTCATGTTGTTCAAAACCTGTAGGACTTTCGTTCATCTTCGAAATACAAATAAAGGTCATTGAAATTAAATCCAAGAGCTTTCTGTTTATGCAACAACCATTTTGTTGCTTTAAAACATTCATAAAAACGTTCTGAAATTGTTTGAAAAAACATGATCACTTCATATGATGAACAGATTGAATTTAGGCAATTATTCACGTATGAACATTGATCACCTAACATAAAAAGAAGCTCATCTGAAACTGCTTGATAGGCGAAAATGAACCTCATTGGTTCTTGTGGAAGCTCAAACGTGTTGCATAACACACAAGAATGAAACTCATTGTGTAAATTCAGTTCATGGATGAGGCATCTCCATTAACTCAGGTTGATGACAGCTAATTCTGAGTGCACTGATTTAAGAGGAATTGACCTTAGGTCTCGGGGTCAGGATATAGTGTCATATTGATTCAGTCCTGATCTGCATGTAAGAGGCTGATCTATGACTCGGCCACAATGGCATACTTATAAAGCAAATGCAGCAGGGATCGAGGGCAATTATCTTTATCAACAGCTTAACAGCCTAAGTTAAGAAAAAAAAAATCAGATGTCCTCTGAGAACTGCTTGAATACCATCACAAGCATCCTAATTCAGTTCATTGATTAAAACCTTAAATAACAACAGAAAAAAAGTGCAAAAAGCAAAACATTCTATGAAAAACATCAATGCAAGCACATTAGACAACAGCGGCCTTGGGAAAATATACAAGGTATCTGCTCTAATCTATCACTGTGAGAGTGCTGGTAATAGCAGACATTAGTAGAAGATCATTACCCTCCATTGTGCATTCACTTAACTATACTAGACAGAGGTTACAGTGTAAGGTGGGCAAATGGAATGGCAGATGTTGTTTACTGGACCGATGGAATGAGAAGAAATGGAGGAAAGATGTCAGTGCTGTAGGATTCAAGGCAGTAGTCATTTGTAAGTTTACCTTCAAGAATTCAAATATTACTTCAGAATTAGTGGGAGAGTAAAATAAAATGTTTGTTTTGATTTTGTTTTTCGTTTTAATATGCTCAGTTTTCACCATGTCAACATGCCTAAATGAGTTGGTCCCGTGTGATTGGCTAATTAGATATTTGCATTAACAAGCCGTTTAAAGTGGTTGGTGAGTGTCTGTGTGTGTATATATATATACGAATCAGTCTGGCCATCAACAAGGCATTTTCACGGTGAAAATGCCTTGTTGATGGCCAGACTGATTCGTACTAATAGAAAGGCAACAGCAACTCAAATAATCCCTCGTTACATCCGAAGTCTGCACAAGAGCATCTCTGAACTTGTAACAAGCTGAACCTAGAATCAGATGGGTTATAGCAGCAGAATACCACACTGGTGCCACTTCTGTCCACTAAGAACAGGAAACTGAGGCTACAGTTTCCATGGACTCACCAAAATTGGACAATGGAATAGAAAATAGTTTCCTGGTCTGATGGGTCTCAATTTATTCTGTGATATTTGCACGGTAGGGTCAGAATTTGGTGTAAACAATTAGCATACAAAAGATATACAGCCAACAAATCTGCAGCATGATGCTATTGTTTAGTACATACCAAAATCTCTAATGAATGTTTCCAGCACCTGAATTCATGCCACAAAGAATTAAAGCAGTTCTGAAGGCAAAAATGGTTTCCTACTGGGTTCTAGCAAGATGTACCTAATAAAGTGGCCGGTGAGTGTGTATTAGCATATCAGATTATTTTTGTATATAATATATTACAATATATTTCAATATTATCATTGTTTTTAAACGTTTCTTTAAATAGATTTTTAAAACAATAACTTGCATCTATTAAATTATTCAGTAGTTTGCTGATTTTTTCTTTATGTGAGAGCTTTAGTAGATATTGAAATAGTTTCAAGTGGTACAGCAAATGTATCTTGTTCCAAAGCTAGTATGAAATGTGTTCAAAATGAATTAAAGAGCAACCTTATAAAACCTCTGTCCTATGACACTAAAAGGTCACCTCACCATGCCTGTACAAATGAGTTTCTCTGAGTCATTACATTTGCTTTAACTGTGGGTCAGAGGCAAAAAGGTCAAACCTTGAGATGCTTAAGTTTAATTATGACCAACGACTGCACTGCGTTTAATTACTAGACCTATCAGAGAGGACATTAATAAAACTCAAAATGTTAGTATGCTTAATCATTGAGGATTCAATTATTTACATGTGAGTGTCCATTATGTCAGGTGAAAAAAAAACACTAAGGCGTTGAATGTCACATACAAGTAATCAAGCAGAACTTCATTAATAGGTATAATGAATTGAGCATGTATTCTTGTCATCTTTTTGCTACCTTTACTTTTATGCTCTGACAGACACGTTTGGCAGTAATTGTTGTCCAATTTTTCTTGGGGTCATGAATTAATCTACATGTCTTTATGCCTGTCACAAACTAATAAACGCACAACTAACTGACTTTTACAGCTTCCTAGAAAATTAACATGGCAAGAGCTGCTTTGACACGCTACCTATAACTAATTAGACTCTTTTACTGGAACTAGACAATAAATAGAGCAGTCTCATCACTCACAGAAAAGGATATTTCACCCCCAAATTTATATCAACATTATTTACTAACCCTCATGGCATTCCGAACCTGACTTAATTTTTCTGTGTATATATAAATATCCCGTAAAAGCGAGAGGTGGTTTAGAGGATTTCTAGTGGAACAGAATGGGTCTGTGAGTTACAGTGTAGACAAAAGAAAGGCAGGACTGGAAAGTGGCTAAGATCTTAGCTACAATTTGCTTAAACTAAGCTAGCTTTATTGCTTTAACAAAAGAAGCAACAAAGCAGCAAGAATGAAATGGAAAAAAGCACAAAAATGTGGAAAAAAAGACAGGAAGAAAAGATTTAGAGCATGAACCTTGTTCAGTTTAGACTTGGAGGTTTATTTACTTTTGGACAGCGGACCTGCCATTTAAATAAAAATAAAAAAGAAGTAAAAATCTAAGTGAAACATTAATTTAATTTACCATCCAATGAGAGAGATGGCTTAATCATCAGTAAAAAAAACAAAAACAAATAAAATCTCAAGCTGGAGACTAAAGCAAAGTCTAGCATAAACAAGTGAGATATTAAATAAAAAAATTGTTAACTATAATGGCACAGTTTCTGTAGAAAAGCTGTAATTCTAAAAACTGAATGATAATGGTCATTTCCAAGTAAAATGCATTCTGTAATTTCACAGCTTAACACTTTACACATAGGATGATTTTAAACAAAGCACTGGACTTTGATCTTCAGCAATAATGAAGCTTTCGAATGTAGCTTTTCAGACGCCTTCAGTTGTAGGCCTCACCATAATACAGTAAGGGTCAAAGGTGATCTCCTGCCTATTATCGTTCTTCACATAGTTAAAAAAAGTATAGAAACAAACTAGTAGCATAGGACCAAATGAAGCCATATATTGCTAAAAATATCCTTGGACAGAAATTCAGTGTTTATATTTCACACATACGCAAGCCTTGTGTATCGCAATGACTCCTTCAAAACTCTTAGTCTTTGTTGCTGGTGGTTAATGAACAGATTAGTGGTGAGGGGCAAATAGGAGGAGGAGAGGTCAAGACTAAACCCTTTAACAGGAGGGATAATCAGTGACAGGTGGGTCCACACTTCTCCAACCACCCCTCTCAAATACCCCTCGACCTCTGCATCGACGGCACTGTAACTCTTCACATCGTGCCTCAGCTAAGAATCAAGGGGAGCTTGAGAAGTTAACATTTTTTTTAAGCATCAAATTGGATACTTGTTGGCAATGTGCCTTTCTTTTGTGCGTATTGTCCAGGGCCATATTTACAAAACGGCACGGCTGGATCTTCTGAAGCAGATTGCGCTCAATGGGACTCCCCAGGGAGATTGGAGGAGACACTCGAGAACAGGCACACAATGAGAACCAGGGTGCCAAAGGAACGGGAGGTGGGGCGGGGGTGGCAGAGAGTCCGGCATTTGCGCCCGTTTTCATTCATTTCTTTAATATTCCACCACAGGTTCTGCTTCAGAGAGATGCCCATTGTGAAGCACTGAATGGGAGACTTTAGGAGTGTCTCTGCCTCCATTAATTAGGGCTCACTGACGCTTCCGCTCCCTGAGAGTCCGCCTCATTATGATTTCCTCACATTCTTTAACACAACTTAACCCCATTCCTCAGCTCTCACATCAAAGAAGAGAAGAGGACCCACAGTTGCTCACTGGTTTGGCTGCAGTTGTATACTGTGCATGTTTTAGCCTTGGTGACCGGATTATTTGGAGAGAAAAAGCAATACAGTAGGTCACATGAACTAATATAAAATACAGCCTCCACTAAAAACAGAACTGAATTCATTCATTCGGTTATTGAAAAAACACTCTTTTTGTTCTCATTTTGACTTCTGTAAAAGTAGATGAACAATGGTAAAGTAAAATAATCTTCAAATAAATATGAGAAACAAAGCCGAGAGATGTAATTGCAAAAAGTCGTTGTGATGCAAAAACATTATAAGAAAATCTCTCGGCAATTATCATAAAAGAAAACAAATTCTGTCGTATTCTATTATGGTGAAGAAAACTGTACAACATTTATGCTGCAATTTTGATAAGCTATTTAGTTATAAACAATATGTTGTTTATTTTTTTTAGTTTTTTTTTTAAATCAGCAGCCCTGATCAAAATTATCTTTGTTGACATATGGAATTGTGAATATAATACTACTAAAACAACAGCTTAAATATTGTGCAACTGACCTACTTGTAGATATTTTTTCAGATGTCTGATTTGAAAAAAGTATAAGAATGCCACGAATGACCAATCAGAATAAAGTATTTTAATAAGTAACATAATGTATGAAATTTACTTTATATAATAAAATGCTTTTCCATTGCTTTTTTCCATTTTCTAGTAAAAATGTTGTAGAATGTGAAATCCCGCTCTTTGTAAGGATGAGCAGAAAGAATCAATGAATGCATTCATGTGATTAATTCTGATTATGTGCTGATCAGCCTCAAATATGACACAGCTGAAATGACCCAGATATCTGGAATATCATTTTTTTTTTTTTACCATTCCAAATCTCACACACACACACACACACACACACACACAGACATAAACACACACTCTCCGACAGACACTCTGAAGAACTGACTACAAAGAATAATGACAATTCATGACCCTGGGATCACGCAATGACACACCATCTGTATGGTTATTAATGTGACAGTGCAAGTGTCACTTCCCATGGATAGCCCAGTGATATCAGGTTAATTCTGTTTACAAAGGGCTAAATGTTACATTATTTTCAGAGGGGAAAAATCAATATCTGCCCTTTCTTTTGTTATAACGTCTTTTTGAAAATCGATAAGGCTCACTACAAAGACATTTTTGAGATGCTAGTGGGATACAGGTCATTGAAAATTGAATATATATGTAGAGTGATACATTTCATCACAGTGAGGTGATGGCATGAAGTCATAATCAGCTGAAGTTGCTTTGCAGACTAACAGAGGAAAAAGACTTTACAGCAACATGACAGGATGACTTTCGTCAGGCGTTTCAAGAGTGGAAAGTTTCAAAGCGGAAAGGTTTTTTGTATTTTTTTAAAGCTATGCTTTAACATTCAGCAACAAGTCACAAATGGGTTTTGAGTGAGGGGAGCAGTTTACTGACAAAGAACTCGATGCCATTTGTGCACCACAGTGAAGTGAAGATAAAATAACATTTAGAAGTGCTTGCCGGTCTATACGGCCATTTTCTTCACAAAAACACGGCGAGCATCGAAGCATTGACCTTAAAGGCAGCTCTTTTTTTGCCAGGGTGCACATAAACGTGCAAACATGACCCGGGGTGCATTTCAGCACTCTACCCCAGGCTTCCATTTGCAGTGGAATTCACTTTGCCTCATTAGTTGCACACTTTCTTAGTTTTTAACAATGCCTTTGCTTGAGTCCTCCCAGCAGAAATCTTCTCTCCCATTCTCTGTCGATATTTTGCAGACCCGGGAGCAGTTTGGGAGAGAGCGAAGGTTTTTCCTCTCCCCCTCTACCCCTCTCCTAACTGGTTTAAGACTTGTAATTATCTCTTGCTGGGGGAGGCTGTAAATTGGATTAAAGTGGTGAGTCTCAGCTGAGTGAATTACCTCCATCTCCCCACTTGGTGGGCCAGGCCTGATAAACGTGCAGGGGGAACGGATTTGGATTCAGCCTTCGCATTCATGGCTTCCTCGTGGAAAGAAATGAAATTTTCCGACAGAAGGGGCCGGCGTGCCAGTGGTATCTGTTCGCGTCGTGTTTCATCTGCTTCTGCTCTTCCAGAAATGCAATTACCTGCGTTATCGGTGGCTAAATGGTCACAGCTTGGCACAGAAGTCTGTCTACCTGCTCAAGCCACCTGACTGTACTATTTTACATGGCGCTCTTCCACTGACAGTGGGTATCCACAGTTAAACTTCTTAGTTTGACAATGAAAAGATGAAGGAGACGTCTTATGACCTCTATTAATAACATATACATAAAAAACAAACCATCAACAAAGAAAACCAAGCATTTTAAAGTGCACACATTCAAACAGCTCCATCCAAAAAACAACAAAAAAAAAACAACAGACAAATGATAATGTGTGTGAGATTCACTGACCAAAATATTAAGCCTGACAAAAAAACAAAACCAAAACAGTAGTCTGACAAAAGTACAATTATATAAATAAATAAAGTTTGGGGGCAAGATTTTGTTTTTGAAACAACAGTCCTGTTCACCAAAGTTGGTGTTCACCATTTATTTTATTACAAATCCAGTCAAAAACATTTGTGAAATATCATTGCAATTTGTAATTTAAAAGTCAATTTTCACTAATCTTTAAGAAATAATTCAAATACCATATAGTGGTTTAGTACTCACGAAAACTTTATTAGTTGAAAATACTTTAAGCATTTATTTTAAATAGATTTTATTTTTTTTATCAGTATATAGTACGTCCTTGCTGAATAAAAGTATTCATTTTTTTCCAAAAGAAAACTTAGTAGTATATAAAAATAAAACTCAGTATATAAAAACATGCTATTAAATAATGATTTGTTTTGCACACATTACTTAAAAAGCCTTTAATAAGGAAGTCTGGCCCTTAATGACAGCTATACATAAATTAATTTGCAAATGGAAAAATCATCAAAGTAGGTTGTATTTACTGTAAAAGTGACTTAGGAGCATTAGGTGGAAAAAGAGCTTGTTTACAATTCAAAGAAAAATTACTGAGGTCAATTAATGACTTCACATTTTCTCCAGTCGTACAAAAGAAAGGAATTTTATTCTAATTCCTTACAGAGTTACCGGCCAGTTTTGATATAACAAGTTGCTGGAATCTACTAAGTGAAATTCTCATGACAAAGTTTGTTAATTCCCATCAGGGGGAGAATGAATAATGCTGATAGAGGGCAAGCTCATTTTTAAAGAAAGAATAGGTGATTTGGTTGGAGTAGTGGGACCTGGGAGTGAGTGATAGGTCACTCTCTGTGATTGTAAAATTGTAATCCTGGTGTGAAATGCCTTTAAGTCTTTAAGGACAGCATGGACTCTGGAGCGTGAAATAGTAAATCTATGTTTCTGAGTGCTGTGAGCCACCTCCAGTATAGCTGCAAGAGTCACTCACAGTCTTTGTCAGCTGCTCCATTTACATCGACCTGCCTATTCGCATGCCCAAGAAATGTAACAATTTTGCTAAATTACTCAATACCCGTAAGCTAAAGCTTTGGTCAGTTTTACATACACAGACAGTGTTAAAGGAATTTAAAAACAATATAATGCTGAATTTCATTACATACATCGCTGTCTTCATGATAAATCACCTTTGTTTTCAAGTTACATTAAGGTCTGTGCCAGCAGAGGGAGCAGCATATTAATATCCACCATATAAAGCATTTCAATACCAAGATTTTTTTTTTAGTTTCCACTATTACTTCAAGCCTATATTTGATTAAATAATGATTAATCATGTCAAGTTTAAAGATATCAGTAAATCAGACATACTTTTTTAGACTGTAAAACTATAGTATTTATCACAATTTAAAATAACTATAAATAAAACTTCTATGAATATATATATATATATATATATATATATATATATATATATATATATATATATATATATATATATACACACATATATATACATACACACACACATACATATATGTGTGTGTATATATGTGCGTGATATACATATATACACATACACGTTGTTAGGGTTTTAAAAAAAACTACAATTTAACAAAGCTTCAACTCTTAATATGAGGAGAGGAGAAGAGAAGGGGAGAGGGAGGGAGATAAAGACTTCTAGCAACTAAGTTTTAGGGTTTTTTTCTTTCTTTTTTTTTGCAAAGCCGATTACTCTTATTTGATATTTCATGCTACATTGAAGGATAAGTACTGCTCTAGGGTAGAGACACTAGCGAGCAATTCATTTCAAGAGTCTCATTTACTCACACACAGACTAATAGAAAGGGCTTTCTGCAGAAATATTTGCCTCTATGACACATACAGTGGCAAGAGACTGAAAAAAATCTAAGAGATTATGAGTGTTTTTTTTCCTTCTCACTTAAAATGTCAGTGTTTTTCAAAGTAAAGGATCAGTGGTTCGTATGTATTTCAAAGGGCATATACGCTTCATAATACCCAAAGCCATTACATCCTCTACCATAAACTATTCAGAATGTTTTCTTTAAATAAAAATGCTTGTCAGGGGAAAGAGATATGATCCATGTTATCAAATCTTCATGATTGTCAACAATGATTGGCTACTAGCAAGCTCATAAAATCAATTAATCATTTTACAAGTTTGTGATATTTAAGACTGTACGAAACTTTGTTTTTCTTCAAAGCTCATGATGGTTCAAAATTGTTCTCTTTTGAAGTCGGCCAACTCTCCATCCCTTCTCAGCTGTTGAAATATATGTTGGGGAGTGTTAATTGTGGGAGATTCTTTGCCACAGTGGGAGCTGTGCCCTGTCACTCAACATGTTTGTGTTAGATACAAGCTGTTTGGAAACCTCCTCTGTGCTAATTCATTTATTATTACCTTAGTGAAATATAGCCAAAGAAAAATGTGAGGGCCGCTCTGAACATCATGCCAGAGATTTTCTTCTGTTTAAATTAGTTTAATGAGTAATATAAATCAGATGCTCTCTGGGAAAAACCAAAATCAAATTTTAAATTGAAAAGACAAAAATCACTCTGAACGTGCAAAAATAAATAAAATCAGAATGGTATTAAATTATTATAAATTAAAGTCTTATACATGCTTTTGATTTTTTTTAAACAGCTAGTTGTTAAAACAGCTATATCTCAATTTATAAAGTTTTAAAAGTAAAAAGTACAAATGCATAAACTTACCCAGAGTGTTCTAATCTCATACATTTAAGAAAAAGCAGGACTATAATGGATGGCAATGCTAAAAGACCATCGTATGTGTTGTGCATGGCCAGCAAATGAGTGCGTGTTTTCCCGCTGCTTATAAGACGGCGGTGGTAAAGCTCTTTCATCTTTAATTTCCTGCTGTGTCATCTATAGGGACAGATCAAACAGGGGACAGAGTGTCCCTCCATGCTCTTCTATTACAGATAATCACCCCCCTCCCTCTGCTCTTATCTCCTCACTTCCTCTCCCTTTAGCCCCCTCCTGAGGACCCTCCCGCAAGGTAGAGGGAAAAATTTGATAAAAGATAATTACATCCCCCTCCTGCAAACATTTAGGGAGATCTGTCAATAGCTAGCAGTTGGGGTTTATTGCAAGTGCAAGAAAGGCAATTTGTCCCCAAACACCACAGGAATCTGGAATTCTGAGACACTAGAAATACAGGATTTGGATCCATGTGCAGACAGTACGAGTGGCACAAAAGGAGAGATGAGGAGAGCATGCTGGGTAAGAAAGAACATGTTGTTCATCACTAACTGGGATAATGGAAGACATAATGAAGCAGAGGGTATCCAAAGTGTCTCTTCCCCACTCTCTCACTTTCCCGCCGAAGCCCTCAATCCCACTCTGTCACATGGCAGTCCTCCCTCTCTGCTTGTTTTTGATCTTGAAATGCTCGTAAAGGTAATGACAACAAATTAAGTATGAAGGTGAGTGATCACAATGTGGCCATCCCTCCCCAGCTGGCCCTTTCACATGTCTGATATGAGATGTCTCTGAAACGCCTGATGCACTGCAGTGGGTCACTCTTGGTGAGAAGGCCAAGATCTGCAGCTCATGAAAATTATTTATTTTATAAACTTTTATTTTCACCTCACAAACAAAATCACTCAATTACCTTTTCATCTTTTAAAGATGAACTTTCCCTCCTTTTTTATAGACTCTCAGCCTCATCAACAGGCCAAAAAAATTCTGCGTGTGGAGAACTCCACAGAAGGAAGTTCTGCAGATCTCTGCAGAACTGGAATGTCAGTCATTATTTTATATGCTTTGTCCTATGCATTCTCGTTTTTTAAATAATTTTGCTTTTAGCTACATAAAAGACTGTAGCATTCTCTGCTCCATTAAACACATTTTACTACTTATGTTTAAGGGACTCAGTACAGTTCTAATGTTCAATGTTTTTTACACAGAAAATGTTACACTGCGTATATATATATATATATATATATATATATATATATATATATATCAGAATTAGGCTTAAACAACATGAAAGCAGTGTTTTCCTGGCATGCATATATATATATATATATATATATATATATATATATATATATATATATATATTATATATATATATATATATATATATATATATATATATATATATATATATATATATACACATACACACACACACACAGTGGAGTTCACTTATCTCGACTCACAGTTAACTCGCCAATCCTATTGAGTCAACGTTTTTGAAGTGGAACATCCAAACTCCCTATTTGTCTTAGCATTTTCTTTTCGGTAATGTCGATTCCTTAATGTCGCCGAACAGTTTTAATAGTTTTTTGTTGCACGTTGCTCTGTCAGAGACGCTTCTCTCTCAGCACCACGCAGCACTCTCTGAAGTGAAGGCAGAGCGTGCGTCAGAACAAAAGCAGGTGTGTGTGTGTTTATCTAAGCCTCATACTTTGTTCTGACGCACGCTCTGCTTTTTATTGTATACTGGTAAATCTCTGTTGTTAGTTGGTGCACATATGCCTTTTGTTGTTAGCAAACATAAACAGTGTATGTACATTTTTATAGCATGCTGATCGCTTCATCAAATAAATTGCCATATTGGCTGTTGGTTATCTCGATCCTCTGTTATCTTGATGCTTTTTTGCAACCCCCGAGGCCGTCGACATAACTGTATTCCACTGTGTGGAATATATATGGCATATATATGCATATATGCATATATATATATATATATATATATATATGCCAGGAAAACACTGCTTTCATGTTGTTTAAGCCTAATTCTGACCTTACAATCTGAATGTCATAGCAAAAATTGAGACCCATCAGGCCAGGCAACATTTTCTTCTATTGTCCAGTGTTGGTGAGCCTTTGAGAATTTTAACCCCAGTTTCCTGTTCTTAGCTGACAGGAGTGGCGTCACATGTGGTCTGCTGCTGTAGCCCATCTGATTCAAGGTCCGTCATGTTATGCGTTCAGAGATGCTCTTCTGCAAATCTTGGTTATAATAAGTGGTTATTTGAGTTACTGTTGCCTTTCTATCAGCGCAACCCACTCTGGCCATTCTCCTCTGGCCTCAACAAGGCATTTTCACCCAAAGAACTGTTGCTCACTGGAATACATTTCTCTTTTTTGGGCCCATCTCTGTAAACCATAGAGATGATTGTATGAAAAACCCTGTAGATCAGCAGTTTCAGAAATACTTTGACCAGTATGTCTAGCACTAACAACCATGCCACATTCAAAGTCACTTCAAACAACTTCCTTCCACATTCTGATGCTCAGTTTTAACTTCAGCAGATCATGACCAGCTTGACCATGTAAATATGCCTAATATATATATCAGTCACAACTCTCAGAGTGGATACATTTGAACCAGCATTTATTGGCATGAAATATTGCCAATAAATTTCATATGAGCTTGATTTTGGCGGATAAGATCTGCAAAGGTGTTGCTGCTGCTGACCAAATACAATAATTTGTCCAGGTTAGTCAAAAATAACAAATAAGCAGATCTCTACAGGTGGCACTGGTGAGGAGGAGGGATCACAGAAGCTTTCACATCACAGAGCGTGTCAATAGCAGGCTAGGGTACTATATAAAAAGAGCAAAAAGAACAAAAAGAGCAAAAGGTCATTGGTTCGATCCCCAGGGAAAGCAAGAACTGATTCAATGGGTTCTTTGAATGCAATGTAAGTCGCTTTGAATAAAAGCATCTGCCAAAAGCATAAATGTAAATCTAATGTAAGCATGGTTTTGTATCTGGTGTGTACAGACAGTCTACAGAAAGAACAGGATGAGCACTGCCAGAGCCCTAGAAATTGACCTCCAGCAGGGTACTGGTGTGCATGTTTCTGACCAAACTGTCATAAAACCGACTTCATGAAGGTGGCATTTGTTCTTCACATATTATAGACTGAAAATTAATAAAGATTTTCAAATTAAATATTTCATTCAGTGAGATCCAATGTGTGGTCCCTTAATTTTTACTGCAAAAAAATGTATTTATATATATATATATATATATATATATATATATATATATATATATATATATATATATATATATATATATATATATATATATGCTCTGTGATGTGAAAGCTAAAAATGCTCTGTGATATGAAAGCTTCTGTGATCCCTCCTCCTCACCAGTGCCACCTGTAGAGATCTGCTTATTTGTTATTTTTGACTAACCTGGACAAGTAATACAGTAATACTTCGGTTTACGAGTTTAATTCGTTCCAAGAGCGAGCTCGTAAACCAAAATGCTCGTAAACAATTGTCCGATAAGAATGCACTAAAAATCAATTAATTCGTTCCACACCATAAATGCCCATTTTAAATATCTTTTGGGGTTTTACCCTATTAATTACAGTTAAAATTATAACCATTAAGATCTCATATAAATACTAATTAATAATTGACAATTAAACTAAAAAAATACTTGACAATTTACTGTAAATAATGCACTTCAGCTTTGAGCAGTGCGTGGAGGAGACGAGAGGAGGGAGGAGGGGGGAGCGGGGAAAGCAAGGATTCAAGTGCAAATGAAAAAAAAAGTGAATTTATTATAATAGTGCAGAAAACAAGCAAAGTGATAATCCAGAGGTGTATCACACACGGGAGCCGCGAACGAATGAACGCATGGGAGCCGCGAACGAAGGAACGCGCGGGAGCCGCGAACGAAGGACTCGACAAGACAAGAGTGGAGAGAAGTGAACTAAATAGGCAGATGATGTGAGAATCAGGTGTGTCAGTGCTCTCTCACACACACACACACACACAGGCAGAACTAGGAGACAATGAATTCATGACCCATGACAGTTACTGTTTAGAGGTACTTTATGTGTATAGTTCACTACGTGAACAATAGCAATCACGAGGTAAAACCGCTGTAAATCACTGTGGTGAATGATGCCCAAACCAAAAGACGCTGAGAGAATGAAGGAGTTAAGGGGTGATAAAGGGGTTGGAACCACGTGACTGTGTTATGAGTGGCTGTCATTAGGATATTTCCTGTAAAAATGCGCGCAACGATGCTGAGTGTTAGGACTTTTCCACACAAAAATGCGCGTGGGTGAGAAAAAAAATATTCTCGTACACCGATGCCCATACCCTCGTACTCGTACCCTCCAATTTGCTCGTATACCAAGTCGCTCATAAACCGAGGTATTGCTGTATTTATTTATATATATATTGGGGGTAGATTGTGTCGGTCTAATATAAAGTAAATTTCACACAAAGGAAGCTGGTAAATTATGATTAGAGCTCAAAAATGAAGGCGATAATTACGTTCATATTAACCTTCACGTGTAATCATTGCATTCAACATCTTGGCCACTGAAAGGCTCTTCACCTTTAGAGTCATTCACTGTTTACGCTTCAAAATGTCTGTGTGTTATCAGTTCTCCTCATCAAAAGATTTTAATGGGCTATCCAAATGACTCATGTCAATCAAACATCTGCTAAACTGTCCACATGTCACAGACAACACCTGTTGACCTCTGAGTGACCTCCACAGGTATGTATCACAGCATCCCTTGGGTCACACTAGATAGACATTGCCAGCAGCCAGCACACACCCCAAAAACACTCACACTTAACGATATGTCTAGAAAACTACTCTACTTAGACTTCATTTCCTTCCATCCCCCCATCTTTTTCACCCTCCTTCAATAAAGCACCCAAAAATCTTGCACAGGGGACAGAGAGGTGAAATTTCTCTCATCCAAATGGATTGCAATTTCCCTCCATTTAGCACCTGAAGGTAATTAGCTTGAAGAGATTGCAGAGTGAGCAACACGTTCATGGAACATTAACTCTTGCACATTCTCCAGTTGCAGGGAATTAATAGGAAAGATTAAAGTTTAAAGAGAGCAAATGCCATTACCACACAAACCACCTCTCAGTGGCTATAAGCAGCTCTCGCTAAGCCAAACTCTCCACTTCTCCTCCCTTTTCTCAAAATAAGTTGACATTAAGACTGCAGAGAATAACATAATATCTGCCTAAATGACTGTGTGTATGTGCACGTGCGAGTGTGTGCGCGCAAGAGAACAGGTCCAATAGCCTGCAGCCTCATTTTTCCTCCCTAACAGCTTTTTGCATGCTTTCTCAGTTCTAGGACACATTTTGCTAATTAGCACCTTGGCATTCGTTAATCTGGCCAGCATGCTGAGTAAATGTACATGCAAATCCAATTTCATAAAGGTCTTCATGGTAAATTATCAAGCCCAGTAACACAGATCTTCTTAATTAAACTCTTTATTCTATATTTCCTGCACTTTTTATATGTTTCACACATGTCCGCAATGGTCCGCGTTAAATTGTTGGGCATTAAAAGAGGTTAAATTCCCATTTTATCCAAAACCATGTTCAGGTATCACTTATCAATACGTTTCATTGCTTGGAGATAAACACACTACATTATTTGCTCAGGTATCCGTCAATCTCTCGATCATAAGAGGAGTTTATGAGTTTATGGGGGGGGCTGGCTATTGGCAATGAATTTTTAGAGGCCATCCCACTCAGAGATTCAATCACAGCCTGAAAAATTCAGAGTGGAAAAAAATGAAATTGAGACATGGTAGAATTTATTGCCCAGAAAATTCCATTCTACTATCTGATTTGAAAAGTCCAGTCCTCCTAGCTTCAGAAAATCTATTTTCCACATTTTAATACCCCACGTAACAGTCTTCATAATTCATTCGAGTGTGTTAAGCGCAGTTTTATTAGATCTGAAACAAATTTTGGTGGGGGATCCTATAGGTCATTAACCATGGAGTAATTTTATCCTTGTTTCCCTAATGATGCCATAATGGTGAGTGAATTTCTTAACTAAAGACCAAAGAACATTTTGAAGGTCAGCTTCATCTGCAAGCTCCTTCAAGCGCTTCTCGGAGAGATTGGAAAAGTCTGAGATTTTTGAAGAGTCATTAATAACGCTAAAGCTGAAAGCCTATTTGCGTTCTCGCTTTCTACCTTTTAATTTCATACCCTTTTTTCTCCTCCCGCTCTCTCTCTCTCTCTCTCCTTCCTCTCCTCTGTTCTCACAGTTGCCCTCATGCAGAAAAAATGGAGTGCTGAGTGTGGGGGCAAAAATGGCAGCCCGGTGACATACAGATCCCAGATGTGATGCCGCAATAATTTAAATTTTATGCCTTTGTTATCACTTTAATCATTTTCTTTATTCGTTTTGTTTCACTGGTCGGAGAGAGACACCTGATAGGGTAAAATACCAGGGGAACAATTTTTATTTGGAATGTGGTACAGAGTCTAATTAGAATTAGAATTTTGCTGAGCCTTGAAATGGCCGGTGCTTTATCCTGATCGCCTTAGATATTGTTCCAAGTCAATCATTTGTCACTGCACAGCATGCTGGGAAGGTTCTGCTAATCAACTCTATTTCGTGCACCAATTTTTTTTTTTTTTTGCTGCACTGGCATTTTTTGTCATTTAGGCTTTATAAGATTGGCTACAGAACACATTCATGTTCTAAAGTTCCTTGAAGCTAATGCTCAATGTGCTTTTTCACATGGCTGTTTGTGCATTCTGTTGTACTAAACAAAGAAGCAAAATTACTTGAAAGTTTTCAAATGACTTCATATGTGAATATGAACAACTGGGTAGATTTTAACAACTTTTAATTTTACTTTTAAATTTTCAAGTACCAAAAGGGTAAACTATGTGAATGTAGTTATGAGATGCTGGCCAACTTTTCTTATTCAAAAAGTTTTTTATGCAAGTGTAAACTATATTTAAAAAAAGTATCTGTAAAATGAATAAAAGCCATTTAGAAACAAAACTAATTTTGCACAGCACAACTCATTAGTAGGCTATGTTATAATAGCATCCATTAATAGACCCAAATTATATGCCACTCAATCACCATTATTGGTTCCATCCAAATACTCGCTCATCTGATATGCTGCAAAGTTTCAGGAGCCATAAATGTATTTTAAGGGCAAGAGAATGTCCAATGCTGTCGGGTGGTGGTTTTTGTCACTCCTTGTCTGATCTAATATGTGCCTTGGGAGGCATAGAGCCTCCAGCAGAAGTGTACAAGCATTTTGTTCCCCAGGTACAAGAGGGTCTGGGACAGAAATTGGAGCTGACAAGCGTTAACGTTTAGAAATGTACCAATAAATGGCTCTCATGTGGAGATATTCTGAGCAATGGTGGTGAACCTAGAGTACGTCTTAGTTGTAGAAAACAGAATGTAAACTGGAATGAGAGCTGAGAAGTAAAACCCTTGTGCAATCACTCAAATGCAAGACGCTTCTGTAATGCAATGTGTGCAAAGGAGAGTCTTCCTCATAAATGACCTGATCACGTTGAAGGTGAAGATTGCATTACTATAAAGGCATTTCATATACAATAAACTAATTTAGGATAAGATGCTCTGTATTTACTAATTGGGGCCCATTCATTTATATTTCATTGCAAATTTAAATTCCCAAGATATTCTTTTAACAGTATCAGACATTTTTCCATTTCACCTGCAAGTTTAATTGAAGAGTTGTAACGGCCACTTTGAAGGAGTGGAAAAAATAAAATCCATCTGACAAGATGATCGATTACCTGTAAGACTACCTGACATAGAAATTAAGGTTTTTTAATGACGAGCTGCCTCCTCTTGCACATGAAATTCAAATTCTCTTCAAAGGCTCCCTAGCAGCCATCACCTGTCTCTGGCACACGCGTCCCCCAAACGGAGCTACTTTGTCTCTGTCACCACTGAGAGGACATTGTTTTCACCAACAAGCGTTTGTATTAACCAATCTCACACTGCATCCAGGACACATCTCATTGAGTCCTGCATCACTGGTGGGTTGAGGAGAAACAGAAAAAAGAAAGAATCCGACAAACAGCGGTGGTCCATCAACACAGCTTTTGTTAGGGCTCTTATTTAGGAGAAATACCATGCAAACAACTTCACACAAGCGCATATATATATATATATATATATATATATTATATATATATATACACACACACACACATACATTATATATACATATACATGCACACACATATAAAATACACACACATTATTTTATTTTTTTTAAATACTGCTTTACAATATTGTGCTGTTGCCTTAAAAAATAAAGTAACAAACTGCATTACTTAGTTACATTTTATGAAAAGAATTGCATTACATTACTTGTGTTACTTTTTTTTCACCTGGGCTGGACTTAGTTGTTTGTAGTTTAATAACAAAAATGTAATGGCCCTTTCACATCAAAAGTAAAATGATGCAGGAGAAGAATGTTTAAACATTCTTATTTCAGTAATAAAAAATAAAATAATTTTTTTTATAAAAATTAATAAAGAAAACAAATAAAGTGAGACTAAATACAAAAATTATGCATTACTTAAAATTGTAACTATTACAGTTTGCTTAATAATTTGCTTACAATTTTTTTTAGGAATATGCAATGTGTTTTTGTGAAAGTGAGAGGAGTAAATGTATGCTCAAATTTAGTCAAGAACTGATGTTATGTTTCATCATGAGCACACGCCTCCGCACCTTACTCCCAAATCCTCTTAATAATGGACAGAAGAGGTGTCTGTCAATAAACTGAACTAACTCATTTTATATATAATAAAAAGATCTGGTCTGAAGTAGACTAGATACCTAGACAAAACTTTATGGCAAAACCCCATCTCTTTAATGATAAATGCTTCCAAATGAAGTTCAAGCTTAAAGTTCTTGTCGAGTAACAACACTGCTTTCTTGTTTTGAGGAAGATGTTCATTCAAATATTTAATGCATTTAATTACAGGTCGCCAGCTGTGTTCAATGATTTAAGTTTATGGGTTTGAAACCTGTTAATTATGAAGTCAAATGCATAAAGCAATCTCCGGTGGACTATATTGGATGCAGACAGTTAAATTTACTTTAGTGAATTTTCTGCAGAGTATACTGCTCCCCTCTCTATGCTCAGTGAAATGAAGGTATTCAGTCACAGCACATATGCCATAATGCTAATGTTAATTAAAAAAGCTAATCACTGTGATTCTTCAGAGAAGAGTAGCTCAGGACATCTTATCTATTGTAGAAACTCACTCTTAAACTTTAAGCATATTCAATTTCAGGATAACCAAGGTTGTGCACAAATACGTCACATGCAAAACAAAACAAGGCTGCTAGCAATCTTACTTATGGGGTGTACAGCACATGTATGAAGACATAAGTGAAAAATATGAGCATTTGCATAAAGTGATGAAACACAATGGCAAAAAAGAACCTGCTTAAGGTCTATCAAATATAAACCCCAAAACAAACAAGATCAGTACCCTTATGTAACGACTAAGTAATCCCTGCTGTAATCGTAGGGACTACTGAAATCCAGTTTTTCGTTTGCTTGAAAACGAGGTGCCAGTTTTATAATTGAGCTTCACACCATCCAAATGAACTCTGGGGTAATTTCATCCTTTTAACCAGTCCAAAATCAGCTCTAAAAAAAAATAATTGTCCTCCTTATTTCAACCAATATCTAACAAATAATAAAATCTAACTACTGCCCAGCACCTAAGGACAAATTGTGTGTGTTCCACTCAAAGGATTTATTCTCATTAAGCAGGGCAACAGCGAAGAGTGACGAGCAGCCGAGCGTTCCAACCCCCTGGGTCTCTGTGCAAGTCTTGCCTCCTGCCCTCCATAAATGTGCCCGGTTCAGTTCATGCCATCTTATCCTATAGCCCTGTGTCTACCTGAAATCTCAAAACAGAATATGAGAATATTTAACCCTGAAGTCCAGCCAATTGTCTTCATTACATTTCTAAAAGTTCGGTTGAATGTACTGGCTAAGACTAATGACCACTCACTGCCTAAAAAAAAGTCGAGTAGGTCCCGATATGGTCCTTTTTCTCTAGTTCTGCTTGCATTATTGGGCAAATTGACTCATGACTGGCGGTTGGTAACAGGCTTCTAGGAATATAATGTTCTCCATTTTTCTTTCTTTCTTCCCTCTCTCTCTTTCTCTAACACAGACTTTCTCTTCGCCTGCTCCTTTCCAGCTGAATAACTGGGGACTGGACGAGGAGTGATGATTCCGAAAAGTAATTCCATTAAATGTTTTTTAAAAGCCGCAGGAGCTGTGGTATCATGGCCATTATTGATGATATCATTATTATGTATAGGATCTTGCCGTGAATAATAACCCATTATCTTTCATTTCTCCTGTTTTTGTCACTGCAAGTGGAAAGGTTAGGTAATTTATTTTAATGTGCAAAGTGTCAGCTACCACTGCTGCCATGCACTGGTCCCCGACAGATTCCACACTTACAGGCGTGATTGTTTTTTCCAAATCAGCCCTTATTTCTGGCAAAAGTGCTCACCATAAATTACCCTCACATTGTATTTCAGCGGTCCGGTTCTCTACTTTTGCAGTCTGCGTTTTCCAGCTGAAGCTTAAAAAAAAAGAAAGTGTTGTCCCTTTTAAGATGACAAATCAGTGTTAAGATTAAAAATGTTAAAATATGTGAAAGTGGAGCTAAACCAATCAAATTTGACTTAAAAGTATATATAAATATAGTATACGCAAGTCTGAATTTAACAAGTAAAACATATTTTTGCACAAATCTAAATGATCACAATAATTAGTATAGTTCATGCACAAATATACTTTGCATAATCCCATGGAAAGTATAAGAAACTAACTTAATACATAAAAAGCCGGTTGCATATCACGAAGAGAAATGGTCTTGCAAATTCCTAACACTCAAGTGGTATTTTTGGCACAGGGCTGTAGAACAATGGAAAAGACAGGAAAATGGGCTTTTGTGCACATATACAGTGGGGAGGGGGGACCAGCACGCTTGACTGCATTTAAATTTATACAAACTCTCTGCCATTGACAGTGATAAATGTTACACTCTATTCTACAATATGTTTAATGCATAGGTCTGTGGAGTTAAGTTTTCTTGGCTTGCATGATGCCGTGGTCGCCATACCACTGTATGTTACATCAGATTCGCTTCCATTAAAATGCCAAGTGGCACAGTGAAGACAACAACAGAAAATGACAAGGAATTTGTTTACCTGTCCCAAGCTTTCCCTCCCTGTCGCTCCCTCCCCCAAGCTTTCTTTCACTTTGTCCTTCTCATTCTCACGCAGGCTGAATCCTCCTAATACACCATTGGCTGTAGTAGAAATTTAAATGCTATTTTTGGTGTACTTCTGCCAACATTTAGTGATTTGAATTAAAGCTCAGATCAAACGGAAGGAAAATAAGCACATTTACTGTAGCTTCTTTCATTGTTTTCCCCCCTCCATTCTGTGCAGTGCTTTGTGCGGGTCTTAGAAATGGCCTGTGCAACAAAACCTAAACCATAAACATCATGCTAATATAAACTGAGGGCACATGTGCTAATTACCATTTGCCTACCCTCATATTGCTTGAAACATTCAAAAACAGTGAATCACTAAACGTCCAATTCAGTTGCCCCTGTAGTCAATAATTGCATACCTTAAAATTCATCTTTGATCACCAAAATTACATTTTTAAAAGTTTTTTTCCTGTGAAAAAAATTCTTCATGCTTTAAATGTGAACTCTACACGTTGCTTCATTTAGTATATGTGGATACATGAATATGCAAATTAGCCCCATCTCCACTCACACACCAGCTCAGAGAGCCATTCGGCCAACTTTACTGTAGTAAAAACTGCACAATGGTATCACTCTTTACAAAGTCGGACAGATTAACAGTACGGTAATTAATATGATTAATTTTGCTTCACTACACTATCAAACAGCTAATAATATGTTGCTAATGTTATACAACCCATGTTCCCATTCGCCATCTCAGTCTGCATTCTAAAAATCAGTTTCCTTAGAAACGCTCTGAACATCTTAGAGCGTCAGTTGAGAAAAGCATATAGATCATCATAGCATTGTAATATACATCATGCACCTAATTCACCCACTATATTGCTAAATGTACACGATCAACAGAAAAATATACGGAGATAACCTGGCTTCTATTGGTACTCCACTGCTTCAGAGCAGTCATAGTAAATGATATGCTGAAGCCCACCCGCACGTTGATGTGATTGATTACAAGGTAGTTTGTGACGTGAGAAACACCAGCGATTTCAAACCTTGTCTTTGGTTTACTGGAATTTTAAGGAGAAAATACTCAACCTAAGGAGAATTTCCACATGGCTTCTCTTAAAGCATATTAAAAAAATCCCCATGAAAACTTGATTTTCATGTTCTAATAAATAAACAAACAATATAGTAATCTTCTTTATATAATGCATTATATTGCATACAACAAAAATGCATTTTAATTACTGGATGTCAGGTTCAGTTGTAATTTTGATTGATTTATTAAAAAATTAAGTAGTAATCAATGAGTAAAATGAAAATAGATTGTTTATATTTTACATCCACTATTACTCAAAAGAGTAGGGAAAATATGTTTTTCTTTTTTAAGAAAATAATACTATTTGTTTAGTAAATATGCTTCAAATTGATAAAAGGTCACAGTAGACTTTTACATTGTTACATTTTTTTATTGCAAATACGGATCTTTTAAATGTCCTATTCACCAAAGAAAAATGCATACACAATATCATGTATCACAGTTTCCACAAAAATACTGAGCTGTTTTTAACATTAACAATAAGAAATGTTTCTTGAGTACCAAATCAGCATATTATAATAATTTCGATTTCTAAAGATCAAGTGACACTGAAGAAGGGAGTAATAAAAATGACTGCTAAATTAAGCTTTCCCATCTCAGAAATAAATTACATTTATCATTCAAATAGAAAACAGGTACTTTAAATAATACAATATGTAATACAATATTTGACAATATTTTAAGCACGTAAATGCAACCTGAAAGATCTATCTTTTAAAAATATAAAATAAATCTCACGGACTCCACAGTATAGATGGAATATAATATAAACAATCCTATTTCTTTATTTGATGTATTTAAATTGTACGTATATGACTAAACAAAAAGAGTACAATTGTGGGTTTCTTTCCCTTTTTGTCACGTTTTATCTCAAAAAGAGCTCCAAGCCAGGACTGCCCCCTTGGAAAAGAAAAAAAAAAGACAAAAATCATGGCCATGTCGAAACCACAAAATGTGAAAATCTTGGCTTATCAGACAGGACAGGGCATGATGAAGAAGGGTGTAGCCATTCAGAGGGATGGTCAAGGTATATATTTGTTCCAACACCATGAGATCGGTGGGCCTGGACTCACTGTAATCAGCCATGCGCTTGAGAGAGACTCTATTCTCACTGATGCAGGCTGCTGGGACTGAGGGAGACATCAGTGCATGTGTGTCCTTATAGGCTTCGATTACACAGAGGAAGCCACATTGCATGCCTGACCTGTCTGGTTCAGCTCCCTGTAGGCCGACTACTGCTGCACACTGGACAGGGAGAGGAAGAGGTGATAACATATCAGATTGCCCCACTGTCCACTTAAACCACACATACACATTTGATATACAGCAGGACTTGTGTTTACATACTTGGATACGAGTTATGAGCCCCACTGATTAATTATTATGATGTAAAATGAAAAAAGCTGAGTGCTTGCATGACCTCCAAACCCATACATTATAAACAAAGCTTGACATCTAACTACATCATTATCTTAGTGCTCCTGACCCCATTTTAAAGATGTAACCATGCTGTAAAAGTAGTAACCCAATTCCAGTGTCCCACAGAGAAGACCATAACTCTGGTAGAAAGAAGCTGTTAATCACAGCTTTCAAATCATTTGCACATCTGCAACTCGCACTAATGTGCTTTTGACTGTAAATAAATAAAACAATACTACTATTACAACTAACGTATATTAAAACAATGCTTCAGATGTGCAAAACAAATACAATCATAATTTCTTATACATAAAGCATTGTTTTGAACATTAAAGACTTTTTTAGAAACATTTCCTCATTGGATTTTTCCAAAATGACAAGGCATGTGAGATTTTCCATAACCCTAAATAAAATAAAAATGCTGTAAGCTGTTAATTCTGCAAAATGACACTTTACGATGTTCTGAAATGTCAACTTCTGGGAACATTTCACTGTGAACGTCAAGCTCCATAATGCACTGACGCTTTTTCATCAAATCATGAACTCTATTTTCAACATCGCACCCTACAGACTATAATAGACCCGCAAGCAAACAAGCTAGAGAGAGAAACCCGCACAATCATGATATTCTTTCATTTTATGAGCCATACAATAGCCTGAGCCAAGAAGGCCTTCCAGCTGACTGGGACCACAGTAAAGACTGTGATATGTAAACAAACAGGCCGGAACTTAGTCTGATTTACAGTGCTCCCGGCCTTGCTAGCGATTCCCTCACACCAAACAGGCCGAGCAGCCAGGTATTTCTGCACCGACAGTTTGAGCACTTTCGATTTTATACCTCAGCAATTTTTATAGCGTCTTTAGGTGTGCATAACGCACGCTTCAGTATATCCTTAGGAGAGAGAGACAGGAACGGATGTTGGCAACGTGGTCGTGAGGTTGGGGGTGTGAAATCACAAACAACAATAACACAACAGAAGATTTTCGAAGAGTTAGACTTGAATGCAGGGTCATGTGCCCCTTGCCGCCTCTGTAATTGGAGGACAGCCGAGAGGCAGCTGATATCCTGAGCCGACTCTCAATCTGCGTCCTCGCCTCCCCCCACCAGATTAAGTCTGGTAGAGTAACCAAGCCTCGAAGGGCCCGGGCAGCTGTGCAGGACTGTTGTAACTGATACTGAGCTGCTCTAATTAAAGGTTCCGATTGAAAGAGCGATGTTTAATATACAGCACCTCCTCTCATCTCTTCTCTACCCTACTGCTGCAGTGAGCAGGGAAGAGTGAAGGGGTGCACTGCCAGATCTCTTCACTCACCCCACTGCATTTACCAGCACCTCTGGGCGGGATTTGGAGGAGAAGTGCTTTTTGAGTGTCAGGACTGCGCCATATTGTTTCTAGCAAGTCATGAACTAAAGGTTCTGGTAGATTTTGGAAACAAAGGTTACAGCACGTGATCATTTTCTGAATTCTTACATTAAAATCCCTAAACAAAACTAATTTGATTGGTGGAAGAAGGGGCTTTTTGAGTGCCAAATTGTTTCTAACAAGTCATGAACTAAAGGTTATGATAGTTTTTGGAAACAAAAGAGACTGTGCTTGATCATTTCTGCTAAATTCTCACTTTAGAATTACAAAACAAAACAACATTTTCTACAAATCAAGTGTTCACATGTGGTTGTTTCTTGTTTCTGATTGTTTTAATGCTGGAATACATTAATCCGCAAAAAAAACCCCGAAACAAAACGATGATTAGCTTAATAATATAGTTCTCACTAAAATGCACAAGATTTAAAAATTGTTCTAAGCCATATTTCACAGCCGACATTCCGGTGGGTTACTGCTCTTGTCTTTCGCTTTGTGAACAAGGTTAGCTCTTTCAATTGGTCTATATTGTCCCCCATTACTCATTTTCTGGGTAGCAAATCACATGTGACAGTTAGATTTTGACAGTGCAGAAACCTAGCCTTGGTCATTAGTGTTAATATTATGTTTCTTTGGCGATCCCTCATCATTTTTGGGCCTCATTGACTATTTTTCTTTATAAGATATTAAGTATTCAAAGCTCATTTACATCCTTATTTTTCAATTTGCTGCCGCAGTAGTTTAATTTATTCCATATAATTTCTTTTTCTGAGAGGGACATTAATCATTGCCTGTATGTTTTAGTGCCTCTGGGCATTTTTTAAATCAATAAAATAAGGAAATAAAAGAATTACTGTGACAAGGTATGAAACAAAAAACTCATTTTAAAACCTAACAATGTAATTTCTTAATAGATAACCAATTGATTCAGTGATCGATTGATCACAAATCGGCCTCAACTATTTTCATCCTTTATTTATGTAGTATATAGCTAATGTAATTATGGTCATTCATATATTTTAACATGGCTAGTGCTGCATAGTCCCGTGCACAGAGGAGGTGGAGCTGTGGCAACGACTTAACTGT
This sequence comes from Rhodeus uyekii, assembly GCA_037043235.1. Lineage (NCBI taxonomy): Eukaryota > Metazoa > Chordata > Actinopteri > Cypriniformes > Acheilognathidae > Rhodeus > Rhodeus uyekii. Next base: position 5,554,457 of record JAWRVZ010000013.1, read on the forward strand.
CCTTTACAAATTGTTTTACACTTCACTAGAGCAAAAGATCCAGAGGCTAAATTACTGCCCAGACACAATGTTAATATCCTCTCTTAATATCTTCTCTTCGTCTGTGGCTTTGATCAAACAATACAGAGAAAACCTTCCAATGTTATCAGCATTTTCTTGGTAGGACGAACAATCAGACAGAAGTCAAACAGCAAAACACAACTACTCAATAAAATTGGGACACCATGTATCATTATTACTCTTTGTCACCCTTGGATTTAAATGACAGCACTTAGAACCCAAAGAATAATGTGTTTACAAACTCAATAATCAGTCAGTTCATGCTTATAATGGCATGATAAACACCGCACGTTTATTCAAGAGTGCAGCATTTTTGCTGACGTGCCAAAGAGTTAGCTAACGTGATCCTTCCAACGTTCATTTAGAGAGCTTCATCTTAGAGCAGCCTAAAAATGAATTATACACATGTGGATGCGAGCCATCCTGTAATGCTTCTGGTAGTTCTGTATTACTGGTCTGTTGAACTTTTGGCCTAAACACCAGCATGCTCTTTCTTCTTTGCCATTCTTGTTGTTTCTTCATCCTTTTACATTCATTTTATGCTTGGCTATTCCTTGGGCTATCAGTGTATTAATGCTAGAGCTTAAGGGAAAACGCTTCTGGAAGATAAGCCCTGCAGTCGACATCTGGGTGCTCGTGGTTCATACATCACTTCATCCCAAACACCCTGACCAACAGCCACCAAAATCACCGTCAACAGCATTTCCGCATAAAAACCCCATCCTTGCAAACTTGCAGTGAAATTCTAGACTAATAAATTGGCTGAAACACAACTTGATACGAAACATCTTTATTTGCCTTAGTGCTGCGGGCAGACCTTGACCTTCGCAGTTTGTGAGTGCCGAGTTGACAGTGATGGGGGCTGAGGTGTATTTGGATACATAATGCAGCAGAGCCATAATACTTTGTGCATGGCCGGTTGCAGGCTGTCTATTCATGAGAGAAGACCCTCTGTCTCACTCCATAAACCCCAGAGAGTAAGAGGACGGGTGTGGGGGCACAATGTCACTTGTAAATCCCAAATTAAACTCAACTGCCCAAAGCTTCATCGCATAAAAACAGCCCCCCGCCCCACAACAACCCACCCCAGACCCAGGTGCACAGACTTTCTTGACAAAGACAGGACAGTCTCACTAATGTCAACTGTGTCATTTGCTGAGCCCTTGGACCCTTTTGATCCATCCATTGCATCCATTTCATGCCACCCAGTCCAGCTTCAATCATGCTGGTATTTGGATTTCGGATGAGAAAAGTATAAAAGACTTTGTGTTACATGCCTGAGTGCTAACTTTAAACATTCACCTACAAACAAACACTTTTTGACCTTTGTCGTTGTATGGACAAAAATGTACTACTTCTGTGTTCTAGAGAAAGAAAGAAAATCATACAAGTTTGGAGTAAATCATGAGAGAACGTACATTTTGGTGAACGATCCCTTCCAGTCAGAAGGGGGAAAAAAGACATTTCAAAATTGCATGCAGGCCGGTTTGAGCTTGCCAAGGAAAAGAACCTCCTTGAAGGCAATCTGTTCATTAAGATAATGTGTTAGTTCCAATTAAACTAACATTAAAATGGTCCTCATAAAGAGTTTAAGTCAGCGTTTTTCTTAACTTGCTACTTTAATTACATCGTTCCTCTGCTGTCATTAAGAGTATTAAAAATTCATTAACAAGAATAGTACAGAAGCCTGCCAACAAATCAGCTAAACTCTCATCTCATGTTGTCAAAAGATTACGGCTACTTTATTTGTGAGACTTTATTCATCATAAAAGGTTATTGTGTATCAACAGGTTAGTTTAGTAACCTTATTTCCATAAATGTGTTGGTGATATTCCAAATAGCATGTTTAATGGAAAAGAAACACATTTAAATGATGTATGTGAAATAGTGATTCAAAATTTTATGTGATGCAAGTGTCATTTATTACATTTATTTGCAACATCGAAATTTTCCTCTAATGCGTTTCGACTGCAGCCTGTAATTTTTGCGACAGTTATATTTCTCTGCTCTAATTTGTTTTCATCAGATACGTTTATGGCTATGTGAATGTATTTTAAAGCTTTCTTACCAAATCATGCTGAAGAACATGACTGAATCCCTGAATAACATAGGGTTACAAGTTTTTTATAAGAGTGCGAATCACACCAATTATAACAGTGTATACAATTTTGAAACCTCTGGACACTAATACGAACCCTCATCTCCTGTTTTTCACTTTTTGACGAGAGATATTATTCATGTCCAATTGCCACGTTTGCACTGGTGTTTGTTTGATAGATTGTGTTGAGACAATTTGTTTACTTTGGGGTCATGGATGAAAAATTAGTGCTGAGGATATAAATTTAATCTTGTAGCTTCAGTGGTTTTGGTAGAGTGAAACAGGGATGCTACAATAAATGCTCCAGTGTCCTCAGAATAACTTGTAGGTTGAATCGGCAGCAGGTGTACAATCTTTGGCAATGGCACCGCCGTGATCATTGTTTTGGCAAGAACAGTTTGATTAATTGCATAAATACATGTTAATCAGGACCTATCAAAGCACTTGATGAATTCCCCTAGATTAATCATTTTCAATATGCACAAGTGTGATTTTAGGATGAAATATCAGGATTGATGATAAAAGGTTTGTTGATATTGTAGATAAATATCAGGATTGTTGATTTTGTATATAAAATATCAGTATTGTTGAACACACAGTGGGGTGAAAAAGCATTAGAAAATGCTTCTATTTTGGAATTTTACTAATTTTGACTGTAGATTTTTTTTTTTTTAAATCTATGAATTTATGTCATGAGAACTGCATGAACTCCATAAGTGTCAAACCTGATGTTCTCCAGCATGATTTGAGAATAATCCAAAGAGCAACATGTGACAATGGAAGCATAAACATCAGCACTATTATACAAAGTTCACAAAGTCACACATTTGCTTATTTGATTAGTAACCTAAAAACAGTACATTATGTGAAGACACAATGTTTGGTTTAAATTGTTCCAAATTTCTTATTCTAGTTTTAGATTGCTAGAATATCAATGTGGTCTCAGACTTGTGGATCCCACTGAATACGTCACAGGACTGTTTAAAGCAGACACTATCTCACATAGACATGAACCAGTCTGACAAATACTGAAATCCTGGTGTTGGTTTATCATAATCATATGGACATTTAAATGCCACACAATATCCTTTAACAGAAAACCAAGTAAGAAATGTATAGAAACCAAAGTAGCATTGATGCCACTTTAACACCATTGACAAGGCAACGGGGTCTTTACAATTCATCTTGCCATCTCTTATATTCCATTCTGCCTAAACACTAAGGGTGAAATACCAAGCACTGCAAATCAGACATTGAAGGTCTAGTGACTCTGGTGCCACTACCCCCAAAGCTAGCATTTAGTAATCTAATCTCAAAATAACAATAATGGTGATTAATGGCGGAGGCCTGTCTCAGAGATGGAACACACAGCATTGATGCCACTCATGGCTTCTGAGCATGCTGATTTGACTCTGATGTGAATTAGAGTAGAAAGAGAGGGCTCCCTGCCGTGTTTGTGCATAGAACTAATTCTGTCACTAATACACACACACACTGTTAATGGCCTTTTCACAAGGGTGCCAAAAAATGCTAATAATTGCGATAATGGGCTTCTTTTTATCACTAACCAATGCACCAATGCGTGTCATAATGTTTGTGTCAAATAGGCTGTACAGCGACTGAGCAGAGTTGTGGCATGAATTAGCCTTAATAATGGTAACAAAGCCTGACTAAGTTTAAGGGCTGCACCTGAAACTAAAAACAAAGAACAGAACTAAAAACCTGTAAGGTATTTATGTGTTTGTTTAACATGGCAGCTACTGTTCCACAACAGATGATCTACTGATCTACTGTCCAATAACCCAAAAACAAAAAATGTGGGGTAAGGTATTCCGATTCTGCTTATCAATTCTGATTCGTTTTGATTCCCAGTTTTGATCCCAATAAGGTAAAAACATTTAGTCAAACACTTATATCAAACATATTTATTCTGGTGTCTTTTGGCGATACTTTTTTTTAGATGATTTCCATTAAAAAATAAAAAATCTGCGCATTTTCCTATGGTTTTAAAATGTAATTGAAGCAGTCAGTCAAGCTTGTATAATTTCGTAAACTGATTTCCACTTTATTAAAAAAAAATATATATATATATATATATAACAAACACAATGTAAGCATTTTAAAGAAAAAAGGATGTTTTGTTACAGCTTTTGGAGCAAGTGTGCCGCCATCTTGCAATATCACAGCGTGTGATGTCACAGGGTTTGTTTGCTCCGTTGGCCATTAACATCATTTTTTTTATTTTGTGAACACACAATTGTTTTGAAATGGAAGAAGCCGAACTAGAAAGGACTGTTGATCCCAAAATAAGTCCACTTGCTTATGCATGTTAGCCGATATAGTGAGGGCACCGAGCAGTATTATCGTTATGGGTTTGAAGAAGTCATGAAGTCAAACCCCTGTTTTGGGGTGAAGAGCAGGTTGGAAACACTAAGTATTTCTTGCCAAACAATTCCATCTGCTGTCAGGAGGCTGATCTAGACTATGTATTGCATGGTCACACCATGGTGCATTTAGCATACCGGGAGGTGGACGTGTTGGAAGTGGCAATGCTTTCTTTTAAAGATGTCTGAGTGGAAACAATGGAGGTAACAGCAGGTAGGCTAACCGTACTCGCAGGTGAACATAAAATAGGTTACATACCACTACTGTTGAATGAACCAGTGTAATGCAAATATGTCTGAAAGGTCTGGCATGACAAATGAACGATACTGAAGGAAGTGATGTTTGTTTAAATCTTGTTGCAGCTGTTTGGGATACCACAATCAATAGTTTGTGATGCAGACAGTTGTTGAATATGTTGCAGGAGTGACTACAAAATACATGGTCCAGATCAGCTTCCTGACAGCAGATGGACTGACATGGTGGGCATCAGAATAGACCAGCCACATTTAGTATTTTCGACCTTCTCTTCACCTCAAACTAGCAGTATCACGACTTCTTCCTCCCGTAACTGTAGTACAGCTCATTCCCCTCACTGTATAAGCTCAAATACATAAGCAATTGGACTTATTATGGGCTTAACAGTCCTTTCAAGTTCGTCTACCTTCATTTCAAAAGAAGTGTGTGTTCAAACAATAAAGAAATGCTTTATTGTCACTGAACAAATCCCTATGATGTCACACACAGTGGTATTGTAAGACGGCGACACCCTTGCTCCAAAAGCTATATATAAAAATTAAAAAATTTCTTTAAAATGATTACATTAATCGTGTTGGTTACATTTTTTTTTTTTATTAAGGTGGAAATCAGTTTATTAAATAATATAAGCTTGACTGACTGCTTCAATTCCAAATTAACAAAAATAACAGCAAAAACTACTAGACTAAATCATATAGATTTAAAACATCAAGTATACAGTAATAAAATAAGAGCACAAACAAATTAGCAATTGAACAAATAAACATAAAATTTCAGGTACATAAATTGTAATAAATGTAAAATAATAGTTTTCTTTTTAAAAATTAAATTTATTCAGTCAAAATCAGAGAGTGATTTTCTTTTTCTTTTGTTTTTTAATTAACATTAATGACACGAACAGCATGTTTATTAGAATGCTGTAACTTTAAGACCTTGCAGGATCCAATATACTGTTACTAGAGATGCACAGAAATGAAAAATGTATGCCAAAACCCAAAATTCAGGATGCACTTGGTCAAAAAATTTAACCAAAATAATAAAGTAATAATAAATTAATTTTTCAATCTACTCATATTTTTCAATAACTACAGGGAGTGCAGAATTATTAGGCAAATGAGTATTTTGACCACATCATCCTCGTTATGCATGTTGTCTTACTCCAAGCTGTATAGGCTGGAAAGCCTACTACCAATTAAGCATATTAGGTGATGTGCATCTCTGTAATGAGAAGGGGTGTGGTCTAATGACATCAACACCCTATATCAGGTGTGCATAATTATTAGGCAACTTCCTTTCCTTTGGCAAAATGGGTCAAAAGAAGGACTTGACAGGCTCAGAAAAGTCAAAAATAGTGAGATATATTGCAGAGGGATGCAGCAGTCTTAAAATAGCCAAGCTTCTGAAGCGTGATCATCGAACAATCAAGCGTTTCATTCAAAATAGTCAACAGGGTCGCAAGAAGCGTGCGGAAAAACCAAGGCGCAAAATAACTGCCCGTGAACTGAGAAAAGTCAAGCGTGCAGCTGCCAAGATGCCACTTGCCACCAGTTTGGCCATATTTCAGAGCTGCAACATCACTGGAGTGCCCAAAAGCACAAGGTGTGCAATACTCAGAGACATGGCCAAGGTAAGAAAGGCAGAAAGTCGACCACCACTGAACAAGACACACAAGCTGAAACGTCAAGACTGGGCCAAGAAATATCTCAAGACTGATTTTTCTAAGGTTTTATGGACTGATGAAATGAGAGTGAGTCTTGATGGGCCAGATGGATGGGCCCGTGGCTGGATTGGTAAAGGGCAGAGAGCTCCAGTCCGACTCAGATGCCAGGAAGGTGGAGGTGGAGTACTGGTTTGGGCTGGTATCATCAAAGATGAGCTTGTGGGGCCTTTTCGGGTTGAGGATGGAGTCAAGCTCAACTCCCAGTCCTACTGCCAGTTTCTGGAAGACACCTTCTTCAAGCAGTGGTACAGGAAGAAGTCTGCATCCTTCAAGAAAAACATGATCTTCATGCAGGACAATGCTCCATCACACGCGTCCAAGTACTCCACAGCGTGGCTGGCAAGAAAGGGTATAAAAGAAGAAAATCTAATGATATGGCCTCCTTGTTCACCTGATCTGAACCTCATTGAGAACCTGTGGTCCATCATCAAATGTGCGATTTACAAGGAGGGAAAACAGTACACCTCTCTGAACAGTATCTGGGAGGCTGTGGTTGCTGCTGCACGCAATGTTGATGGTGAACAGATCAAAACACTGACAGAATCCATGGATGGCAGGCTTTTGAGTGTCCTTGCAAAGAAAGGTGGCTATATTGGTCACTGATTTGTTTTTGTTTGGTTTTTGAATGTCAGAAATGTATATTTGTGAATGTTGAGATGTTATATTGGTTTCACTGGTAAAAATAAATAATTGAAATGGGTATAAATTTGTTTTTTGTTAAGTTGCCTAATAATTATGCACAGTAATAGTCACCTGCACACACAGATATCCCCCTAAAATAGCTAAAACTAAAAACTACTTAAAATATTGATACAAAAATATTCAGCTTTGATATTAATTAGTTTGTGTTCAGTGAGAACATGGTTGTTGTTCAATAATAAAATTAATCCTCAAAAATACAACTTGCCTAATAATTCTGCACTCCCTGTAAAACTACTAGTTGACTAAAAGTTACTTGTTGCATATAAGGCAGTTTTCATATCAACATTGTAATACTTTTTTTAAATTCAAGTTTGTTTTATTGACATCTTACCCCAGTTGAAACACTTCATTAGCGAAATTTCTGTGTATCCCTAAAAGTTACACATGCGTCTTCATTCTCAACTATTACAAACTGACCATGTTTACGAGGATATTTTGACATAATTTTGTGTGCATTTGTGCATTCAAAAAGATCTCAATTCAGCACTGCGCACTATATGAGAGGCGGCTCTCTGTAAGCACTCTTTGGATGTGTGCGCAAAGAAAACAACATGCGTGTGCTGAATTGAGTCTTTCATGTCTTCCCACAACTGAAAATGGTATGAAATCACATTAAAATAACCACACAGGAATCGATAAGAGGAATTGAAAATGTATCCAATTCTAGAATTGGTATACATTTTTGATTCCTAACCCTACTTACATATACTCAGCAAAACTCTAGACCTATTTTAAGCAACCGTATATTATAGAACATACAGTATGTTTTTGCTAAAACAATAAAATAAAAATTACAATAAACAATAACATCATAAAACCATAATACTAACACAAAACATTTCTGTAGAAAGAAATGCAGCTCTTTATTGGCTTTACTGCCTGAAAGCTAAGGAAAAACATAACATTTATGCATTATTAATATTCTGATAGAGCCGGTTGTAATTTCTATCTGTGTGGTGTCACCTTTGTATCAGAAGCCATTAAAATATTTATACACACCTAATTAATTGGCATTGCAGAAAGTTTTCTTTCTGTTGCAAGACTGTAAATTAAGACCTGGATTAGATTAAAATATTCATACTGAGCACAGGTATAGGTGTATGGAGTTATGCACTGAGGAAACACAAAATCCCTTTTATTTAAAGATGGATAATCCTGTTGTGCGTGATGAGCTCGTGATGAGCAAAAATTATTTATTCGAATTTGTTTGGTAGAGGATAATTGCTCAGGTACAGAGGTTATTTTCTTTTGGTGAACGCAGTTAACATGTTATTGAATCGCATTATCTTCCCTAGTGGGGTCTCATTACTCACGGAAAGTAATCTGTAATGACGGGCTATCATCAATGAGCTGAAGCACATTGTGCCATTGATTGTATTAGGTCAAACTACAGTCCCTGTGAGAAGTCCTCACGAGTGGCTCCAGATTCATGAACTGAACTCTTTAACCATCATGTATTTTGTCTCACTGTTTACTGAGGGATGAATGTCTTATTGATCCGAGCTCCTGGGCTTTGACCGGCCTGTGTATTCGGGGTTGGGGGGGCTGCTCTGGTGCTGCCTGTTTACATAAAAGCATGGTGTGATTGTATTCAGTTTAGGCAGCTCCTGCAAATCCATCAGACTTGACAGAGCCATTATATATTCACTTTTTTACTACTTTTGTCAGCTTATGTACTCCCAGATATCACCATATAACTAAAAACACATTCATAAGGGGCCCCCGGGCAGCAGTAGCATGTCTATTAAACTGCCTCTGGGGTTTTCTAATGTGCTTATGTTTTATTTTTTTTATTGGTTTGTGAAAATGCTATTCACCTCCCAGTCTAAACTGAGATTACGTAGGTATGTCCAATTAAACACATTACAATGTAAAACAGGCCCTGCCATTTGTCACTGTCAGGATATTTTACAGAAAATGGAGAAGGGAGGAGACCCCAGAGGAAATGAAGAATTTCAAGACATGAAATCTGAGTATTTCAAATACAGTAGCCTAGGCAATATGTCTAAAGCAGCATCTCATAAACAACTATTTGAAATGTCCCTTATAGTTTCATAAAAGGAGTCATATTTGATTCAGCAAATCATTTTCCCTTAAAGAAAGGCCTTCCTGTTTGAACACTTCTACCTTGTTTTGACCTTTTGGATAATGAAAAACAAACAGATCAAGTAAAGAAATCAATTCAATCTTTTTTGATAAGGCTAGAAAATAATAATGATTAAAAACACAATTTAGAACAAAAATTTAATTTAATACAAAGTTTTAGTAATACATAGGTAAAGGAATTTATTATTTGGTATTATTAACAAAACTTATACTGCCATTCAAAAGTTTGGATTCAAGACATTTTCTTTCTTCTTTGGAAAGAAATTATTACTTTTATTTTGCAAATATGCATTAAAGTGACAGTAAAGACAAAACAAATTATAATCCACAAATATATTAAGCAGAACAACAGTTTTCAACAATGATAATAATAGTAATTCAACATTTTAGAATAATTTCTGAAGTACACTGAAGACCATAGCTACTAAAAATTCAACTTTACCATCACAGGAATAAATATATTCAATAAGAAAACAAAGGCTTTAAATTATATTAAAAAAAAAATTCTGTATCCTTGATCAAATAAAATCCAGCCTTAGTGAGAATTAGAGACTTCTTTCTAAAACATTAAACGAGCTTACAGAACCCAAACTTTTGAACAGTAGTGTAAAATAAAACAAAATAAAATGGTGAGAATTGGAATATTCATTCTAAACCTACGACCAACAAACATGTAAAATACATTGCTGAGCTTATATGAGAAATCCACAGAATATCACGGAATTTAATGATTTTACTGAAAAAATATTCCAAAAACAACACCCTACTGAGTCAATTTGACCCTTTATATGCATTCTAAAGTTAAATCCATAATTCCTACTTTTCAGTAAGCAAACTCGTCTACATCTTAGAAGACAGGCTTCAGTTCCCGTTAGAGAAATGGCTATTTAAATGATCTGAGCGGTGACAGGCCTTCTGGGAAAAGAGGACGGATGGTGTTGAGCAAACAGGCCCCTGAGCTCAATGCTGTCCCTGGAGTCTGTGTCAGACCCCGCGGCAAGACGCTGCGATTGTTTCAGCATGGCTTTATTCCTCAAAACATATTGTCTTTGTGTCGGCAGAGAAAAGAAATGATAATTTGAGGGACTGAACGTATTGGACTGTGCACGTCGGACTACGGGGTGGTTGGGAAGCGTTTGATTATTCATATTAGCATGAGCCCTAGAAGGTGAAATACTTTTCCACTTCTGTTTATTCACTGTGACTGATAATCTTTGCTAATCCTTTCCTCTACTTCAAGTATCCTCTTGCCACAATCTGCGGCACCAAAGCAAACACTGGAATGACCCTCTACCGAAAGACAGAGGGATCCAACAAACCAGCTACAAAGCCAGGACTATGTGCCAAGTGCCTAATACAATGTATTCATCTATTTTAACCATATGCATTTTGTTCCCTCTGTTACATTAAAAATTTCCGCTTCAAAGACGGTATTAATGTTCAGCCATGCCCACAGGGACCAGGCGGCATGTTGCACTGGGACATATTCAAGGCTGGAACGTCCCAGCATGCCGTTTGATGGTGTCACGAGGTTAGATAGGCAACGCTGTGGGCACGGGTTTAAGCTGTATTCCAGCGACTGTTTAAAAGACGACCCCCAACTCTTTCTGACTTAACCTTTTTTGGAAAGCACTGGACAAAAGCCATCGTTTCCTCTGAGATATCCTGTTAAAGCTATTCTGAAGCCGGCCGACCGTGGGCCTCCCTCAAAGAGACGGGTAACATTATTCAGCTTCCTTCTTCTGATCCTCGGCCTACAACAAACCATGTAATCCACAGCTCAGTGGCCAAAGAGAAAGAGTGGGTACAGAATGTCCCTGTCACATGCTGCAGATGGGACCAGTTGAGCAACAGTGAAGAGTACTCCTCCACAGGTTTAGGTCTGAGAATGAAAAAGAAAGTTTTCATTTCAACAAGAAAAGCCATTTTTTGGCATTTACTGGTTAAATACCTTAAAACAATTTTTTTTTTTTTACATTTCTGCAAAGACAAATACATGTTTTCTATTCTTATATATATATATATAAATAAAAGATGTATATGTGTGTGTGTGTGTGTGTGTGTGTGTGTGTGTGTGCCCTTGAAAGAAAAATAATAAATTTAATTTGAAATTAATAAAAAAAATAAAAAAAAATCTCTTAAACCAACTGAGTTTGCCTCTAGCTTGTCTTGTTGTTCACCTGAAAACGACAAAGGTCTTTGTTTGCCATGGAGCCCCACAGACACAACATAGGGCCTGCATTAGCACCAGCCTAAAACAGGCTGGCCTGAGCCCTCAGCATAATTAACACCCCCAACAGTGTTATTAAATGGAATTGCCATCAATGGAGATAGTGACTAACCTAAAGAAAGAAGGGAAAGAAAATTCAAAATGCATATCTCAGGGGCAAACATGATAGGATTACAAAATGAGCAGCTTGCAAACTGTCTTGGCTTTGATGAAGAAAACATTTAATTATCCCCCAGTGGAAGAGATCCCCTATTGTTTAAAGCTAATTTGTCCCTTTTGGCTACTTCCTCGGCCCAAAGGCCTGTCAGTCTCATATTTCTATTCTGCTTCTGCTCTCTCACTACTGTTTCTGTTGTTGTTGTTACTGTGAAAACTATTAAACAAATCAACAAATGCATTATAGATTAAAAGAATATACACATAATTCAAGAGAAATACTAACAAATCAACAACAAAGGCGGCTTATTCTTTCTTACTATATAATGTGCGCAGGTTCCTATGAAAGCAGGGGCATCATTTCATTTGTTTAAGTGCTACCTCAAGATCACGGACCTCAAGAGGAGATGAAAGAGACAGAGCCGCTCCCCCCAAAAGGGATCAAGCAGGTCAATTTCCCTTCACTTTGTCCCAGCCAAGGGCTTGTATTCCCTTCTCTACAAAGGCCACCATTGGGCTGGACTGTGGGCTTAGCCACTGAGAGTTAGCCCCGTTTCTTGACCACTTGATATCTTTGAATAATAGAAGGTAATAAGTGTCCTCAAAGCACGCCTCCCTTCTCTAAGAGAAACAAGAGCAAATACTCCCTAAACTGACAAAAGAGCATCCAAACAGAAATGGATACAGAAACAGTCCTCCGACTATCAACACAAATCATCTGCGGACAAGAAAAACACACTTTCGAGAAGGAGCAAATGTCTGCGTGTGTGGTAAAGTAAGATTAAAAGTACATGGTAGAATGAACAGAAAAACTTTCAAGTATTTCTCAACACAAATAAAAAGACAGAACCTACCATAACCCATTAAATAGCCAATATAGCTGGTCTACGAGCACATTCTGCTCTCTGCTCCCCGTTACACTGGCTTTCTTTTCTGATCATTTCTCATCACGATTTAACAATACATTCACATTAGCTTTGACAGTGAGCTCAGTTCACATTTAAATGCAATTTAAAACAGGCACATATTTGCATAGTAAATTAAAATTAAGAGCTAATTATGCAAATAAATTATGGAGAGGAGCAAGGGGTTGGTTTGCAGTTCAGTTTTTATCCCAATTTGGGAGACAATAGTCACTTGATAGTCCGAACGACATTGTACGCATTTTGCAGGAGACCCAAACAATGGTGTTAAATATTCAAGTGGTATTTAATTACCAAAAATTAGGAGCTTATAATTTACAAGGGCTGCTTCTTAAGTACAGCAAGACAAATTCCCTCCCAGAGGACAAAGGTTTTGTTCATATATATCCCCCCCAATTCATTTAGCATCTTAAGAGGATAACTGTGAAACGCACATAAAACACATGCTTCTTCTGAACAAACGAAACCATGTCTGCACAGTATGCTTTAATTGAAAAGATGAGATGAACAGACATTCCATTTTATTTGAACCGTTTTGATGATAATGTTGATTTTACATCCATCATTAAGGTTTTCATCATTTGAAAATTTGTTAGACTGTGGGTTGGTGTTCCAATCTGGTAGTGAAACAAGACTCCACAGCCTTAACAAAGGGAAGCACTGTGAATGGTTTGAAACTCCACATCACTACAACTGACCATGCTGACAGAATACAATTTTAAGCTTAAGCAATAGATAAAACTAATTTGTGGAAATTATCAACAACAGACTTTTTGGCACCATAAAATGGACTTTACGTGTATTGATGAATCAATGTTTTCTTTAGTTATTTTCACAACTGTTGCAATTTGACGAGAAGTGGTGGTAGCCAAAGCTCTACAAATATATGTGTTAAATAGTCTTACTGCTCACCTCATCATAATATGTGATGATAGAAAGTCAGTAATTATTCAAGTCATCATCAAAATGTTAGGGTTTTAAAGCTTGTCATGAATTACATTTCTTAATTTACTTCTTAATTATTTCTCAAACAAATAATTAAGAGATTTTAACTGACTTAAAAGCCTTTAAATATTGAGCATAAATAGATAAACATTGAGCAGAACTCAATAGACATCCCAATGGCATGTAGAAAATATTCAGCCTCCAGTAGGGGTCCTCCCACTAACAGCGAGGAGTGGAGGTGCCTGCTTTAAAGCAGAGCCAACAGCAGTCAAGACTCTCTGTTTGTGTCATGTATGATTTCATATTGTATATTTCCTCTCTTTAATTAGTAGGATTTTAATACCATGCTATTAGGAGGTAGGAGCCACAGATTCTGAGCTGGTAGATAACTTTTATGTTTGAAAGGTCTGTTGGCACGAAGGTATTTAAAATAATTAAAAATCATACAGTTAAGGATAAGTGCAGTCAGAAAGAGACAGGTTGAGTTTAAAATTAAATTGCCTAAATTAAGATTACGAAGCCAAAAAAAAAAAAAAAAAAAAAACAGTGATCCCACATTAAGTGATGGTCAGAAAAGTGTGTGTGTATACACACGTGTACATTTATTTTGAAAAACAAAGCCAGTAGCAAGGAGAAAATGTGTTACTACATTTAATAGTATATAGTTAGGATATATCCTATATAGAAAGGATATCGTTAATAGTAATATGAAAGAAAATGTATCAGCTAGTACAAATAATTTAAAATATATTTTTTATATTTTTTATATGCATACTTCAAAACAACTACTTAAGCAAAAAGTGAACAAACAATGAATTTATAAATAAACGTATTCTTAATACTGCAGAAAATATATATTGGAGAATTATATCTTTTCAGGAAATTTACCCTAAGCAGTGCAATAAAAAAAAGGCAATAGGAGTCGTGAATCTCGAATCACATGCATCTTTACTATTCATACCGGTAATTGACTACGGTCTGATGGAAAAGCGCCACAAACTTGATAAATGAATACTATTGTATCATTTTGTGGGACTGTGACTCTTCGGTATCTTGCTTTATTTCCACCTTTACTGTGATCTATGTGCTGTCAAAGAGCTCTGATTATAAACATCTTTGCTCTGCATCATTGTTAACATGGCTCGTTCCTTGGCTAATTTCATAGGTTTACTTTCAGAAATGAATCCTCTTAATCAAACTCCCTCGTACTAACTCTATCAAAGGGAAATGTTTCCGTTTATGAAACAAATTGCCTGATAATGAGGATAATCTTGCAAATATAAAAAAGGGAGAGTGGGGGAAAAAGAAAAGCTTGTGCTGTTCTGCCACAAGGGTTGAGTTAATTTAAAACATTTATAGAAGGAAATGAGCGTCTCCATCAAACAGCCTTCCCCATTTACATCTCTTGCATATAAGTCAATTTGCGAGTGCCCCGTCTCATAAATCAATGCCAGCGGATTGTGGTTTATACCAACAGACACTGGTGCACAATTGAGGTACCTGGGAAAGACTGTTCATATCGATCATTTAAAACTGAATCGATACAGATTTTGTAAGCAATTACACACACCTCATGAAGACTGGTAACCATAAAAGCAAGGAAATAAGCTTCCAACGGTCACATGCATTTAATAAAGAGCTCTTTGCAGCCCGTATGAATCAGTGTTTGATGCAAGATGTATAAATGTTTAAAGGAGGTGTAAGCAGAGTTGAGTCAACAAGTACTTCCTTTGTTGAAGTACACCCTGCAGACACAGCAGGTGCAAAGCGGTCATGAGAGAGCTAGCAAAAACACAGCACCTCATACAGGGAACTGGAAAATAATTTGCCATAGAAGAGAAAAGTGCTGCAGGCTTTCTCTGTCAATTCCACTCCTTTGGGTCAAACAAACAGCCTTCCCAGAGCCAGCTCAAAGGCTAGTGTCTGGTCAGCCAAGCTGAAAATGTCTGTTGTCCTGTGCTGCAATGTAGCATTTCATCTACCAGCTGTTTGCTCTTTGTCAGTGACAAAGAGTTGTAGTATGAGGAAGCATCATATTTATTGAGCAGATAACCCCAGTGTTCTCACAGGCCTTTCATCCTGCTACAACAGAGCGGCTTTGTTACGTTTTCATCAATTCAGATTCACAAATGTGTGTTGTAAATACAATCCTGGAGGAGGGGGAAGGACAGCACAAAAAAAGGACGTGAAAAAAGTTGTCTTGTGAGCAGTGAACCAGGTTTTTGTTCTATGAAAGCAGCAAAAAATAATTCTTGCGACACTTTCATTAAAGTTTTCATTCGGTTTTTTTTTTTGGTCATTTTTTTGTCATTTCTCAGATGTTCTTGAATGTGACTCGTTTCACCTATCGAAATTACTATATGTGAAGTTAAGTCATACTATACATTCTTGTAGACAAAAAAAACTTGTCATGCAAGTATATACATATAATAATTTCCTAAATTTGTACATATAAAAGTCTTTTTACTACCGTAGGAAAAAAAAAAAGTTTTATTTATATATATATACATACATACATACACACACAAATATACAGTGTTGCTATGTGCCACACATCTTCTCAGGAACTGTGAGATGATTTGCTGTCAGTTTAAATATTTTTGTAAAAAAAAAAAAATCTATCCTAAGCACTGCAAAAACAAAAAGCCCATTAAAGTTCTGAATCTAGATTCCCATGCATTTGTACTATCCACAACTTGAGTGAATAAACTTTTATTGTGCTGTTACTGCATATTTTTGCTGACAAAAGGCAAATGTAGAATTTATGTGACACTCAACATGCAAACTGACAAATAACTGGTATTATTTAAAACAAATATGGATAAAGCTCAAATAAAATGATCAATAAAAAGAAAACAATGTTTGGCTCAATGCAACGCAACAAAGTTAAATAATGTGATTGCATCTCTATCATCTGTCAGCATACGTTGAGCACAGCTTAAATAAATACATGAGAGTAGGTTTTGGCCTTCTATTTTACCAGGTTTGCATGTTAAATAAGATCATCTCTACGCACATTACTTTAGCTTAAATGTGTTTAATTACTTGATATTTTTGATGTGGAAGAAAACATGAAAGGTTGGGTTACTACATCATCCCAGTACTTAGTTTGCATTATCAAACTGACTCCTACGTTTTCAGCTGACACTCTTCATGTCACTTGGCAATTAATTTTTCCATTAACAATGAACTATTTGGCAGCCAAGCAAACAGATCAAAGAGGCGGACACTAAAAGACAACTTCAACAAACGAAGAAAAAAAAAAGAGAGAGAGCATCAACTGCTAATGATAGATTATAAATCATATTATCTCTCAGGCAGGACAACGTGGTTAATTAAAACAGGCAAGATGAAATCATATGCATATTTGCAAATGCAGCACATTTCTTATGATTATGCATTTACATAATATAATGGTCTTTCTAAAATTCTGTTCTAATTATTTTAGTGAGTCCCATTAGTCATTTGGGCTAATGCATACTCTAGATTGAGATGATGCCTTAAGGGTGACACCATGATTTTCAAAGTTTTAACTTTTATTGAAAAAAGACCAGCATTAAACAAGCATTTTACATTTTTCAAAAAAAATTATAATTGAAAGCTGTGAATGTACAAAGAAAAGCACGATTAGTCAGATTCAACAACATTGAAAATACTTTTAAATATCAAAATATAATTTTAAAACGTAGAGAAACACATGTACATACAGTCTTATAAGAGGCTATATGCTGTATTCCCGCCATACAGGACACAATGAGGTTGGCTTTCCTTTTCAGAGCCCCAAGAGCTACGCATCCTTCCTTCAGCCCTTTCTCCTTTTTTTCTGTTGGCTAAGGGCCCTCTCAGGCAGTGGCAGCGGGGGTAGCGGGGCGCCACGCGCTGAAAGCCCCCCAGCTCAGAGAGCAGCATGTCCCCCAGGCCATAGGCTTGCCTCCAGGGGCTCCGAGAGAAAAAGTGAAACCAATAGTTTATCCTCTAGCAGCAGGGCCCGCAGCACGCTCCAAGGGGGGGCATTGTAGCACATTACCAAGACAATGCTGCCATATGGGGAACAGAAGGAACTCCAACTTGCAGCCCACCAAAAGCAAGGCAAACAACCCAGCCTGATATGCAGAGAGTGGTCATTTTGGGTTAGCTGTTTTTAACATAACAACAGAATGAAACAGAGGAGTCATTTTGTTGCCATTAAGACTTATTATCTGGGGGGGGCCAAAAATTCATAGGCCTCAACCGTATAACTGGCGAATAGGTTAGGGGCCCAGACTGTGTAAATGACAATAGAGCTTTGGTTACATTGGGCTTTAAATCCCATCTAGAGAAGACACTTCTCTCCTTTTCATCCTCAGTGAAAATAAGCTTAAAAAGGTACAAAGAAGAGGAAATGAATACATGTGATATTGTCTGATTTAATGGGACACTTTTCTTCAATTTGCAGCTTAGAATCACCTGCCTTGTACAGTGTTGTCATGAAATGGCCAGAGTGGAGAAGGAGACGGAGCAAATCAAGATTGTGTTGCTAATGGTGATCATTTTAAGCGAAAAAATAAGATTAAGTTTAGTTAAACAAGCCAATTTAATAATATAACAATGTATTATTGTTATTATTATCAATATATATAATAAGAAAAATATATCTCCAATTAAAAAAGTACATAAGAATAATAAGTATTAGATTACAAGATAAGAAAAAAGATAATTTATAATTATATCTACATTTTACTATCAGAAAATGTAATTAACTCTTTTGTCATTTTCATGCCAAACAAAAAAAAAATTGTTTATCCATTACAGTTGGGCAGGAGGTTAAAAGGAGGCTCAGTCATTAGTTTCCAAGCTGTCAATAATTATTGGTCCATCTGTAAGCCAAAAAAAGGACTATTCTCATAATCTCCCTCACGATGGCTTGAAAACACTATAGACTCCAGGAAAGAACAGCAGAGCATATTGATCCCCAAGACAAATGCTCCTTAGAATGTTTACAGTCTAATTTGTTTTAATGATTTCCTTCCCTTCTAAGGATCATCCAGAGTCTAGGCTATCCGACTGAGAATAAGTAAATAAAAATAATCAGCAAGCAAATGACTAAATGACTTGAGAAACTCTGAAATACAAATTTATTTTCTATAATGTTTGTCAAATTTTGTATGTAATATATCCCAAATATATAATACTTTCGTGGTAGTGTGAATGACCAGCAGCAGATCTATCAGAAAATCTCTTCACCTTTTTAACATCCCTCCGTCTAATGCGCCACCATCTTCAGTTGACAAACAGCTGAGGAGCTTCCTGAGTCCATGTTCTTTTTACTAGCAATTCTTACTTTTTATCATTGAAAGCAATGAGCCAATCTGCAATTTATGCCAACCCGAGCACTATGAGTGTATTCAGAACCTGGTCACACAGCCAATCTCCTGCTAAGGAGCAGCGATAATGTAATAATGCCTCACTGATGTAAGGCCAGTAATGGAGCTGAACACCTCGCATTCATCTAACACTACCTGATCATTACTTGAACAGAATAATACATTACCCCTGCAAATAACTCAGTCTGCAACTCCATCTCCTAAATGCGCACTTCTTTATTGTGATGTGAGGGGAAAGCTTCTATGTGTGTGTCTGCACTCACTATAGAAGACACAGTCTGAAAGAGTATTAAATGCATCATACTGTATTAAATATTATACTGCTAAATGTATGATATCTTGTTTAACCTATATCTAAACGTAAACAGCACAAAGAGCTTTTTCTCATTGTTATAATGTACTGTATTTACAATAAACATAATACATAATAATTAGGAACAAATGAGAAAATAACTTAGCAAAACACAAATAAGAAAAAAAAATACCAACCCTCCAACAATAATTTCTACTCTCTAAATGGCATAATACATAATATTTCCATTTACATTTTGACTACTCATGTGAAAGCATAAGTAGACAAACTATAGATATTTTTTCGTTCACTTGACATTTTATTAGAATCAAAACAGTATAGAAATGTAATGTAATATAATATCATAATGAATAATTAGAACAATGAAAAAATAAATAAAAATACCAATCCAACAATAATTTGTTTCTAAATGAATTTCCATTTAGATTTGGTCATTTAATATAATATAATAAACAGAAAAATAGAAAAGACTATGGGTTTTCATCAGAAAAAAAAAAGTAGGTCCAGAAGGTTGCAACACTTGAAATACAAGATGGATTAGCCATTAACTGTATTTCCCAGTGACGGGCAACCTAACCTCAAAACAGAGACAGGCTACCGGCACAAGACATCAGCTGACGAAACTAAAAAACAGAGAGGGTTTATTTAGTCTCTCTATTGCTCTGCATTTAACCCACATCATACAATATCACAAAGTGCAAACAGTTTTTAATAACCAGAGGGTGTCAGGCTGCATCAGGAGGGCAGTCGACTGCTGCAGCATAACCAAATGTTACTGAGGAAAACAGCATGTCACAGTGCCGTTTGACATGGTGAAATGAGATTAGATGGAATTCATTTCTAAGTGGAGAAAATTACAGGCCTACTCGTGCTCCCTGCACTCTGGCCCACCCCCCCCTCACACCACAACAGAAGCAGTCAGGCATGAAAGCTGACATGCTCGTGGAATGACCTGACCGCTACTGCCACAACCGTGACTACAGGAGTAAACTGTATTGTTTTAAGCTCTAGGAGATACGGCGGAGGCTTGCGTGAATGGCCAAAAGATTGTGATATATTATTTATATATTACTTAAATATTCAAATGCTATCATTCATGCCATTTTCAATTATGTTGTATTGCAGCTGGCTGGAGCACCATGAATGTACATTAAGAAAAAGAAAAATCGTGTCACAATATAATCGCTACATAAAAATGCAACAATATTTATTGTGAATATCGACAATATGTATTAGTATAGTTCATCCAAAATTAAAGTTTAGACAGATTTAATTTAGCATTTTAATTTATTAAAATAGTTATACATTTAAAATAAAAAGTTCACTGTCTAATAAAATGCATTTAAACTTGTTAAATGCATGTATTCAGGGATGCATGTATTCAGCATGTGTGTCTAAAATAATTCTGTATTTTTAGCCAAATAGAATTATGAATATAGCTATTCTGGTGTCGTCATTACATGAAAGAGGACCAATTCCAAGCCAATTCAGCTGATGTAAAAACAAATGTGAAATGTTTTACAAACAGTATTGTTTATAGTATTTATTAGAAGTCATAATTTAAAATGATATAGTGACCCCTACAAGATATTCAATTTAAGTTCAGTAAATTGTGTGAATTCACAAATTTATTGGGGTTGGCTATGTTCCGATATTTAAAATCTCCCAAGGAGACCGTGACCTCCTTGGAATTTAAATTCATGTCTAAGTAATGCTTGAGCATTAAAATGACACCTTATGAAAGGGCCCCCAATCTTGTCTGAGCTAAGAAAAAGAGAAGTGTCACCCTCCCACAGGGAAGGGTCTGCTTGAAGGTGAGAAGGTTAGCAAGTCTTCTTGGCCACACAGATCTTGGCCTTGGAGAGACTGCCATAATGAATGCTAATTATATTGCCATCTGTGAGGTGGGCTGTGTTATGTAGACACCTGTTCATTAAGATGACACAGAAGATTTTGGAAAAACTTTCTTCCTCTGTTCTTTCTTTCCAAAAGAGCTTAAGAGAGAATGACGGATGTCGTGAGCCGTTTTGTACTTAAATGGATTATAAAACTCCATCTTCTGGCTATATGAAAAATACTAAACCCTGACAAAAACATCTGCTTTTGCAACTAGAATAAACATAACACAACAAGTCTGACTGATGTCCTCATTTAAACGATTCATCCTAAAACAGAACATGCCTGGACAGCAGGTGATTGATTTTTTTTCTGTAATACCTTTACAACTTTTGGGCCTCATTGGGCTAACCACATTAGGTGGAGGAGTTGAAGAGGAAGCCAATAAAATCCTCATGGATGTTTGCGCACTAGGATTGGAGTCTGTCAATTGACTGCCCCTAAGAGGTGATTTGCCATTACTGAGCCATAGGAAACAAATGAGGCTATTTCCTCTGCCAGCTTCCCATCTGAGCTGTCAATACACACTCACACATGGCAAGACGCTGAGAGAAAACCTTTCCATCCCAGTCAGAGGTGGACTACAGTTGCTTTTCTTCAAAAGAAAAAATAAATGCATTTTATTTCCAACCAGTATTTCACATAATCATGTTCTCTCTTTCTTTTAAATCCTTTCTTTCAGTGTACTAATGTTGAATTTTTAAAAATGCAGAAAAAAATCCAATTTGTTTAAAATTAAATTTGTTTAAAATTACATTTAGATTTTTTTTTTTAAATACGAAAAATAGCATGATTTTTATTTTTAGATGTCATTCTTTCTGCTGATATTCCTTGCCAAACATATCTTTCACTTAATGGGATAAGGTAGGCGGAATTAAGCAGTTAAATCTCTAAATCAGTAGGATATGCACAGCTAAAGCGATAACATCATCTTTAAAACTAAAGTGGTACAAATCTTGTTCGTATCAGCGTTAAAAACATCTCAAACACAGACAGCTTCAACTGGATAGAATGTGTTAAACTAAATGAACTGGAGGCATGAAAAACAAGCATTTAGCTTTAAATCCAGTTGATTTTTGGATGCGTTTATCTGTCTTAATGCCTTCGTCTCAGATTTAAGAGGCTGAAGATGCCTAAATGTCACATAATTCAAGATGTTAGCTTATGACTGCTCAGTTTCAAATTACCCCAGCATGTGATTCAAAACAGAAAACATGTTAAAGCAGCCCAATTACAGCACTGATTTATTGATTTTACAGAGTGAGATGAGGTTAAGTTGATGACAGGCTCTTTGACATATCACTGCCGCACTTCAAATTAAGTACTAAAGGACTATATTTCACAGCGATCACGTGTGACGATTCCCAATAAGGATACATTTTTAAAAGGGTTTGGAAAACAGCAAATCGACTTAACTCTGACAAAATAACTGCCTCACAAAATACATCACCCGACCTGGTTATGCTGTTACTGTGAATAAACATTTTACCAACATGCAAATATCTGACCTTTACGTTAATAATGCAGTGCAGAAACAGCGGAAAAAAGACCATTCTGTCACACAATCCCACAGCAGATTACTAAAATAGGCCAACATGTTATAACGTCTGCCACCACATGCAAAAAAAAAAAAAGCCTCAGATTCTAACATATGCTCAGGTGAATTGAGTCCTCAGGCTCCAATCTGCCTTTTCCAGATCTCAAAGACAAATTGAAGGGGCCATCTCTCTCATTAAAAAGTCTAAATAACCACCATATGCATTGCTATTATTAGAGGGGTAACAGAACACTTCCCATTTTCAAAGTTAAATTATCAAGTATAACCTTAATTGGTGAGAAGCGTTGTTTAGTGGATAGTATTAAGAGGACACCGAGAAGATAATTCAACAGATGGCTTAGTCTTATGACTTGTGTTAACACCTTCGATGTTTAATGAAGTGATAATTGCTTTTCTAATATATAATGGGACTACCAGAATACCAGCAGTAATGCAAACAGATTAACGCACTGAAGACAGATAAACACACATGGTATTCAATGTCACTGTTAAGTAGCATGAAAAACAAAACAAGGTGGGGGACACAAAGAACGGTCACACTAAGAAGCACATAAACAATAAGGTTGAAGTTTCTATTCACTTTCAGCGGCATTCTGGCCTCAAATGCTCGGGAGATTAGACCGTGCACAAGATGACATGGGGGGTGGGTGTAGAGAGAGAACGAGGGGACTCCTTTATCCTTGTCTGGTAACATCTCAAAGGATAGGGGAAGACATGTTGGACTTGCCTGAGATCATTCAACTCTAAAAGCGAGCTGAATGAGGATGGCGAATTAAGGTTGGTGAGTTAAAGAGGAAGTTATAAATTTAGCATGTTAATAGGTTTATTTTGATGGCCTGCCTCAATAATCTGCATTATACGTAAACATGTGTTTATTACATTTATGAGGTCTATTCCTGTGATACTTCAGTACAACAAAATCACAGTACTATATAAAAAAAGAATATTTATTTGGAACTATAAACCATATTCAAATAAATACATTGTCGACACCTTAGAATGTAATAGAACGTCGTATTAATTTATACACTACAAAAAGTGAAAAATACTATGTTTAAGCCCCCAAATATTTTCAGATATTTTCACTGGCATTCCTATATAAGCAATATAACTAGGTTGACGAACTACAACACAGCTAAATAGCTTATATGTTCAATTGTTGCCTTACCTCTAGCATTAGGAAACCGCATTCGCCTTTGAATGCCATTTCAGGAAAAAGAAGAAAAGTCCTCTGTTAAAAGTCCAGTCCGTTCCAACAGACACTGAAAATGAAGATAACATTGAAAGGTTAAAATAAAATAAAAAAAGTCCCAAGTCCTCAACACCAATTTTCTCTTTCCACTTATTTACTTACAATATATTGAAATTGATACTATAGTATTCTCGAAGAAAAATGCTACAACTAGCAGGCAGTCATCTTGGTACTACAAGTTATGACAATAACTGACAAATTATCACAATTAAAGTAGGTCAGAATAGTTGTACAAAATCTTTCAAATTGTTGTGAATAAGTGAAATATAGTGATTCACAGTTAATTCAGCTACCACAAAAAAACATTAGGAAACCCATTCTATTAAGAAAATGGTCAATATAACACAAAATAATGATGAATTGCAAGGCATTAAACTGTGAAAATTCACCATAACAGAACTCTATAGCCTATTATCAATCCACAAGTGTAAAATCATTTAAACAGGATAGTGGGAATATTGTTCATTTTATTTTAAAAATGTATAATAAGACAGACATACTGTAAATTCACCATTAACTTTACTGTATAGTCAACTCTGAATAAAGTGTAAAGATATTTACATTTAACAGGGATCTTTTTATAAAATATGCCTCTGTAAAAATAGTGATATTTCTATCATTGTCTTTCCTTACGCCAGTCTCAGAGTATTGCCACCTGTGCAAACTGCAGTTTATTAAATTAAGTGCTTTTTAAGGTCAATATATTTTCCTAATAGCTTGTCACTTTTTATCACCATGGGTTTAGCTGTACCTTGATTCCCCCCCCCACCCCCCACCCCCCAATTCAGTAATTGTGCTCAACTCTGTCAGAGCTAATAGGCTCACCCTGTAATGTTTTTCAAATTTCAGCGTAGACCGAGCAAGTAATGCTTTGCATGCTTAAAATCCATTTCCATAAGTAAGTGCAATTTCCGTACAGTTTGTTGCTGTTTAATGAAGTGAAATCTTGTTTGTATTCATCCCCATTTCACAAGAAAAGCCACTGGAGCATAAGTGTCAGAATTAAAACAAATTAAAATTAAAGCTCCCGCTATCTTCAACTGAACACAACTCCACTATTCAACTGAAACACGGAAGTCTTTGCATTAAATGCATTAACAAAATTTAAAGACCTGCTTTCCACTTTTTAAATGCAACCACTGCTTTTATTATTATTGTATTATCACAACTATTTAAGCAGCTTTAATGATGGAACATGCAAATGGTGTGGAGTAGAGAAAATGGCTAACATTTATTTATCCTGGCTGTTCCCATGTCTTGTTGGTGCCATTAGAACAGCTCGCTGCATCCCATTCGCTCCCATTATCTCAGCTATCAGCGAAGCCCAACCAGATTCAAGCAGGGCCATAAATACTTCCCCTGGACCACATACGGCTTCCACATCATCTCCCAGGCACAGCTTAATGACAGGGAAAAAAACACAATGGGTTTTTGCTCTCTTTTCCACCCTTCCTTCTTGTGCATTTCATATCGATGGCACAAAATATGTACAGAGGCAGCAACAAAGTTACATGTAGTTAAAAAGGTACATTAAACCATCATTTCCAAATTCTCTGACATGATTGATGGATGTAATCATGGTGCCCTAATGCACAATTCAGGCATCTATGTTTTACAGCACCAGGGTAACAGACCAGAAGGTACATAGGGAATGAAACAGCACTAGATGAGAGAGTAGGGGGGGGGGGGGGGGGGGGAGTGTGCTGGCATCAACAAAGCAGAGCTGGACATACATGACGCTTTAAATGGCGAATCTAGGAGTGTGGATTCCTCCATTATAGTTAATGAATCCAAGCAAATGATATTTGATGTGTTAAATGTCTGCTACACAATTAGACATCACAATGAGCCTCATTAAAGCTCATTGGAAAATGGCATTAGAAAAGCACTCAGGTATGGCTCACAACTGGAGGTCAAATAAACGGTCAATGAAAGGGCACTGCTTAAGAGATCATTTATGGGACAGGTCACAGGAAAAAAAATTAAAACCGGATGTTGTTTACCAGTGTTGGGAGTAACCAAATGCAGCGACACTACTAACCTAACAACATTTTCAGTATTGTGAACATAATTCAGCTGCTTTTAAGGAGCTCATCAAGTTAAAGGTAGAGTAGGCAATTTTCGAAGAGGCTAGCAATAGTGATCTGGCTTTGAAACCTAACCCTCTTCTAAGCCACGCCTCCTTCAAACCACAGGAACATGGCTCATATCTCAAAAACATAATACTACAATAATAATGAACCTAAACAACTTAGAGAGCACTGACCTTTACAACACCTACAGCTCCGGTGTTGATAGTGTGCTATTGAAAAGTATAAATACGAGTCACGAACCGCTCCGATTATGAAGTCACAGGTTTCCATCTCTTCAGACCACTTAACTTAGTGATTGCTGTCAGGACTTTCAACAACAAATCACCTACCCTTAAACCAGGTACAATTTGCTAAACGGTGTCGCTACTCTTTTTACTGGGGCACGAGCCTATGTAAAATATTACTGATAAATCCTTGTCTAATGAAGGAAATGACTTGATAATTATTTTCCTTCAGTAATCAATCTTGTTCTCTATCAGCTGTTTAGAATGTCATTGGAACGTCGACATCATTCTATTGAATCAGTCCATCCAAACTTTCGAATCATTCTGCAGTTCATGTGAATGAACAATTAAGAATGATTCACCAATTCTACTCCCGTTGCATTATATTTTTGACTTGGTTATGCAAATTATTGTTTGTTGAATTTAAATCAAGTTGAATGCTGTCACTCTGAGATAAACTAAATTCAAAAAGGCATTTTGGTTTTTGTGCTTGCAGAAGTACAGTTGACTCATTTAAATAATATGATTTTATATGATATGAATATGATTGTATTTATTAAAACATATTAGGCCACTATTAACTTCAAACTACTTTTTGTTTTAAGCTTGTAGCCAAGTACTTTTTTTTTTTAAATAGTAGCTTGTCTGTAAATTAACTACTTGATTAGTTCGTAGCTTGGCAAAATACAGTTTCAAAGCAGCGTCCCCAACACTTGACTTTACTAAATTCACTAAGAAAAACATTTCTTTGCTACTAATGGTAATGGATTCTGTGAAATCCGTCTAGGAGGTTTAGCAAATACTTAAGCTTTGTAATGACAGGATTTGGGGGATTGGCTGAGATAGATGTCATACAAACACAGGAAACACTTTCATTAGATAGGGGTGAAGAAGTAGGGAAGGAGACGTGCACCTTGACCTTTTTGAGGATTATTTGGCCCCTTGTGCACCACAGGGGAAAATACACAGTAAACACACTGAGGTCATAGTCCTGCATTAATTTACCTCCTGTGGTGGGCAACACTAGTAGATGTACTCAAAAACATCAAACAAAACAAAACAATCGTTGGTGCATCTCGTTCGAAGCTTTCCATCAATCAACATTTGTTTTGCCGGCTGATGCACATCATCCTCACACAGGAAAATCATGCACTATGACACACCGTGTGTGTGAGTATCACAGGTTTGAAAGATACTCATTGACAAGTCTGAGCTTGTCACTCAAGCAGTGCTGTGGCACAATGTCGTGTGTTTGTTTGGGTAATGCTTGAGAGGCGTATCTAACGCCACCCTCTAAAATGCGCTCAGGTGTTAAGGACTGTACACATTAAGACCATGAGCCTTCCTCTTCCTCAACCCAAAGACCCTGACACAGAGGACAAAGTGTGTGCCTCATTTCCTGCTCCTAATCAATGTTTACACCCATTGGCGTGGCGACAAGCGCGTAGGGGTGCATATAAATCACCAGCTGACGGCGCTGTGCAAAGCATCAAGAGATCTGGCGCTTCTCTTTTCCTCTCTCTCGCCCCTTTTTACTGCTTATCTGTTTCAGTGGTGACTCTCTCTCTCTCTCTCTCTCCCTCTCTCTCTCTAATGGGTGCTGTGGAATTACAGCTAATTACGGATGTAAATGGACCTGAAGAGTGACAAAGAGCCTGCTTGTAATTCCACTCTAAATTGTCTCTTACCTCAGCAGAAAATTTATCACAGGAGACAATGTCAACTTTTACAGGGAAGGGCTATTTGCATTTGCGCATTCATTAGCGGGGCATGATCACAGGGCTGGCAGTAATGGCAGGAGAAATGCTGCACACCCGCTTCCCGCTCCCCACCAAGGCACCTGATAGGGGATAATCTGATAAGTTCCCCCTCAACAGTCTGCCCCCGACTCAAAAGGAGCAGGAGGATATTATGGGATGGGCGGAGAGGGATCTGACACAAATGCCTGATGTTCTGACAGCCTCTGAAAGCCAAAGTGAAGCACTGTGTAATCACATTCCATTTTACATGGCAAAAGACCAGTGAGCACAGCGCCACACAAACAGACATCGAGAGGCTGAGCGCAGTCATACCCGGATCCGAGATCCATGCGTAAAAAAGACGCTCCCGACCACGTTTCCAAACGGAGCGCGCGGTGACTGGTGCGACAGGGAACCTTGTTGTGATTTATGTTGCTTTAGATATGACTGCTACTTACGCAGTAGCAAGACATCGATCTGACAAAGCAAACAATAAAGAGGGAAGGAAGATGATGTGCTTAGTGAAGTGAAGAAATGGAAAGTGTACCTATAAGAGCTAATTATCTGCACACATAATTCTTCAGGTTAAGACAGGGGGCTTGAATGCAGGCCAGCAGGCTTGGGTTCTGGGAGATGACTGTGTCAAAGGGCAGGAATGAAAGGGGGGAACTGCGGAGACCCCGGCCAACCAGACAAAACTGCATTACGGCAAAAAGATACATACCGTCATCTAAATCACAATAAATACACAGCTCTTAAATCTTTTGTGAACCTATGAGATGTGCACCAGCCTATTGTCTTCCAAAGTGACTTTTGTTGAATTCAATTTATAATATTTCAGTTCATGTATTCCCTATAAGCAAAACTATTACCGTGGCATTGCTAGCATCATGCTAATTGCCTGGTAGACGGGTGCAGATTACGGCTGCAAGGTTTAGTCATAGGAGGTTTCAATAAGTTAACCTTATCCAAAATAAACGATCTGTAATAATTTAAAAGAGGCTTTGAAATAAGGGAGCTGGCTATAATAAAAGCTGCTGCAGGAACTCGCAACTTTTACAGCACTCTGTAACAATCATTGAGTGTGTTCACAACCCACAGTATGAATACAGATAGCCCATTACAACCCAACCTCCAAAGGCAGTGGGGGGAAAAAACGCATTATTTGCTATGATTATATCCTATCTTTTGGATTCATTCGTTGCTATAACTGTTTGGAGGTTTTAATTAGATGTACACTCTGGGCGGTTAGCATTGTGTCGTTAATAACAGCATATAAAAGCAACAGAAGACAACCGCTGACACTTTTAATAGTTGGAGAAACAAGATACAATATGCCAGTGGTGCCAAGAACAGCTCTATACTTCATGATAGCAAGTATATGTCAAAAGCACAGACATTAGCACAACATACAAGGTCAATGGAAGATTACAAAATTCTGTCAGGACGTTCCATAACAGGTGAAACACGTAATGACATCACCGTGGAACCATGAAAGACTCAATTGCATTCTTAAACATGCTTCAGCATAATTATGGTACCTTTATTTTTAAATGAATGCTCTAAATCAGTTGAATTACAGTATAACTGTTTGAGTGGTTAAGGGGGAAGATGGTATTTATGGAATTTTTGCTATTTGTTAATTTACTGTTTTTTTTTGTTGTTTTTTTTGCACTTGTATGATTTATGTAACTGATGAATTCAAACATCCTGAGAACACTGTATGCCCATATTAACAAGGACTTGCATTCTGGGAAAAGATCCAGTAGAACATTGGCAGCAAGTTTACTGGGACATGTCCTGGCACTACATTGGAGTGCTAAACAGTGTTTATTTTATCTACTCACAATTGCACCACAATTTCTATGTTAAAATGCTTACAGTATATATAGCATTTACACACAGTAATTACTACATTTTAAATTACGATATTTAGTAGTTTTAACATTACAAGCACTAATATTTATCCAATGTACATTGACATACACATCAGTTCACTTCCATGCAAAAGATTGAGGTCGATAAGAATTTTTAAATGTTTCAAAAGTCTTTTATGCTCACCAAGGTTGCTTTTATTTGATCAAAATACATTAAAGACAGTAATATTGTAAAATATTATTACAATTTAAAATAAATGCTTAAAATGTAATTCACGGTATTTTAAAATGATGCCTGTGATCATTACTCTGCAGTCTTCAGTGTCACACGATCCTTCAGAAATCATTATATGATGTGATGATTTGGTGCTTAAAGTGCATTTCTTATTATCAATGATAAACAGTTGTGGTGCTTAATATTTTTGTCGAAACTGATTTTAAAAAAAAATCTGTATTCTTTAGACGGTTCAAAACAACAGCATTTATTTGACAGGGAAATCTTTTATACATTATACATTAAAACATTATAAATGCCTGTCACTTTTGATCAAATTATTATGTCTTAGTTAAATAAAAGTATTCACTTCTTTAAAAAAAGAATGTATCTTTTTGACAATGAACTTTTGAACAGAATGTGTATTCATACATTATATATCCACACAAAATAAGTAATCTATTACAGAATCTAAATTACAAAATATGTTAATTGCTTACATACAGTATATATTCATGTACATTTTAAAATAAAAAATCCATTTAAATGCGAATATAAATGCTTATATTTAGCTTTTATAAGCATTTATATATATAAATAAATAAATATGTGTGGCATCCTTTATGATATATGCTTTTATATTTGAAGATGATGAGAGAACCAAAATAAAGGAATAAAGAATAAATGTTAGATAAAAGACACAAATAGAGAGCTAATTGTGCTATTGTATGTTTCACAGCACTACATCAGAGGGGTTGCATTGGGGCTGATCTGCTCTAGTTAGTCATTAGACAGAAGCAGAGCATTCCACTTCCTCAGCCTTTTGGCAGACATGCAACTGTGCACTTGCTGGCGTTCTGACTGCCGCATCTGAAGCTTGGGCTCTCACAGCTGTACAAACAGCGCACAGCTCCGAGCGGCCATCTTGACTAAAGCGTTTATGGGATGCCAGCAGTCGTAATTACGCTTTGATTTGTAGATGCTCGTTCTGTGCCTTTATCTACCCATGTCAAGAGTCACTGATAGAGGGGAAGTAGTTTGCCCGGCCCACACCGTCGGAATTCAAAGTGCTCACTAATTTCAAAGGGCGATTCATCTCCCTCCTCTTTGCATTAATTCATGGATGGTGCTCGTCGCTGTGCTACAAGAGATGGGTCCGGGCTGCTCTCTGAGCACATGCGGTAATCTCAGGTCTCCTCTGCCTTTCGGTGACCCCAGCCGCCCCGGCAAGTGTCTAGGGCCACTCTCCCCTCACACTTTCATCAGAATCCTATTTCCTCCCCTGTAAGGCAACCCAGGCTGAAACACTACCTCTCATACTACTGATTTTCAGTGCACATGATGGATGAATCCCACTCCGACTCCCTCAGCCTGTCTATCAGACTCCAGCGATTAAAACGTACAAATGGCCGGTGCCCCCCCTTTTCCCAGTCACCTCCACTGCCCCTTCATCCCCTTCCTGCATCACACTCTCTCTCCTCTGCCGCTCTAAAGCCCCAAACACCGCTATTCATCTTGCTGAAAAAAACATCATTTATTTTGTACTTCCCTGATAATTTACTTTTTTCTTTCTTTTCCTTTCTACAGGAATTCTCCATTTCCCTATAAAATGAAAATTCATCTAGAATTACATCTTATGTCATCATTATGTTTATTAAGCGTGGATGATGTATATGAACAGCGCTGGCTTGCCGCTGAGTGCTTAATGATGCATAAGATTAAGCCGAGGCTCTCAGCTGTGCTGTGACTCCCCTCTGGTTCCCATGCTGCAGTAGCATGCTGGGAGAACAAGCTCCAAACGGCCATCAGGTGAATGGAAATAGCACTTTGTGTGTGTGTGTGCGCGCGTTTGCCCATCTATCCTGAATTTTTTATTTATTTTTTTGCATTTGAGTGCATGACAGAAAGAATAAAAGAACAAAAGAGGAAATGGATCGCATTTGGACACCTCCAACTCGCAGTTTGTCCAGCTGCATTACATAAAACAATGTTGTCTCCGTTCCACTTTGTCTACGTGCCCCTCTATCTCTAAACCACCCACATAAGAGAGAAGCTCTTTTCTGTCTCCCCATATCTGGCTCTCACTCTGTCTTTTTTCGGTCTCTTCATCTTTCTTCTCTCTGCAGCCAGACTAGCGCGCTCCGGCATTCTCTGACAAAAACATTATCCTTCTGCTGCTAAACAATCCAATAAAGCTCTCTACGGGGAAGAACTTAACCTCTTGTCTCGTCTGCTGATGCTTTTCCAACCACGTGACGCCTGCTACAGTAAATTCAAATCATTAGTCTTCTCACCCCCATCAAAAAAAGGGAAAAAACTTCTATTAGTAATGGAGACCTCGTAAGAGACCTTCCTCCGAGAGGACTGCCTTCCCAATTCCCAGTGGAAAAATCCAGCGCAAAAAACTAATTCTACTTTTAATAATCTGTCATGAGGACCAGAGGCAGTCATAAATTATATGGGGAGCATGTGCGAGAGCGAGCCACAAGAGGGAAATCGGAGGAGGGAGGAGAGAAAAAAAATAAAAATCAAAGCCCAAGTTTGACAAAGTTTGCTGAAGATAAATAATAACTTACAAACAGGATTAGTTGTAAAGTCACAGGCGAGCGCACAGCCGAGCGCTTCCCATCAGCCCATGCAGAATGAAGAATTTACAGCTACACCTGTCATTAGCTCCCCCCCATCTCATTCCTCTTTCCAATGCAGCCCCCCTTTTTCATATTCATTATCCCTCTGCGTTCTTTTCCACACGTTCTGTCTTTTATCATTAACCCTTTGTGAGAAGCCCACGATAAAAGGTCCCGAGGATGCGTTCAAGCCTCGTGTGGGAGGACACACTGAGAAAATGGACAGGGTAAATAAAGACGAGAAACATGGCAGACGTTCACAGAGTTAATCGCTAGCTGAATGAGTATGCGGGGGTCTTAACGACCGCCTCCAGTCACCCAGGCACTTGGGCCGATTCATCAATGGGATATCAATGGGAATCATCCACGGGGGATACTTCCGTGATGACTGTGTGCGTATGTCGCCGTGTGCTTGGGAATAGACGGGCTAGCGGCTGCAGGCTGTGCTCTTTGTCCCTGTGTCAATATCTCGGCAAACTATCGACATGCATCATAATCCTGCCTCTCGATCAAGCGCAGACTAAAGAACAATCTCCATTAGATGACGGTGCCGGGGTTGGGTGATAAATGCCCCCTGACGGTGGGGAAGGAACTGCGTAAAATAAAGAGGCATGTTCCTACATGTCTTGTCAAAATTGTATTGATTTAATCATCTCCAGAACCACACATTCTTGGCTACTGTAGCGTGCAGTAACCTGGGCTCAGTTTGCAGTCGCCGGGCACACAGCGCTCTCCCTCATTGGCTTTACAGGTGATGAAATACACAAGGAACGGATCCCTAATTTTTCCCCCCTCTGATGCTGGCCCAACAAAAACACTGGCAATCCCATTTCATTTCTATTTAGAGGCTGAGGAAGTCTATATATAACACTCAAGCCTAAGCACCTCGCTGGTGACATATCCAGCGGATGGGGGGTGGATAAATAGCTCTAGTTCTTCATCATGGAGACAAAGCCGGTGTATTCCCCTGGCCGGAGAGCAGCGGCCAGAGGTCTGCCCCGCTTATTTAACAGCAGGTGTTTGGAAAAACACTCACCTTGGGAAACAACTAGATGCTCTTCTCCCTCAGCTCTCAAGTAAACAATCAATCTGAGGGGTCTGGAAGTCGCGTCCCTCTGTGGAACAAAGTCATTGAAGCAGGAACTTCTTAGTCAGTCGAATTATTGCACTGTGATCATCCCCCCACAAGCATCAGACTGCTAGAAACTTGGTCTGTTGGATAACACAAACAAAAATACATTCTTGATCAGTACTAAAATACCCAACATTCAAATCCTATTGGAGGTTACAGTGTCTTAACTATGTTTTAAATATGCACAAGACATCTTAAATAACAACTAAAGTGAAACAGTAATGAAGCTGTTGTAATAAAATGAGATTCTAATTGTTTTGTGGCTATGCATTCAATTAAGGTATCAGATTAAAATCCTCAATGAGAAAAGTTATGAAGCAGTCCACTACTCATAATATATATTTTTTTAAACAGGTTAAAAGACCTAGATGGAAATGAGATTACTGATTCCTGCTGAAACACATGGCTCAGAAAGTCAAGTCCTCAATTTTCATCCTTTCTTCAATTCCAGCAAAGGAACTCAATCATATTGGGACGGTAATACAAGCCAAGGACAGCTCACTCATTCTCAATCCTGTCCTGGTTAGAGGAACGCTTGCAGAGCACTAAAACACTGTGTGTTCAATTCAAATGGGAGAAAGCAGAGGCCAGCTAGATTCACCATGATGTCTGTGGTCTGATAGATCACCTTCCTCAGTAAGGACAAAGAGAATGAAGATGACTGTGCTGCCAGCCACAATACAGATGAGACCAACACCTCTGAGTAAGTGGAACACTAGCTGTCTGACTGTCCATTTGTTAAACCTCAGACAACAAAGACAGAGCGACTAGAACATTGCTTACATGGTGACACAATCATTGGTGACAAAAAAACTGTCGTTAGATTCAGTAAAACATTAAAGAACAGAAATATTTTTAGTTGTGGCAGATTCTTATTTTATTTTTCTATTTCATAGCCCAGGAAACGTAACAATTAAGTACGGGCATCAACTTTATTTCAGATGTTTCTCTAGAAGAAAAAAATGAAACTCTACCAATTACTGATATACAGTAAACGATGATTGAATGATGATACAGAAAATTATTGTGGATGGCATCGCTCAGATTATTCAGTTTTGGAAGAATTAGATTCTAATATTATTACAATTAAATATTTTAATTTGAAGTCTTTGAGTAGAACAGACGTTATTGGGATCACTTCTGCAAGACATGTGAGATTATTTCTGGGGGGGATTTATTATTATAAAGCCCTTTATTATTCTTTCTTTCAGAATATAGAAAATGTAATACAGAAAACTGTAAATTTGCTATCCATGCTGTATATACAGCAGTGGCATAAAGTGATGCCTAGAGGGAATATTTGTGTTTTTAATCACCCTACACGTTCCATCAAAATATGAGTAAAATATTTTAAATATGAGGGAAAATAATATACTAAATTTGGTTAAGGTATTTATCTGACAAAAGGCAACTACAGCTACAGATTTAATTTTACTATGCACAAAATAATAATAATAATAATAACAATGCACAAAAAAAAAAGATCAGGAAACAGCATTCACTGACTAACCAACATAATCAGGTTTATCAGTTTAATATTTCGATGGTTCTCTTCTCTTTACACAATTTGACATTTCATTACGTTATCACATAAAACAAGTGACTTCAAGTGCAGCTACACAATATGCTTACAAAATATGGTGATGCCAATTTTCCACATTATGTACAATTTATCACATTTTTATGTTCATTTGAATACATTAAATAAATTACATTTTTTAAATATACAATATACAATGCATATTTATTTACAGTGCCATACTCTAAAAGACCTTAAAAGGACCAGATAAAAACTTTCAGTGGATCTTTAGGCAAAATGGGAACAATATCCCCTTTAAGTTCTGCCAAGTTTCTTTATCCAGGCACAGCAAAACGAGATGTAGCCGAGTGGGGTGGGGGTGAGCTTTCACTCTGTGTGTGAACAGTAGTCATATATTACAGTGCTGCTGGATCAGCCGGGGCAGTAACTCATTCTGTTCCTGGTGCCTGTTCCATCCTACCTTACTGCCAAGGAGTCACTTCAGAAGGTCATCCCTTTCATCAAGTATTCTATTTGCATCCAAAATTTATGTACATGAAAAATGTGCTGGAGTGTTTGCCGAGGCCCAGAGAGGTAGATGAAATTTCTGTAGCCTGATGCACGCTAACCTTTGCAGATGGCACTGCTATTGCTGAAAAATGGATTGCTTAATAAAGCATATCATCCGACATATTTGCTGCTTGGCTGACCAAATAGAGGTTGTTTTTTGCACAAATTTCTTTGTCAAATTTGTCAATGTTCATGTCATTTTTGTTTTAGGTCATGGAATGCGGCGGAAATTCCAAGCGTGTCACGCAGGACCAATTTGTAGCCGCTTCTGGGGATGAACCGATATTTTCCACAAGGTTTATTCCATAATAAGACAAAGCTGGGTCCTGGCTCGATGTGAATTTCTTTATGTATTTCTGATTATTGCCTGGCCAGCGGTGGGCAGGACGGACTGTGATAAAAACCAGCCAAGCTGATTAATAGGAACATCATAAGAATATTACCGATAGCACCTCATCTTATATCTGTGTGTAATTTAGTCTGTCTTTCTGGACATGCCCATGTAATTATGAGCAGTGGCTCGAGCAAGGTGGAACGTGCTAAGGCACCGAAACAGACTTAAGGAAGCATCTTAATTTCGAACCTAGTGAAAGCCATCGTTGAGCATCACATTCAAAGTACACCATAAAAGTGAAAAGCGAGTGATGAATGGCCCATCCCAGCATGTGGCGCTTTCATACTTTCGCCTGCTCTAAAGAGTTCGGCACTTTGAGACATCTGATACAGAAGAAGCTCCCCAGACTCTGTTTGTGAATGTCTTTCATCAAACTTGCATATGAGAGCAGCCACGTGCTACATAGGCTCTTAGCCACACGCTTTGCCTCCTCTGATGGTCCGGCCAACCAATCCATCTTCCTGAGTGCTCCCACAGATGAGAAGTGGGCACTAGGCGCTTTCGTCGCTGAGCTACAGCAGGAGATGAATTGGAGTGCCATAGCCCACCTCCAGACTGTCCCAGTATAGCAATCTGGACCCCAGCACTGTGCAGTGAGGGACGGTCTTATCCTTCCATCCACCCAGAGAGGAGGCAGACTCACCCAGCCCCAGGAGGCCCAGGAAGCATGGAGGCGGCCAGAACACTGCCTGCTGGGGCCTTCCACCCATTCACACAGGCAGACCAAGGGAGGTGAAGCGGACACATAGATCTCGAGGCAACTGCAAGATGCTTTGATTGTTGTTCTGCTGACGATTTCCGACTATATACTAGAATGAAAGATGACCGAAGTTGCATCTACAACATTGAACGGAAAGTCAAAGCAACTCACTTGTCCCACTGTGAACATCAAAATTGTTTTATTGAAATGTAAATCTATATATATATATATATATATATATATATATATATATATATATATAGAATTAAAATCTATATAATATCATATAAACACTGTAAAAAAAAAACATTTGAATGGAACTTTACATTTGAATTTTTTTTTTTTTTTTGTGCATGTTTGATGCATCAGGATTTTATGTCTGACAGAGTTTGGTATAGTGAGAATATGTTACTCATGCTTGAGACCCACATTGAGAAATAAGGAATGTGGTGTGATTCCTCAAAGAGTAAGATTATAATGTATAATGCACAATGCAATGCAATACAATGATGATTGAGAGATGTATAAACATTTCTCAAAAGCCTCATTTACCATATTTGATACAATTTAAGATTATTTTTTTTAAAGGATGGATAATTAAGTACACCTACGTTGCTTCAGTCAAGTAAATGTGCATCTAGAAATATGAATAACCATTGGCCTGTAAAATATATTATATACAAATATATAAGGATTTCGCTGTAAAAAAGATGTGTACCGCAACTTGAAGGAGGACATTTTTAGAATAATACTAAAAGCCCTTTTCTTGCTAAAAAGTATGAAGTAACGTGTACTGCAAATTTTTTTCCATTAGCAAAGTTTTCATTATGTTGATAATTTAGTCTTTAGAAATTTGTATATAAAACATAATACAGCAGGCTTGGGTTAATAATTAATTATCAATAATAATATTGATATTCAACAATTTATCCACAACCTTTAAAAAAACATTTTTAAGTATTTAAGAATACAATATTTAAGTTTAATTCTTGTGTCCAAACATAAAAAGTTCATTTTAATATATTAAAAAAATCAATTGAGACACGGATTTGAACTCAACTGCCTTATATGAACTTCAGCGAAGTAATAATTCATGCTATACTAAACATTTCTTGTAAAATGTCACTTTGCGTTTGCAATTAATGTCAGAATTAATAAGCTATATATCTAGACTAAGGAATCAACTAATGAAACTCTTGATACCCAAACAATGAATCATGGTGCAGCCTAGAATGATGGGAAGGTAATTGAAGTAACACACTGGCAAGATGCTTGCACTTTGACCACGTAATGCTTCATTTATGTGAAGAGAGATAACTTGGGTAACAGATAGACATGTTAAGGAAGGAAAACAAACAAACCTGATCAGCCAGACACATGGAAACATACAGTAGCTACACACAAATGTTTAGATGAATGAGCACACAAGCACAAGCCAAGTGACTTGCATGTGTAGGCTATCGAATTTATATTGCTCTCTCGCTGGGAAATTCTCAAGGGAAAAAAAGCACAGCAACTAAATACCTGACCCCTGTCAAGCTTTGTAAAAAGCCTATGTCCTGTCCTTTGGCACCGGGCTACTGTCAGTCTTTCTCTCTTGCTGATAGCATCAGGGAGCAGGGTGGCCAGACACGCAAGACAGGGAGCAAAAGTTCTAGAGGAGGACGTTGTGTTATATTACCTCCTCTGTCTGGTATCAAGTGTCTTCCATCTTATGTTAGGCATGGCCCTCTGATCAAAAGGCCTCCTGAAGCAAAGGATCACTGTCTAAAGAAAGCTGCTACAGGTAAGAGTCCAGACACTAAACATTGCCATGCCTCTTTGACACTAGTACTGGTCCGAAATGCAGTTAACCCCTTGGGAAAATGCATTTTCATTACCATCTACATGCAATAGATCTTGTGATAAATTGTCTCTAAGAGTAAAAAAATGTTTCAGACATTTTAAGGAAGTTTTTAAGGAACACTTCACACAAAAGTGAAGTCAAATGCTATCATCATTTACTCACCCACAAGTCATTCTATACCTGAATGACTTTCTTCAGTGAAAGACAAAAGGAGAACTTTTTAATTATTTATATTCTAATATGGCATTTTATTCTAGTCTAAAGAAATGTTTTTCAAATATTATACATACACATATATATATATATATATATATATAAACTGGTATTAAAATAGATACTTTTTAAAATACAAAATGTAGTAAAAATAATAATAATATTATGTAAAAGAACAATAATAATAAGAGGTTAGTTTGATAATAACATTTTAGAATTCAACATAGTTACAATGAATAGGTACTGGAACTTAAAAAAGAATGCAAAAAGCACCAAAAAAAGTATAGATGAAGTACATTAAAAGTAGTCCATACTCCTTGCACTATATTCTATGCCATATATTCTTTTTATGGAGCCAGATAAAAGAACTAAAAAGAAATGTATTATTCACTGCAATCTTCTAATCCAGTTTTATCATTAGTCCAGAATGTTGTCCAGAGTCAATGAGTTGAAATCGATAACTGAATCATTCAAACCATGTTAACTTTGCAACTACAGACACTTTCTATATGTATTTTTAGCATCAAACAATATAATTCTTGTTCACGGTAATAAAGAAAAAACTGATTAAAGCTTAAAGGATAAGTGTTCAGAGCTCAGTTGAGAATATCTTTGTGCAGTCATTGTTAACTCTGAGTTTCATACTCCAGACTGGGTTTTGAAACCTGCATATCTTGAGCAAGCAAAATCTGGGCTGAT
This sequence comes from Rhodeus uyekii, assembly GCA_037043235.1. Classification (NCBI taxonomy): domain Eukaryota; kingdom Metazoa; phylum Chordata; class Actinopteri; order Cypriniformes; family Acheilognathidae; genus Rhodeus; species Rhodeus uyekii. Next base: position 5,594,266 of record JAWRVZ010000013.1, read on the forward strand.
TAACCGAAAGTTCAGGGCATATGTGAAGGTAAGTTTCTTGTTTTCTGGAATACCCCCCAGTGAATAACAACATAATTCCAGTATTTTTGTCAAGTACATATCATTCAAGTTGCTTTTGCAAGGAAAAGAGCAGAAGAAAGCAAGTAATTCATAGGTTTGTAATTCATAAACAGTGACAGAATGATCCCTTTAAGACTATGAAAACATATAACATGAAATATATGAGAAAAGCTCCAACTAAGTTCTGACTTGTGCCTGCCTTCATAGCGCCGGTGTCCATACATTTGTCCCCACATACATTTATCACCCATCTCCAATCATCTGTGGCTCACGGTGGTGCCGTGAACCCAGCATGTAATCGATAGACAGATACACACTCTTCATATGTTATGGTGTGGGGACAATATCTGTGCACTTCCCGTGCCATTTCACAGTTCAGCCTTCCAATTAACCTGCCCATGTTACCACGCCAATCATGGAGGGGGTGGCTTTATCGACAAACAGCATACAAAGAATAATGCTGTTAGGATGATGTAGCTCACTGCAGGGGGGCTCCTCTCCGGCTGGCGACAGGGAAGTTTGCTCCAGTCATTTATCAAGTCCTGGCTGGCCACCGAAGGGCTGCCCTGTCCCCTCGGTCCGCTTGCCACTCCTGGGGGAGGGGCAGCACGCAATATGTGCACTTCAGCGGTGAAGAGAAAGTGCTGATATGCCCAGCGCCGCTAAGTTTGATGGATCTGTTGTTGTCATTTGCCCGTGCGCCGTCCTCCCCCCCCACCCCTCCACAAAACAAAAGGAATCATTAACTCTTTTGTGCCGCTCAGGAGTTTTATAGGTTCCAGATAATGCAGAAGGAGATGGGCTACAGATGGGGTCGGCTACGGGAGGGGGGGGGACTTGCGTTCACAGGCAGGCCACACTAAGACTCCGCTCTCAACATGCATGGATGGATCCGCACAGAGAGCTGATTACAGGATGATTTAGTGACTGCTGATATTGTCTCTCTCAACCTCACACACTCACACCCACAAAAACATACATATGTATTTTTCTCAAAACTCAGATGTTAATATACAACTATAGACTGCTTAAATATCTGTCATAATTTACTCACCATTTCATTCCAAACTCATATTACTTTCTTTTTTTCTGTCAAACTGTTTAGAATTTGTTTTTGGTCCATACAATGAAAGTCAAAAGACCAGTGCTGCTATATTGTTAACTAACTCTTAACAACTAAGGAATAGTACATTTTAGTCATTTAAGTAAATTATAAATATTAGATGCAAATGTAAACTTAAAAAAAGATGTTACTTAAAATTACTAAAACAAAAACCAATGAAAATATTTTGAAAAATAACAATATCAATAACAACAAATGACTAAAACTTAAAACATAAACTTTTTTAAATACCAATAAATACAATTATATCAGTAATACTAAAATAGCACTGCAATTGAGTCTAAAATGTTTGGGCTTAAAACAAGTCTTCTAAAGTGTTACTTCAAGTGTCTAATCCAAACCAAAATATTGATTAACACACGCATTAACAGACTTCACCAAATATGGCAACAAGAACCGTCAATTATTGTCAAAACTCATTGGCTCTCTCATATCATGAGACCAAATATCATGAGCTTTTATAAATACATACGTGATGCCATGTATGTATGCCTGATTTGATCAATGTTTTAATTTTTTTAAGTAAATAAAAAAACACAAACAGTCATATGGATTATTCTTTTGGATCTTAAAAGTTTTGGACCCAAGTTTGGGGTATTTTTCTGAATGGACAAAAACTGCTGAAACAGTTTAAAATATGTTCTTTTTTTTATATCAACACATGGGTGAGTAAATCATGCCAGATATTTCATTTTTGAGTGAACTATCCGTTTAAACCATCAAATGGGTGTATATAAGATTATGAACAGTAATGCTACGCTATTATGAGCCATCCAATGTTGTCCCGTCAACACTGAGCTACAAACCAACCCTCACAATGAAGCCCCTTTTGATTTTGTGTGATGGCTGAATGTATTCATTCTGTAAATCCTGGCATGAAGTCTAGTGGACTGCTGGGCTCTCTATTGCAATCTAATTGTGAGCACGCCTCCTTTTCTGCAGTAAACATAAGTGTAATTCTCCACTCCCTATGGGAGACTGCTGTAAGATGGGTAGCACACAGCACCCACTCTGTGCCGGGCATTTTAAAAACATGCAAAGTAATTCACAGCGGCATTCCGAATATGCAAGCTCATTAACAGATGTAATGCAGTCAAGAGTTAAGACAGTGTTTCAGCAGAGACTATATGGTTTGTAGAGCTGCTGTGGAATAAAAACAAAATTACACAAATGAGCCGAGCCCAGCAATGTGAAAAACATACAAAATACATCAATGTAAATTCAATTTATGCAAATCGAACAAATAGAGCAAAACTGAATAATAATCTACTGTACTGAGCATGAGTCTAACTAAATTATTCAAAAACAAGAAAATAATTTGCCTGTTAGGGTAAGAGGATTAAAAAAGCAATATCTGATAATACAGACCAATAATAAAAGTATCATCATCCTCATTCAAGCCGTTCTTTAAATTATTGCTGGTAATTATTTAACCCGTCGTGAAATTCGAATTAAAGATGTCTAGCGACATTTTGTGGCATTTCATTCTAATTATTGATTCTTCACACAAGTCTCAAAAACAAGTTATCCCGCCTCCAGGAAGGAGATAAACTCAAACGATAGATCAATCCATTAATTTTACCATGTCAAGTCGTAACAGCCCGAGACAACATACAAATTGAGATCATAGCGAAGGGCTACTACTGCAGCCAAGTGTGGACTGCTGGGTTCCAGGGGTGATTGAGAGCGTGTTTGAATGCTCAGGGCCAAACTCAAACAGCACTGTTACACTGACAAGGTCAATTCAGTGGAAGAATTCCCTCACCTCCCCCTTCTTCATACAGCTGTGCTCTTCTGGTCGCTTTAGCCAATGGCGACTTCAATATTGATTATTGTTAAGAAAACTGCTACTCAAGGAATACAATCATAAAGATAAATGATATTGTGCTCAATGTCGAGCGCTAAGACTTTGGGGGACAAAAAACGTCTAAACGATGTCTAAAAACCATGAAAAAGAAACATTGAAGCAGGAAGATTTCCTGAATCACACAAGATTATAGTAAAATTAGCTGGCCAAACTGTACGTGCATCCCTGTATGCAAAAGTAGGCTAAAACGCATAGGTGCTTATCACACCCCATCAGCTAACCAAACATGACTCTGCCCTTGTTTGTGAATTTCCATTTTCAAACCAAACCTACACAATAAAAATCCCCACTCATCCATAAACCTAATCTTTCCTTTCCTTATTGCATTTTAATGAAACAGTGGTGCTTCTAAGCCTTTAATTCTTTTCATTTGTTATGTTTGGACAACTCATTAGCTGTCATTTGTTATCATTAGCCTGAAGTTTTAAGCCCTTCTCGCCCCAGAAAGTAATGCAGTTTTTTTTTTTTACTGAGAAACATAGCTTCTCTATTCTATAAGTTGACAAATCAAGAGCATCTGTAAAGCAAGAAATAGTGAACACACTGAATACAAAGCTGTTATTTCTGTGTTTAATTTAGTACAATGCCATCAGTTTCTTCAACATCTGTGTTTTAAAATTTGATATTCTTATAACTTCTAAAAGTTCACTCGAAAGCATAACCTTGCAAAACATTTGCTGTCTCATGGGTCATCCTTTCCAAAAAAAGACAGTATTCTGTCCACACCTCCAGCTTTAAGTAAGCGGTGTGCCTGATTCATTGTGTCCGACAAGAGATGTGATTGATAGTTTCCTTAATCTATTCACGGTGGTAATCGAGCCCCTGTGTGTAACCTTGCATAAAAATGCAAATGAACACAAGAGAAACTGTATAAAATATGGTGGTCTGCCCAACGCAAAGGGTCGAGGGTGTGCATACATGTCTGGAGTGCATTAGAAGGCCATTTAGGGGTCCAATGAGTTTAAGTGACAGTCACTTTATAAAAATCTTTTCTTTTTCTGAATTTTTTTCAAACATTCAAATAACACTACTTTGTGTCAGTAAACTAGCTAGCTAAAACAGTAATACCTTGAGGTACAAGCATAATCCATTCCAGGACTGAGCTCGTAACTCGAGTTGCTCGTATCTCAAATCATTACCCCCCCCATAAGAAATAATAGTAAAAAAATTATTCTGTTCCGGCCCTCTAAAAAACTACCCTATTAGAGCTAATAACAATGGAAACAATGTTTTTAAGTGCTATAGAGACATACAAACACAAAAATTATACTATACAAGGATTCCTGTGATATACAATAAAATGTGGTTTTAATTATGAGTTCTTACCTTTGAGACAGACGATACAGTTGCAGTGGAGGAGGGAGGGATAACGTAGATTACGTATACATTCGGGTGAGATGCGTACGGAAGTCGACTATGGCGAAAAATACATTCCAAAAAGAAACAAGCGCAAAACTAATGTTTGCGCGCGTGTAATTTACATCTACACGCGAAAACACGGGAGCACGTGAGCTCATTTGAATCCCTTGAGTGCACCTGACATCTCATCTGCAGCAATACGCGTGCACCTGACGTCATCTGTAGCAATACGTGCGCGTGCGCCTGACATCTCATCTGCAGCAATGCGTGTACGATCTTCTCTCAACTGCTGTTTTTGCTCGCGCAAACACTTTTATTTTAGTCCATGAACAGAGTGAGGGGGTGAGCTCCGAGTGCTCGACCACCTGTAAGCGTGCTCATATCTCAAACATTTACTTGAAAGCAAAAAGCTAAAATTTGCTCGAAGGCTTGCTCGTATCTCGGGATACTCTTATGTCGGGACGCTCATATATCAAGGTATTACTGTACAACAATAAAACAATCACACTCATCCTCTTAATTGGAGAGCTAGTTATCAAGTTCCTTTTTGGAAAATGTTATAATTGCTATCAATATTGGATGATAAAGCCAATTCAGATAAAGAAATGTTGCCTTGTTGGATCTTTATTTTGGGAATATTACACAGGGTACAGTGACAAACAATCAAACATTAATGGAAATTTAAATGTATATATAAAGAAGGATAATTTTTTTTTAGAAATGTACGCTGCAAAATTAAACAGAAACACATCTTCAAAAATAGCCCATCATTTATTAAGCCACAAACTGCTCTGTCAACTAATGCATGAACAGTTGAATTCAACACTCTTGCTATGTAATCTCTTAGTAAAAGACTATTCTTTAACTAAATCAGTTTGCTTAGTTGAAGCAGTGATCTTAATGAAAAGCTGGTCAAAGTATCTGAAGTGCATGTTAATATCCTTTCTGTAGTTCTCCACAAAGCCTACACTGGTTTTATAAATGGATAAAAGTATGTACATATTTAGCATATTTCTAAAAGTTTATATGATTGAGCGCGTCTGGATTGCTGAGGCATTTTGCTCATTAGGATTTTTTTCCCTAACCGCATAAATAAAGTTGATTAATTAGCAAGTCAAAATTACAGAGGATGATCAATGTAGAATACATCACTGTCATAGGAGTCACTGAATTTTTCATTTACAACGCAAGCATTCTAATTGCTGTGCTAGTAACTTCATAACATTTCCAGTCAGACTATAAAGGCATAGTTTAGTGTGTCGATCAGTTTTGCCTTGTCCTGTCAATTCTCCAGGAGTTCTCCTGTCCAAGTTTTGCGTTATGTGATTAGACCAAAAGCAATAAATTCTTGACTCTTAAAACTGTACAGCTAGCAGATCACAAAGTCTCTCATCTGCACTCTTGCATTAACTGACCAAATTGACTTTCAAAATAAAGTTAGAGTCAGTGACAATATGTTATTTCAAAGGTTATACTAATTATCCTATACGTTATACTAATTTTAAATGGGTCTATAATAGGTCTGTGTCTGTTAGTGGTAATGAAAAGATTCTAAAGATCACTATTTACTGTAACCACAAATGTATAAATTAACTCTACATTAAATTTCTTTATAGGACAAAAGGGGAAATGTATGTACATAAGCTGATTTCTCTTTCTTCTTAAAGTGGCTTTACTTGCCATCTGGGCTCCATTAGCTGCTCCCGTGGGAACAGTAATGAAAGACAGTAATCACTCATAAGCAATTTACTTTCTGAATGTTTGTACTCGCAGGAAACAATATGTCGCAAAGTTTAAAAACTAATGAGTGAGATGCTCAGAGACTGACGTTCCCTGTAGACGCATTAAACAATGATCACAATAATAGAAGATAATTTACTCACTTGATTTGGACTCCTAAATGTCAAGTTGTTGTTATTTTTCTGCCTGTTACACACGTTTTATATGCAACTGCTCGACTTAGCTTAAAATAGAACGTCAAACCATGCAACATTTCCACTGTATTTGTGTAACAAGTATCACGTAAACATGCATCAATAAAAATACTTTACAATGACATACTCCACATGAGAAAATGTATGTTTTAGGAGAACTGTAGCATAATTATGGTTAGTTTTATTTTTAGAATTACCAAAGGTTGGTGAAACTATTAGGAATTCAGTCAACTTTAATGTGATTTCTACCCATACATGAATATGAACAATATTCAGTGATACTGTTAATTACATTTTTTCATTGTGTACACAACCCTTCAAATATTTGGGGTCGGTTTTTTGTTAAAGAAATGTGTATATATATATACATATATATATATATACACACACACACACACACACATATATATATATATATATATATATATATATACTGTATATATATTCTATGACATATATATGTTAGAATGATTTCTGAAGGATTGTGTGACTGAAGAAGAGCATTAATGCTAAAAACTCAGCTTGAATAAATTACATTTTAAAATATATTAAAATAGCTACTGAACAGTTTTTAAATTCAAAAATATTTCTCAAGATTACTGTTTTGCTGTATTTATTACATCAATGAAATCACACACAAAAAATACAAGCAAAACAGACCCCTCAAAAACTTTAAAAGATTTAGATTGATATCTTATACATTTTATGTCATAAAAATTTAACTCATAAAGGTGTGTTGCGAATGAAGATGTGGGGGAGGACGTGAGTGTGTGCATGTGTGTCTGTGTGTGTGTCGTGGAGGCAAAGTGGTCTGTGGCAGCTCACTGTGACCAGTTCCTAGTGGTCAGTGGTCCAAATCCAAGAGACTAGATTGAATTTATTGCTACTGGGCTAAAGGTAACAAATACATGCAATATAAAGAGGTAGATTGTGCTATTATTCCTAGATGGATTTTGAGCCCATCTCAAAAAGCAATCAAACGGAATAGATTGATACTGTGAGCAATATCATTATATCATCATATTTTAAGTGAACATCAGCACCATAGTAGAATACGACTGGGTGCACTTTAAATCTGTGGGGAAAAAAGTATGATGTAAAGAGTTAAGGCATACAAGTGATTTATTTGACCTGTATATCACAAGTTAGACCAGTGCATTGTACCTTTATCAGTCTTATTCATGCCTACGTCTTTACATGATTATAGCATGTCCATGAATTAGTCTAGTTCACCTATTTGATGTTCTGCACGTGCATGTGAAAATATCTTCATCAGCAAAGGCAGTCAATAGGGATGTTGGGATGCCAAGAAGGCCAGAATAAAGGTTACAGGAGGTCATGTAGAACGACTTTCTGTGACAGCGGCCTCAGATCCCCCTCCTCTCTAGACATGGCCACGCTAAACAATAGCCAGCAAGGAAATTAAAAACAAACAAAGTCCCCGTGGCAACTCCAGTGTCACCACAGCGGATCCTGTCATCACCACGGATACTGAAACATCAAAGGAGCAGCAGTTTGGTTAAAGAAGATGACCTCACACTCAGACATTCACAAAGGCTTGTTATACATTTTCAATGGACCACAGGAGCACAATGAGTTTTGAATGTGCGGTAAAGGTGGACTGAAAAGATGTAATCGATTAAGTAAATATTTTAATACATACAGCAAGGTTCTGGGAATAAGCAACTTACAAAAATAAACAGTACACACCTTAAATAATACATAAAAGTACAACTATTTGTCTGTGTTGTAAAGGTACAAAAAAAGTAAATAATACTGCAAGTTCTGGGACGCAGCAAGACTTATGAAAATAACATTTAAAAATTATCAAAAAAAAAAAAAATATATATATATATATATATATATCCTTCCTCTATTCTCCAGGTTTGTACTGCTAGTATGTGTAATGTTTGAAACTTTGTATTGTAAGCACTCTTGTGTTCTTTTGCATCTTCAGGATGAATCGCAATCTGTATTCCTCAAATTGTAAGTCGCTTTGGATAAAAGCGTCTGCTAAATGAATACATGCAAATGTAAATTATATTATTTTTAACACATAGAAAATGTTGTAAACGTGCTTGAGAAACACATTATTAATAGAGTAAATAAATAAATACACATTTCAAAGCAATATTTATTTTCAGTTCTAGAAATAAGTAGACTTATGGCATAGACATTACAATGTTGGTGTGTATAATAAATCTAGCTTAAATCTCTATAGTAAAGATTTCATGTAAAGAAATAGCAAATATTTAAATATTTATAAGTGTTAATAGATTTATAATGTCCATTTGTCGATGGCCTGGAGGCATGAATCAGTGACATTTCAAATAACTGTTGTTATAGGCGTAATCTCCAAGGGAAAATGGAGCAAAAGCAGAGAGAAGATTTAAGTAAATGACTGTGTCAGCCTCTATTTATTTGTGACATGACTGCCGGAGGCAGAGCCCGAGGGTAACCATTAGGACTTGGACCATAAAGGAGCCAAATGCAAAGCTATTGCTGAAAAGTTAGTATGTAATGCAGCAACTTATCAGCAAAGTGTTCCCTGTGGAGAAATAGAGAGAAAGAGGGAGAGAGAGGGAGGCATTATGGGAAATGAATGCCATGCACTAGCACCTTAGGCCAAATGCATCCACTCTATTGGAGTTATTATCCAAAGTCAAGAGGATCATTCAGAAATGGTCAGTCGGTGTCCCCGCAAGACAAATAATTTGAACCATAATAGGTTAAAGATTATAACTTTAAATTTGAAGTATTAAACATGAGCATAAAATAATGAAGTCACCAGGATGCTCAATACAATTTATTGCCACAATTTAATTAGAACAACATTGCACTTATGATAATTACATTTATTTACAAGAACATGCCGAGCACAGCGTTTCCTTCGGAAAATAATTTGCGTTCTATATATTTATATCTATTAAAATTTTGTGTATTTTACCGTGACACCACGGGGAGATGTAAGTGAAGATGAAATGGGAGCCTGAATTAATTAAATGACACTAATGCGGCACGGAATAGAGGACGCAGGGTCGAAACAGTTTGTAAGGTCTGCTAGACAACTGGCGCAAGTCCCTGCGGGGAGGAGATTATGATGGGTTCGGTGTCACTCAAACCGGGGGAACACAATAACTTCTCTAAACAGAGGAGAAGGCAGCCTGAGGCAGGACAGCCTCTGCCAGTGCCTCTTCCTCAGAGGGGACCACAGCAACCCTGGCCCTCACAAAGAATGCCTGTAATCTGCAGGTTGGCTGGGGGTGATGCCGGGCCCGGGCTCTGCTCTGCTCTGCAGCAGGCCTGCCGCTATTGTCGGCGAGCCTCAAAGATGCAGGCTGGGAGGGATTTGGGGTGGGGGGGATGATGTCGGGAGGACCTTGTGAAAGCATTGTCTGGGCATTACAATTGCACTTTTTCTAATCCTTTGTGTTCTCCTGTTGACAGTGGATATTAAGTAAGCAGTCGGACATGGAAAGGATATGACTCCCTCTTCTGTCTTGAGGCCAAGAGAGGAAGAAGGCCGCCCGGTTTACTCACTGCAGATAGAGTGAGGGCGCAAAAAGGCATTTGAGAGATTATGCTAAAAAGAGAGCGGGTGAAGGGGTGGAGCAGAGTCCCAAACAAAGACTGAAGAGAAATCTATGGTTGGCATGTAAATGAGCAAGCGAGAGAGATACTGCTCTCGAAACAAGAGAAAGAAAGAGCCGAGACTTTTTCCATCATGGCAGACACTTTTTCTAGCTCTACAAACAGATGCTGAGGCAGATGGTAGCGAATTAACAGAAAATGAGAGAAGAAGAAATGAGAAAGCTCGCTCATGACTGGTCCAGGGAGGCAAAACATTAAAAAATAAAGATTAAAGTGTGTGTGTGTGTCTGTGCTTCAGAGAACGAGTCAGTGAATACAGTAGGCGATCATACCCATATTTGTGTGTGTGTGTGTGAGAGAGAACAGAGCAGGAGGTGGGCTTGTCCTGTTAAAACAGTAGCTCAGCTGGGGAAGAAAACAGAATGGGTAGAAAAGCAGTGCTCGGAGCTACAGTGTGCAATAATAATCAGAGGCATGAAATTACAAGGGTGATATTTGTGGGACCCCAGGGTGCAGTGTACGGACTCTCCTGGAGCTCACCTGGGTCTCTCATCACACACTCCATACTGGACCGCCGTCATTAATAATCAGAGGAGCAAAGCACCCACACTGCAAGAACTCTGCCCGTATTTACATCAGCGACCTGTTTTTTGCCAGCAATGTTGCTGTCACAGGTGAAGAGAATGTGCATGAGAATTAGGCAATAGGTACTTTTAGTAGGCCAGTTCTGGCAAACCCTCTAACACAAGTCATGAGTTCATATGACAGTAGGAGGTATGTGATATTTATTTTTTAATCAACATTTATTGCATGGACCAATAGAACCAGCAGTGAAGCATGAAAATCAATCATCAACTAGCTCAATTAAAGTTTTACCAGACACTAGCACCCAACACCTGTTCCAGTGTGCTTTTACTCTAAAAGACTGAAGAGAATAGAAAAGTCACAAACAAAAAATTTGTATTCCTGAATTTTAATTAACATTTTAATTGTATACAGTACATACTTAAACTCAAACAAGCTTTTATTGATAATACTTCACATCACAGTAAAGGGTGAAATTTTGCCAGCACCCAAATTAATTGAACAAAAAGCCTTACTTATCGCTACAAATTCTGCATATTAAACTGGGATAGGAGAAAGCATTTTAGAATTTTAAATAAATTACACACATTTAATTAAAAATAATACCTGCACAAAATACTTGAAAGAGAAGCACTTAGACTCCAGCTCTATGGACATTCATATGAAATTGCCCTTCAGTCAATGGTTCCCTTCTCAACAGGGACCTCCATCTTTCTATCTCTCTGGTGAAAGTTACAGACCAGGGTGTTGTCAGGATAAAACTGATAATAACAGGCAGAGAGTGCTCTCCTCCTGCTCAAGACAACCCCATATTTTCACCCCTAAATGGTCTAATGACAGAGTGAAAGGGGCACTGCCGGCTCTGCTCTGACAATGTGCTGAGTGGACATAATCAGCTACTGGCCAACATAGACCTTTTTCTTTGGCACAGAAAGTCGGCTTTGGTTTATTGCAGGAGCACCACCTCTTGTTTCCTGTTACTCCTCATTCACTTCACATCGAGTTGTTTTAAATAACCATGTTGAATGTTATCTGTGTATGTATTCTGCGATTAAGTTAAATATTTATATTTCCAAATAAAAGGGATAGTTCACCCAAAAATAAAAATTCTGTCATTTTTTACTCATGCTCATGTCATTCCCAGCCTAGAGTTCTTCTGTAGAACACAAAGAATCTGAATAAAGACTTGGTCACTATTCATGCAATTTCAGCTGAGAATGTAAAGCTTCAAAAATGATGCAAAAGCACAATAAAAGTGACACTATATATATATATATATATATATATATATATATATATATATATATATATATATATATATATATATATATATATATGTATTTTTTTTATATGTTCTTTTTCCTTCTTTTTCTTTGTTGGTTATGTTAATATTAAAGGAATTTAATATTTTAACAGTTTGCAAACATTACGGGAATGATACTTTGGAGTGTTCTCTGAACATTCTGAAACAAGTAGTACATTTAAAAAAAACACTTTGAGAACATTAACTTTAAACTGAACTTTTAACTGTTAAAATATAAACTTTTAAATTAAAATTAACTTTTAACTTTAGACCAGATAACTTTAACGGAATTGTTCGTAACTTTGAGAGAACCTTGCCAGAACCTTAGCCAAAGTTTTAAAAACGTTCCACGTTAGCTGGTAACAGCTCACAGGTGGGGAAGATTAAGAGTGAATAATAACATCATTTAATAATAGAGTACATGAGTCATACATACTGCTAATGGTTCTTTTAAACACTTTTTGAAGATTGAAAGATCCAGTTTCATTCATTGTAACTGTATGGAAAAGCAACCAGTACTACAAAAGAAGTGAGCAAATTATGACCAAATTCTCCCATTAAATGTTTCTATACACGCCTGAAATTTTATAGCTGTGCACAGATGAGGTGTAGGATGATATAGCCACATTTTTGCATTAGAATATAATAAAACCTTACAATTTCGCCCCTGATCTTGCAGGCCTCACAACAATGGCTCCCTCCAGTTTGGAAATACAAGCAGGCTCATTGGAGACCTGCAGATTAAGTGCATATTATAGAGACCATCTTATCAGGCCCACAATGCATTCCTGGAGGCCAGCGATTTTCCCGGGATTAATGCCAGTCGGGCACTTTCCCTCTGAATGTGCTGTCATCTCGGGGGTCTGAATGACTGCCACCCGTTCTCGTAATCACTTCACGAGCTCATTCCCCTCTGACTGTCACCACCATTCTGCTGATGGAGGCATCTTTCACAGAGACGCAGCATGGCACAGTAAGACGAGAGGCGCTAAATGAAGGGCAATAGGCCTAGGACTTTGGTCAACATGACCTGTCTAGGCCTCAGGTTCATGTTTACAGGTGATGCTGCGATACTGTAACACTGACATATACAAAACCGCTGCAAGAAAGGGCATTAAAAGGAAAAGAATGACATTCTAGGTGGCTGAAGGGGGTGATGTGTGTAAAGAGGTAGCCATAGTCCCATTACAAAACACGATAACAGCCTGCTGAATAGAGTTATAGCACATATAGCACAAGCTAGCCGAGTGGCAAGAATGCACTTTGTCTTTAGACATGAAAACAGCAGCAGCTGTGTTACAATTCCGTCAGGGGCCAAGGCGAAATTGCTGTTTTTACATTTCTGTATCATTTTTGCCCATAAGGAATATGGATAACAAATAAAATATTCAGGCCTATTGTCTGATTTATTTCTTTTATTATCCACAAATATCAGGCAGGCAGTTTAAAGGATAGCTCGCCTCATTCTGGGCCCTCTCGCTGGGGGCCTGACAACCTATCAACTCTGCTTGCATAAACAGGTCAGGATTGTCTGAACATTCCAATATGTTCTACTTTAAGCTTTCAGCATGCAGAATTTCTAAGTAGAGACCGAGGGGGTGGGAGAGGGAAAATATCCTTGGGGGAACAATAGAGGCTGCTATCTCTCAGATGACAAATGTATGCTGAACGTCCTGAAATTGAGAAACAAAATGATATTAATTTTCAAATAACAGGGGACCGGGAACTTTGAGGTTTTCCGGCATCGTCTGGTTAAGAGGCTGTGATTCTAGCCTTTGCGCACTGAAAGGTTTTCTATTATTTGTTTAGGAGGCAGTGGGGATTGGTACGAGGGTTGGCTGGTGTCGCTGCTGATGACACAGTGGGGCCCATGAGCTCTAAGTAATTGACCATTAATGAACTACAAAAGAGTGCCCACTGAGGAATATCCACAAGGGCTCATGGGATATCATAATAGAGGCAATAAAGAGGTGTGGCTTCTACCCATTAACATTACTCACAGGACCACAATGGGATTTTAAATAGCCAATCAATAAAAGACATCATGATGTTATGCTAATTACATGACCTTTAGATTGCGGAAATCTGTGGATTTCTGGAGGAACTGGGAAAAAAATAAATAAGTTGATGATATTGTTAAGCCACATTTACACCTGGGACACTCATTTGATCTCCAGCTTACATCATAGAAATATAAGACAAATGCAAAAATATTATATATTGTTAATTAATTGCATAAATATATTTATATTATTATAAATAAGCAACTCCTGCATATTGTGTATGTATGTGTGTGTATATATATATATATATATATATATATAATATGTTTATTTAATAATATAAATATATTTATGCAATTAATTAACAATATATAATATTTTTGCATTTGTCTTATATTTCTACATATTTCTACTATTTTATTACAAATATATTATATATATAATTTGTAATAAACAATAGTTTAAAAAAGGAACACAAATTATATATTGTTGATATATATATATAATTTTAATTTTTTTCCCTTATTTAAACTATTTTATTTGCATTAAATTGTTGTGGAAGAGAAGTATTCCATTTATTTTAAATCTAATTTTTTCTTTCTATTTCTATTTCTAATAGCTGTTTAATATCTTGGAAGAGAGAAACAAGCATTTTAGTTGCAATTTTGAAACAGTCAAGGACGTCACAAATTGTGTCTGACATTTACTGTTTATTACAATAGCTCCAGTTGAATATGAATACCATGTATCCCAGTCAGTTTTACTTTTAATTTTTTTCACTGGGTTATATGACACTATGAAATGGATATCATTACATATAACACCGCTTCCATACAAATACCAAGTAACGTCCTTGAAGGCTAAATAAAAAATGGTTCATCATTGGTGAAGAAATGGCAAGAGAAATTTATGGCTGCTGATGTCCCTCATCATTACTGCAAAGTAGTCAGTAAAATTTCATCGTAACTTTCAGGGAAATAAATAAATTTGGCCCCCTGACCTTGAGGAAAAACGCCAGAGCGGTGATGATGGCCCCTCTCTTTCCATCACCATCTCTCATTCGCACAGTGTTTCCAAACATACAGGCGGGCTAAAGATATTCCACCTTGAATCGCTCTACACGCGGCCCCTGGAGAGAGAGCGAGTCCCTGTGCTGAGGCGCCCTGTGCTGCCCAATCTCGGGCTCTGGCAGAGAAAAGGAAATGACAGCACAGGAATATGCAGTGAGCCTCACTTTAAATCAAGATAAAAGACAGAAATGGAATATAATGGGACGAACAAACCCCCGGACGGCTCAGTCCCCTAATGGAAACACATGGCTGAAGGCTGAGGTGTTGTCAGCAGCCCGCGCCATGACATTCCTTTTTGATAATCTGGCCTGCCATAAAATTAGAATAGCAAATACCTCCTGACAAAGATGCATGTTCCCCCTCTATTGTGCCATCATAAAAAACTCTGCTGGTGACTCCGAACGCCACAAACTTCAATTTAAATTTACAGCGCCGCGAAAGAAGAAGTGATATGCACTCAAAAATTTTAATAACCTATTAAGTTACGACTTCAATTTCATTTTATGAATATTTTCCTTGGGGAGCACAGCTATCACCAGAGAAAGATAGAAATTTAAAAAAGATAAATAGTGCCATTAATCTACAACATTTCTCTTCCATTATCCTTGAGATGAGGAGTTATTTTTGCTCAGATCCTCACGTAATTAGCTCCTTACACTTGATTCACAAGCCAGAAAATGACCGTGTTCAGAAAATTAAAAATTTGTCATTAAGTGGAATTTAACATAATACCATTTATCTTTATATATTCCCCAGCTGACAAGCATCTGCAATGGAAGTTGATCAGGCTTCAGTGGCAAAAAGATACAATGAAACAAATACATCTCAAAACAAAAGGAGAAGAACCCTTTAAGCTCACTGCTCTCTCCTTCCAATAGGTGTCAGAAGGATATGAGTAGCCTCCACAACTACTCCTTGGAAAAATAAAATATGCCTGTGAATGCAAAATCTAAACATAAATGCAATATCAAAATAGATTAAAATATCTAATGTTTGCAGAAAAATACCAAAATGAAAACACCCCGAATTATGAAAACATTCAATTCAATTAAATGTCAGATTAAAAGCATTAGTGTGTCATATACTGTTTTTTCTTCACTGCTTCCTTGTAGGGTTTTCCCCCCCAGTAGCAACAACAATATTGCTAATATCTCAAAATTAAGTGTCACTCACAACAAAACTTGTTAGACTTTCAGATGAGAGATAATGTCAGGAAGTTTTTAAAATCTAGTTATTGTTTGTCTCTTGGGCATTAAACACAAATTTGGTAAGATCATGACTATGGAGCTCACAGCAGGCTGCCCCATAATATCTAATGGGTCATCAAAGGGAATTGTTGGTGGAGAGCGAACATTTACTCAAATAGTTATGGAAAACCCCATGAGGTGTCACATGACTCATTACCGCCAAGCTCTTTGCTTAGTTATCAGACTCATATGGCTATTAGAAAGGCAGGTTAAAATAGACAGGCATTTGGCACTCTTCTTATTCTATTAAAAAAGCTCAAGCTAATGCTGATTGTAATGAACTGGTGTAATGCACATGATCATAACCATAAAATATACTGCCAGCGTAGCTATAAATACAAAGACCTTATTATCCGCAAGTAAATTGGTGCCTCTCTAGTATTTGCAATTATGATTTATGACTGCCAAGCGAAATCATGGTGATGAAGATTACAACATAAATATGGCAACAGCAAAAAAATAATAAAATATAAATAAAAAAACAACCATAAAACAGAAGAATTGGAAAATAGCTTGGTGGTCTATGATTGACCTGCCTGTTTATCTGAGGGAATAACGAGCCTTGACTGGTGCTCAGTGAGAGTCCCGAATGTTCAGTCTAAATACAAATCACAGGCAGAAATCTCCTGTAGTTCAGGCCTATTTTATCACCACTGTAACAAGAGTTCTTCCAGATTAACCAGGTGAGAGATCCAAAATGACATCATGAAGCCTTCACGACTCTCATGGTTCATGTTTGCCTCACTGAAAATTGAACAAAAGGCCTAAAACAGCAGTGCATAACCAACAGATTCAAAGCTAATAAACAAATTTCATAATAATTTGTGTGATACGCTGGCAATCAATCATGATGGGGAGTTTGCTCTCTCCTGATGTCGAGCTGAGCCGTTGACCCCAATCAGTCCACGTGGCAAATACTTGGAATTACAGTGGGGAGTTGATTCATTTTACATGAATTCGGTTGTGAAGGAGAGAAATATATTCTGGTCTAGCTTCACCATAGTGAATTGCTCAGCCAGATTTTGTGTGGGTGGGCTTTCTGAAGATTGAAGAGGGGCTCTCAGTCATAATCCTGGAGCAATTTTCATCTGTTGTTTTTCAGTATGCGAAGCAAACCCCATTTTGTCCACAAATAGGAACAATTTCATGGGAACAACGGCCCACTCCTGAAGCTAGATCTGAGTTTATTTTGTGATGCCTGATTAGACGGACCTCTAACCAGAACGATTTATCTTGCACACACATGGATTGATGTGGTGATTTAATAAAAATAGACATATAAAATAACTATATATCCAATAAAAACACTAGCAAAAATTCCATGCCTGAACATAGAGCATCATGGGGTTGCTCATAAGACTCCCCGCAGCTTTCACACCTGCCTTCACAAGCCTGCTGCCTGTGGCCTAAGAGTGCTCAGACAGGCCGGAGAGATGAATGGAACATCCACCATTTGGTCCTCATTACATTTGGCCACAGAAAATGGATTTTGATTTTTGTCACAGCTGCTAACCTCCTTGGGCCCATTTCAGGAAGACTTGAGGAAACCTGGAGCTGAGAAAAACACATCAGGATCATTGGTGTCATCTCAAGTAGATTTTACTGCACAAAAATTAGGGGTTTGGAGGGGGGAGGGGGGTAATTTAATATTAAATCATACTCACTTTAAATTAATATTGTGGGTTCAGGCACAGTGTTGTTTATCTTAGAAATTAATTTCAACGTGTCTCTCCTTTTCTTTAAAAAAATATTTAAATCTAGGTTTAGTGAGACACTAGCAATGAATCCATACATGTTTACACATATAGTTAATAGCATAAAATTGCTCAGTAACCATTTCTGTATAAGTCCTAAATCCTAAAATGACCATAATAATAAAAGAAAAATTTCACAGACCAAATAATACACCAGTTATTAGAGAGAAATTTATTAAGCTTCACATTTCTACTTATAAATCCTTCCACTGCAGGGGCTTTCAACATAAACTTGTTTGTTTGTTTGGAAAAAGTGGAACTTATTTTCAAGGTAATCAAAATTATGTCACAAACGCTGTTGACGGACCACATATTGAACCTAAAATATTGGTTTAATTTAGTGTTATTCTAGAACAACTGTTTTATAATACGTTTTATTAAAAACAAATGTGTCACAGCCTTATATCTCTCTGTCTCTCATTCCACACAAAACAACAACAAAGTGCGCTGCTTACATGCTACTCACATCGATTCAGCTCCCGGGGGCCCAAACCAATTTCTCTTGTTTTCTGCCCGTCTCCCTGCCTGAACCTGCAACAGCCATCAGACCCATTAATCCTTCCACCCAAGATGACTATGACTGATTTGGCCGCCAAACAATCAATTTGTATCTCTCTCACTCCTTCACTCATTCCTTCTCTTTTGTGGATGTAAAGAATATCATGAAAAAGTGTCAGCGGTAACAGTTTCACAACAGTGGAGTAATAGAGTAATAAGGCAATCAGCGTTTGACCTTGGAAGACAACTAATTCATCTGCCCATCTATCTTAATTATTTCACTTTTCAAAGCACATTGAAAGAGAAACTGTATCAGTCATTCAGCCCTGTGGGGCAGTCGCATCTCTTCACCATGTTGATTTTTGTTTTCTTTTGTTTTGTGTTGTGTTTTGCCAGCCTAACTGAAGTGTAATGTTTGATGGACGTTGAGTAGCGGTAAAGAGAGATAGACAAATTGTATCAAGCTATTCATAATGAAATAGTCAGTAGGCCATTATGAATTCTTCATTTTGAGCATCTCTATCTGATCTGTGGCTTTTATTATCCATTTCATAAGATCTTATAGATTTGACTGCTTCACAATTGACAAATTGCAACATTGACACTGTTATTGATCTGAACTGAATCAACATTTAACTGACTCAAACTAAATAATGACACCATTGTCTTCTACTTACAGCTGAATTAAATGCATTTCATAATTGATACTGAACTGAACTGAACTGAATCGACACTGAACTGACTTTAGCTTACGTGGAGCTGCTGTACAGCAGAATTTGAATTTGTTTCATATTTAATGAAGTTTGCATCATTGACCGTTATTTTCCTGCTTTAAAATTGAAGTCGGTCTTGTATAAATCCAAAATAAAAGTGACTTGTGTTCTCTTTCAGTGCCATTCTTGATATCCAAGACAAAAAGTATGCCAGGACATCATAACACAATGTATTTAAGTAACAGTCTGAATGGTTACTATTGCAGATTACCATGCTCATCTTGTGAGAGGAACATGAGGCCAGAACCCCCCTCTGAATGGCGAGGAGCAGAAGGTAGGGTCGGCCATGTCTGGGAAAAGCTGCAGTGGAACATTTGTCAGGAGACAGTGACAAAAAGGGGGTGGAAGGGTGGGGAGGCAGAGCTCCACACTATTCAGAGACAATTTGTAAGCGCGGCTGTTGAAGTCGGGCCAAAGACTGGCGAACAGCTGGAGCCCCACCATGATTGATAAACGTGGGCCCCAAGAACTTCATTTCGATGTGAATGAAGACAAAAGCCCGACAATGTTCAGCGAGTGTGTAATGTTAGCGTCATTAAGTGTCAGCTCTGGACATGCCCTGGCTCTCAGATGGGTGACTGAGAGATGCCATGAGGGAGGTCAAGACCCGTGCTAATTACCATTTTAGGACAAAACACTCTTTTGTAGCTCTTCAATTATTGATTTACCTCTGAGGGGACATCATTATGGGTGTAGATTTTGTTGTCCTTTACGAAGATTATAACATGCATGCAGTGGTGACGACTAATACATTTCATAATGACTGCATTTGTCGTTTTCACATGAACTTTTACCTGGAATTTAAAATGTGGTGTTTTACCTGGAAAATGGATACACTAACATGGATGGAGACACTGGCTTTTGTGGTTCAGTCGGAAACGATAAATACATTTATTTAATAACAAAATCACACATCACTTCAGTGCTTTGTAGCTAAAGACGCAAACAGGACAATATTAAGGCACTCCTTGCCCTAGTGGATATTCTGCAGTAAACTCTTATTTTACAGTAATCCTGTATGTAGATCACATAATATTTTTTTTTACATGAACTTGAGATTTTCTCACCTTTAGCTGGCATTCCTTGTGAAGTGCTTCAACTATCATCATCATCTGTGTTTGCCTCTTCATTTCGTTACTAAGGAGTTCTCTGTAAAATGTACTGACAGAGACATACAGCTATAGAGATACTAAGAGAGAAGCAAACCTGAATGTGTGTCAATGCATTTGCTAGCATTACGATTAATTGTTTTGAAGGATGTTTTGTATAGTAAACTTTAAAAAGTAGTTTGTCATATAAAATGGTACAGTATATGTTAAATTCTCTACACAAACATTGTAACTGCAAAGACATTTGAACTTTTTGCAAATATGTTTAGTTTCATGTCAACAACTCTATACTATACTATACTATACAGTTTATCCTACAATACAGCTTAAATACATTCAAATAACATATTGATTTATTGCAACCTTTTTAGAAGTAGTTTCCTTTTCATTTTATTTGAAAAATATTTCCCAAAAAGTATTTTCGGCAAACAGTCAGAAAGCAGAACAAAGTAGATATATCTATTCCAGTCTTATTAAATGGCTGGGTACTCTTAAGAACTTGCGGAGCAAATTGAAAAGTTTTCTGTCACAATGTAAAATATATAGACGAGTATGAAGTTCATAAAAATTGTGAATTGTTCTGTTTTAATACTAAAACTCAATTGGAAACAATCTCATAGCAGTAAAGTGGATGCCTGGGTCATCCATTCAGCAATACTAGGCCAAATTTCAGCTGCCATGGCTCAAGATGAATGAGTGAATATTGATGAACATGGTAGATCTAGGGGCAATCTTTTTACCCTTCTTTAGCGGAACGAGGGAGGAGAGAGGCGCCTCGGCGGTCCCGTGGGAGGAGTGCACCTCTCTCAATATTCAGAATATTCTGGTTGAAGTTCGGAGAGAGATATCAATCTCACTTTGAAGCGCCAGGCCTTCATTTGTTTGTGAGAGATGTGAGGTGTTCGCCAGATGACTGTGCCAATTCTTCAAAAGCCACTTACAGTAGAGACACTCACTGTAGCGTTTGCTTTTGTTGTCTGGGCCCAGATGACTCTCAAACCCAACAGTGAAGCCTTGATTGAAGCAATGCACCCAATTCACCTGTGCGTTAAAGAGAATGTGCAACCTTTGTTATGACAGAGTGACGCTGAATACAAAGGGTACTGCTGGTAAATAAAAATACAAAAAGCGGAAATGATTGCCGTCCGGCTATGTAGATATAGATGTAAATAAATAGTAAAAATGTAAAAACTGTCTACCAAAACAAATTCTTTGTTGATATAATTTCCTTTTTTATTAGACTGATAGAAATATGCTAATATACATTTATGGACATTATAGCAATTGAAAAAGCAAGAATAATTAAATGAAGAGTATAAGGTGAATCTCACAACTGTTTAATTTTATTTATAATAAAATAAAATCCCAGCCCTCACTCAAGTGGGCTCACTGCTCCACGCCAGTACCACCCACTAGCATTTATAAACACATTCACATAGCTGTCAATTTGCTTCAATTTTCTGTCACTTTAGAGAGGATTTCATCACCTGGAGGCTCTCCACTTACCGCTGAGGTGATGTTATTTTTCTTCTCTTTGTCATCAACACTTGTTTTCAGAGTGGTGGCATGTGTTGTGAGTGTGTGTCAGGATGTTGGTTGCAGTTTTAGCAAAGCAATGGGCCATGCCGGCCTCTCTGTGAGCGTGTTTATATGGGGAGTCTTCATGGCCACTCAGTTGAGCCTGGTTTACCAACACTATTGATTGCAGGTGATGTTCTGGACAGAGTCCATCTGACCTCTTAGGGGACTTAAATACATCATTGTCCTAGAGGGGGACCTCGAGAGACCTCCTGACCACAGATGAAAACATACACGCTTGCAACCACTGTGACATTGTTGGGGAAATAAAGTCATATTCACAGAGAATGTACAGATCTATTTAAAATAGTTGAGCTACATTTGAAATACTATACAGAATGAAACAGAAAATATAGTTCACGTGGAAAATGGTGAAACTTTCCTCTTAGATATGCATTATCACAACATCATGCAGCTCTTCCCTTTTGATTCCTCGGAATACTAATTAGATTTCTTAATATGCAATCATGTTAACATTCAGGCTAATTTGCCCACCATGCATCTTTGTTTTCAAACACACCTTTGAGCAATTGATGGAAATCCAATGAGACGTAGGCTTACCTGCCATGAAACAACCACGTCTACTGCCGACGCGAGGCAGGGACAGGGGGAAGTACGTTTTAAATTAATTACCATCAGGCCCCTTGTAACTGTTCACTTTTGTAAACAAACATTCTAATGTGTGGTAATTAATTAAATCTGCCATGCTCCCCCTCTCCTCTCATTGATCTTTCTTGGTTTTAGCTTCTAAATCTAGTCAAGGTGTTTTTCCACTGGTAGTCAAAAGCCAGGTGAGGGTCTAATTTGAATATGTAGTCTTCAAGGATATTTCCAAGGATCTTCTAGAATCTGAAGGCATCCGCAGTATACGATGGGGGATATTCCAAGAGATTTTCACAGGAACTTCCTTTTGTGGTGTAGGACCATGGGGTGTGTAGTGTGTAGAACCAGTCTTCATGTGTTGGAGAATAGAGAGTGTTGGTTTTGGCTGGAGCTGAGAACTTTGGGGCCTCCACTGCTTTTGGCCAAATCATCAGGAGCCCTGGGCAGGCATGACTGCTTCTCATCATGAAGAATAATGTTTGGCCTGGCAGACCATTAGGGATGCTAATTTTTGTTGGCTTTGTGATGTCACTTCTGATATCCTGGCAATCTGGCGGGGATTACCCGATGCGGACGTACAACCAGGTTTGCCAGGTTCTATTTCTCGTCTCGGCCCCAGTCGAAGCTCTAACGCCACCTGCCTGCTAATGAGCGCTGGCGTTGGGGATGCCCACATGGACCGTGTGGCAGGAATAACCATACACCCGCATCACCTAAAGCTCTATGTGAGCGATTGTGGCATGCGGCGTGACAGATGTTGTGCGGTGTTGGGACTATCAGAGGGGATCAAAGGCACAGATACAAACAAACCCCTGTATGATTCACCTCTGGCTCTGAATCATCCATTCAGAACAGAAATGATTCGTCACCTCACTCCTAAGATGGCTAAAATGGTTTGTCCGTGTTAAATTTCACCTACAGAACATCCTGCTTGAGCTTTCCATCATTTCAGAGAGAATGCAATTATAGTACTCTCCAATCCCATATTTAATGTGAAAGACCTTAACAGCTATTAAATTATATTAAAGAGATGAAAATTATTCTATCATTTACTCACCCTCATGTCATTCCAAACCTTTATTTCGTCTGTGGAAAATAAAAGAAGACTGTAAAAAAATGACTGTTTTTTTTTCCTCCATACAATCAAACTCAGTGGGGTCCAATGTTGTTTGTATCTACAATGAATAAATAATTACAGAATTTTAATTGAACTTTGCCTTTAATTTACACTATTTGAACTCCATAGTAGGCTCTCACTTTACCCCATAAATACATATTTCATAAGTTGTTTAAAGGACCATTCACACTAGGGATAATTATAATAGCAACAATCAGGGGCGTCACTAGGCCCTTTTTAGGGGGGCTTCAGCCCCCCTAAACTTCTGCCCAGCCCCCCTAAAAAATATATTTGATTAATAAATTTTTGATCGCTTCAGTCCCCTTTAAAAAACTCATCCGTAGTCATGAGCTTTATTTTGTGGCTCATCATGCTGAATAGGTTGGCCACCCCTGGAATAGTGGATTGCAGTAAGGTTAGTAGCATACCACCCTACCCTAATAGTCAAATAATATTTTTTTAATCATACCCTTATTGGGGGCTGAGCCCCCCTAAAATCAAAATCCTAGAATCGCCCCTGGCAACAATAGAGAAATATTTGTAAAGAATTGTTCTAAATTTAAAAGAATAGTCCAAATCCCACACATAAGGCACATCGAAATCACCATCATAGCTATTTTTTTTCCATCTCATGAATGATAAAAACATTGACGGGCAATCAACCGACCAAACTTTAAAGAGGGCAGCAGCACGTACTTATAATAAACAGAACTTTATTGTGGTGAGTATGAATTAAGATGGTATGAGTAGCTGTGGCCAGTGGAAAGCCCTTATTATTTGTAATATAACACAGAGCTACTGTAATTTTGGAGCGGAGCGATACTTGCCAGGTGAGCTACTTTTGAAGAGTCCATGCAAATCCGAAAAAAAGCCAAAAAGTCAATTACACAAGCAGCTCAAGCGTGCACCATTGAAAGCTGGTGATGTTTTATTGAAGAGGTCCTTTAACTCACGTGAAATCCAGAGCTGAGCACCTTCTCCAGAGCACTGGTGTCAGGTGACCTCCTAGAGTCCAGAAAACAACTCTCAGGTGGTCTGCCACGCTCCAATAGGCTGCCCATTACCCCCGTACACCCGAATGCATCAAAGGGACCTATGAGCATATCAAAGTAGGGTCAACTTCACAGTGAAAGCATTAGCTTATAGCTATTTCTGATGATTATTTGCTGTGTACCAGGTACTGTTTCACATTGTCTCTACTGGGCAGTGCTAGCTAATGAAGGCACAGCAAGACTAACAAAACGCTAATTAATTACAATTACAAAAAGATCAGGTGTAGCTGGTCTCTTCAATCACCAACAGAGAAAAACTTGCTCACTTTTTTATTCTAGACACTAGTCTAAACACAATGTATTGCAAGTTTTATACTGTAGATTGGTACATTTAGCACTGCATCTCCAAGACAATAACTAAAAGATTCTCTCTGCACTTGTACCAAACTATTTGCCAAGCTGTTACAGAGGGCAACATGCTGCCACCACAAATCAATCTGAAAACAGAAGCATCTGCATCTGGAGATGGGGCTAATGGAGGCACTGCCTTGGGTGTGTGATGGAGACAGCTTATTTTTTCCATGTGATTATCCTAACAGTGCTGCTTATATACAAATGTAAATGGGCTGCTTAGAAGCTCCCCCTCCCTCCCTGTTTCTCTCTATTTCTCTCTCACTCTCTCTCTCTTCCATCTGCTAGACAATAGTTTTTAATCTTTAATCCATGAGCAACCACTGAACACCAGTGAATTGCAAATTACAGATGTTTTACTGTCTCAGCTATTTTTTTTCTCCCCCGTTTTGCTTTCCAGCTTCCCACTGTCAGTCAGTGTCTCGCACATATCCTGTGCCATCATGGCACCATATGACACTGTCATCATTTGGTAATTAAACCCGTACTGGCTTTAAATATGAAAAGCTGGCAAGGGGAGATGAGTTGATGGGACTCACTGTTGTGGGGACCAGATCTCTCAAAAGCATCCAGATTTCCACAGGGATATTTTTTGTTACTTTTCCCTGCATTATTTATTGTCTCTTACAGCAGTTTTTTTTTTTTTTATGCTCTTCACCAGTATGCCAGGTTACATTTAGATGACTCTGTCACCATATCTGATTCTGAGATTTTTAATTAGTCCATAATGCATAATGTTTATATTAACACATTGTGTTACAAACTATTACTTTAGAAGTAATGTGAATTATATCATCATATAGACTCATCCTCATGTTTCTTTTCCAACTTAATATACTTTTTTCTATGGAATAAAAAAG
The DNA here is from genome assembly GCA_037043235.1 of Rhodeus uyekii. Lineage (NCBI taxonomy): Eukaryota > Metazoa > Chordata > Actinopteri > Cypriniformes > Acheilognathidae > Rhodeus > Rhodeus uyekii. The sequence continues at coordinate 5,620,103 of JAWRVZ010000013.1, forward strand.
ACAAAAAAATTGATTATATTAATAAAAATAAATTACTATATTAATTTGATATACATTTCTTTTTGGTATTATTTTGCTTTGTTTGTGCACTGGATGAAACTGATTTACACTGTATTAATAAAACTAATAATAATAATACCCCCCCCCCCCCCCCCCCCCCCCCCCATGTATACTGAAATGATTTGGAATGACATTTGGAACTTTCCTTTTAAATTGTATCAAATGTTATACAACCTTTATGAAAACAGCACATTAATTCCTCACTTAGTTTAAGATGTACATATAAGTTCCATCACAAGAGGAGTCTATGACATAATATTGTTAATCGTTTCCAAAAAGAGAGAGATGATAAATGATGAGTGCTGAACTCACAGGGTGCATGAACCCCCTGTGCCCTTCTTCCAAGAAGAAGGGAGGGTTAAACTTATTTAAAGCTAAATGTGGCAGGAACTGGGACATATTTAAAAAGCCTTGCTGAAGGGAAGGAAAGGTACATATGTCCAAGGGGGCTGGAGAGAACAGAAGCGCTGCCCCATTAATCCACCCCAGCCTATGCTTTGAGAAACAGTGTGTAGTGTTGACCAGTGTAATGGACTATGCAATAAAACCATAATCAGCCACTCCCTGAGTTTTCAATCTGGAATCACGTCGTCTTCAGTCGATGCCCTATCCAAATGGATGATAACTGGAGAGATCTCACATCCATTACAGACACTCCAACAACCTTTATTGCCAATCAAATGGCCCTGTTCTGAACCCTCCTTTGGCTTCCCCTGTATCACTGTTATATCTGAGTGCGGCGTGTGGGAGATGCTCTCTCTTCTCCGTTATGGTTTGCCATAGATCAAGGTCACTGTTTCTGTGATCATTACACCACTGAAGGTGACAGGCTGCATTTACAGGGCGATGATCAGAGGCCAGTGTGGGAGCCGAGCGGCTCTGTGTTTCTCAGAAGGATAATAGATATGCACTCACACACACATCCACACGCATTTACAGTGAAACAAAGCATCTCTACAGCACGGCAAAATAAAGTCTCTCTCTATCGCATTCTAGGTACACGTACCTAAATGCTCATGAGCTACTGCTGAAACAGGTCAAGGTCCGATGAATGATACCCAAAATATCAACCACACGGTGTTGAAAATATAAATGACAGACCAGGTAAGAAATTAAACCATTTAACCCTGCACTTAGCAAAAGTCATGTAAGTAAGTGTGTGCGTAAAGAGTGTGGGGGGGGGGGGGGGGGGTATTAGAATCATGCCATGGGGTGCATTGAGGAGGTCGCTGCTTTCCATATTGCAGTCGTGTTAGTGGAAGCTGTTTCCTGTCTGTTTTGAACAGTGGCAGCTGGCTTGAGAGCACCCTGGGCTGCCTCAGGGTCCAACACACACCACACACACACACACTCACACACAAATTGCAATTGGAAACTCATTATATAGAAATATTAAAATACATTATGGCTTGTAAATTGGGGATTTTTAAAGCTTACAATAAAAATTATAATGCAAACCATAATAACATATATACATACACACATATTATATTATATATATATATATATATATATATATATATATATATATATATATATATATATATACATACACACATATCAAATATATGCTTACACACACATACACATACATAAATACATGCATACATATACATATGTTTTGGGGCTCTTTCCATTTGCTTCATCCAATTATTTGGAAAAGAAAGGGAAAGAAAAGAAAAGAAAAGAAAAGCTATAGGATGTAAACCATAAATGACAGTCCTTGCTGAAAAGTCTACGATCGTTTAAAATAATTGCTTCTACTGATAAAATACACAATAAAACCAGTACTTTTCGTATGTATTTATTTCTGTACATCAGCTTTGCATTGAAACATTCTTACAACGAATAACACGCGTGTTCATCTGATTCGACATAAAAACCATAGATGTGGTTTATTGCAAAACGCCAACTATGCGAGGAGAACGGTCGCGCGGCCACTCGAGGCTTCAGTACATTAAAGTGGCAAGAACGACACGGAATTATGTTGTGAGCAATATGGCTCAAATGTTCGATGCAGATGCATGTATAGCCTCATCACAAATGCACATATAAGTAGAGCGGATGAGTGGGAACTTCCGTCAGAGCTTAACAGCGCGAGCGATAAGAAAAGAGGAAAGGGATGATAAAGTCTACTAACTGGAACATTAACAGACAAGTAACTTGCAAATATGCCGTATTACAAAATCTAGAAGTACGACAGAGCGTGGTAAAGACATAACACTGTACATTAAATTATTATGGCCTCAACTTCGCCTGGTTAACAAACATTTTGAGTGGATCTGCTGTTGTCAGAGTTTAGGGATCTGAAACGTCAGAAGTGTGGTTACTGAAGGCAGGGGCCCGGAGAAATCGATTTCATTAAAACATGGGTGGACGCCTTGTTACATGTGCAATGCTCTAAATCAGACTAATTTAATTGTCCTGAATGTTAACTACTAGTGACAGAGACGTGTAACTATTATAATGTTTCTAAGAAGTAAAAGCAGAAAGAGAAACGCAGCACAAGTGGTTTCATTCAACTTGACATCCTCAAGATTATTTTGATAAATTTGATCCCTCAGCGACAAACGTTATTTTAAACTTTAATGTTGATAAAAATAAAAAAATATTTATTTTTTTCTTTACGATTTTTACTTGAATTGGTATTAAAATAGGCAAATCAAAACAATTAAAACATTCTAAACAAAAAGGAACATAATTATATTCTCAATGAAAAATATAATATTTATAATTCCAACAAAACTGCAAATAAAGTAAGCTATGAGGTGCAACGTTACACTAGTGCAAAGCAGGAAACGTTACGTTGGTTTAAAATACAACCAACGATCATCCCCACCAAATGAGTAAAGGCTTGTTTCCGTGACAGGGGGGAGCACACCTTTGACTGCTCAACTGAAAAGTTTGGCCTTTCCTTTTTTCTTTTTTTTTCTTTCTGTCGGCCGGTGAGGCGGGTAGGATAAGGATTACTGTGCTGTAAGGTGGGTATAGTCTCTTAACTCATTTTAAAGCTTTACGAAACACTGGTGTATATGAATTCAGTGCATTTGCATACAGTAATAAAAGTATTATGACGTCATCATCCGGCATTAATTCAGTTGACCTGGCAATAAAGAAAGAAAAAAGAGGGGAGTAGTTGACCAGGCAATTAAATATGCAACATCAATAACTATTCAAAAGCAATGTGTGTGATAAAAGTTATACAATTCAGGAAATTAATTAATTATATCTATCTATCTATCTATCTATCTATCTATCTATCTATCTATCTATCTATCTATCTATCTATCTATCTATCTATCTATCTATCTATCTATCCATCTGTCTATTACACCATGTGTTAGGTTTTGTTCTTCCCTAATTCCTGTTCTAAATCATGCCACACTCTCTTCCATAAGAATGATATGAACTAAAGAAAGCATGTTAATTTAAACATAATCATGGATAAAGGAAAAAAGCACACCATATTAATAAAATTTCCTTTCACACTATCTATCTATCTATCTCAAATTAGAAATAGCTTTATTGGCATCAATAAGTAAAATAAAATGTTGTCAGAGCTGTTATTGTTATTATTAAATGACTTAAACTGGTTAAACAATACAACAGATAGATAGATAGATAGATAGATAGATAGATAGATAGATAGATAGATAGATAGATAGATAGATAGATAGATAGATAGATAGATAGATAGATAGATAGATAGATAGATAGATAGATAGATATAAATCAAACCCACTTAATATAACAACATGTAATTCATCTGAACTTCTAACACGAATTCAAATCCTGTATTAGCTCGTTTATAGACCCTCCTACTGAGAACAGGTTCACCTTAAAGTTCAGCCAATGAGCAGCAGGAATCACAACCATTCACGCAGCGAACTTCTGAGCAAACTTCATACAAGTTCACGATCGGAATTTAAGCTCCTAAGTACACACATAAGCATATCGTTCTGTTTTCAAAAGATCATGAATATTTATCGATATAAGTCCTACCTTTGAGTCTCCTAAATGTAAACGCCCGCGTGCGGATCTTAGCATATCTCCATACTCTTAGTCCCTTCTTTACTTCAAGCAGACAAGTTTTATTCTTTCTTTTTATATAACACCTGCAACGCTTTATTTGCTTTGATTGCTATTTTCCCTCCTTTATCAATCTAGTTCAGTGGAGCAGAGGTTGCTCTCCTTTTTTGTTGTCGTCTAAACCGTTTAGTTTTGGATGATCGGTCAAAGGTTGTGAAAAGCAGCGGGGAGAGGCAGGACGCCCAGCCGAGGAGGGAACGCAGGAGGCCGGACAGATCTAGTGGGCTGCATCGACGAAACGGACCATTAGACAGGGGAAAGCCATGGCTCACGGCTCTGGTCGATCAGGTAAGCGCAGGGCTCTCTTTTCGTCTCGTCAAACAGTGTGTGTGTTTATTTTCTAGCGGTAGGGATGAGTCGCCGTCAGCTCAGGTAAGAACATACAGTAGGTGTAGTACTTTTCAAAGGCACTACTTGACCAGCGACTAACCTCTATTGACCGCCCTATATGCTCTTACTGTTATAATTTGCGTGGTGTGAAAGCCTGACAATCTGTACATTTAAAGTGGCAACTGAAATTGTGTTATTATGCGATGTTATTAGCTGGGCCCGTGTGTTGACATAAGTGCTCACTGTAATCCATAATAGTATTACTGAGGGATTTCCCATTGCATAATTCAAATATTAATTTATTTCCCCCAAAAAACATCAGCCTTTTTTTTTTTTTTTACAAACGCATAGTTTTATGTCCATATTAATATCGCATAAAAAAGAACGATATTTTAAATTGCATTATTACTAGCACTGTTGTCGTTGTTGTTATTAATACTGTTCTAGTCGTTGTTTATGCAGTTCGCTTAATTGAAAACATAGATCATATGCTAATTCACCTTTCTATTTTGGGTGTAAGTGTGAAGATCAATCTAACACTTGTAATAATCTAATTAATTATGGTAAAATTAAAAGCAAGTACAAAATCAATCTCTGATCCTGTGGACAGAACTCAATTGATGGTCCATCTGTTCACTCTATAGACACCATGAATGGGTAATCTAAAGACACAGCTGATATCACGGTGACTGCGGTTGTGAATCCCGTTTTGTTGTTTTGGTTACAGCGGCCAAATATTTGGAAACTACATATTTTTATTGTAGTAGCCACTAGAGCTTCAAACATATCAATATGTAGCCTAATTAATATCGGAAAGAGTCATTTGGGGATACAATTATTTTGTAGGCTATAATTAAGGTTTTTGGGGAAACACAACAAAAACTATTAATATTATTATTAATAATAACAGTAGTCCTGTTATTCGGCAAGCTATTTAATTTCTATGATAATTATTTCAACGTGACTAGACATAGATTATACTTTTTAGTTAGAACTTTTTTCCAAGGAAAATCAAATTTTGCGACAGTAAAAAAAAAAGAAAAAAAAGATATTTGTTCGGTTTATGACATATAAATAGCGAAAGTCGCAGTTCGCGTATTAGACTCCAAATTCCATAATGGGTTCCTCCTGTAAACGTGGACAGCATTTCTAGTGGACTGGAAAGTATCGATTGTTGACGTTGACAATATTACAGTGAATGAGCTGAAACCTATGGGCTTTTAAAAGTGGAAATAGAAATATCGAAACTCGAATATAAATAATTTTCTGCGTTGTCATTGGACGTTTATCGCCGTTCACTTTGACTAACAAAATTATGTGGCGTATAGCAGAGCCTGTCAAAACAGATGCACTACATCACTGCACCTTCTCGTGCAATCGAGTAGGCCTCTCTCTCTCCCTCTCTCTCTCTCTCTCTCTTTTCTCTCTCTCTCTCTGTCTCTGTCTTTTTCTGTCTCTATCTCTCTGTCTCTCTCTCTCTCTCTCTCTCTCTCTCTACGTTCGATCACTCTCTCCCAACAGTTATCTTAAGAGTAAAACCTGTTCACAAAGGGTTGATCTAAAAGAGCACAACATAGGAAAGTTTTCAAACACATTTCAAGCAGACCTCAAAAATATTTTGCATGCTTGCCCGTTTATTTAAAAAGGGCACGCTTACAATTTATTACACTTTTGCCGGGCTGTGACAGGACGCATATCAGCTAGAAGAAAACAAAATATTGTAATAACGTTGAGGAGCCAGGTGAAAATATAAGTCTCAATAGCCAGCCTTTAGTATTCAATGGCCACTATGATCAGTTGCAATTAGTTTTCCTATCATTTAACCGAGGAAGTAACTAATATAGTAAAGGGGAGTGGAGGCAAAAAGCTGGGGTCTTGCGGGGAAATAAAAGCAGCTTTAGGGGAAATGTGTAGTCAAGTGTGAAATTACAGCCCATGGTGTTACATATTGTACCAGAAGCTCCCTCCAAAAATACTAACAAAAAGAAGAATCGTCCCCAAATTTAGCCGGGAGGCATAACATAACATAGCCTCCTGTTCTTTTAGCCGAAATACAACGGTCACAGTGCGAACACACTTTATAAACGTGTAAGAGCCTTCTTCAGTCAAGCCAAAGCCTGCACTTTTTGTCTTTTCTTTTTTTAATCAATTACTAAAGTATTTTTTGTTTTGTTTTGTTTTTAAACAGCAGTCAGGGTGCATAAATGCATCTCTATGTGTACATGTCATTTTACTGAAAACGAAAACAGTACAAAAGCAATAATAATGGCAACAATAATAATAGCATAATAATAATTGAATGCATGCGAATCAGGCCAACGTAAAACTAGAGCATACGCTTTGTATTTTGACGCTTTAAAAATACATTTTCCAGAAGAAAATATGAAATTTGATATAGGAAGCTAACTTTATTACTTGCTTCAGAAGTGTGTGTGTGTGTGGGGGGGGGGGGGGGGGGGGGGATGTAAACGTATTTCAAAATGTAAAAACTTATATGATTCTTCTGAAATGTATAAATGTAAATGTAAAAATTACATGTAAAAAATCTGAGATACGAAAAGTTAACATTTCATATCGAATTACAAGAGATAGATAGATAGATAGATAGATAGATAGATAGATAGATAGATAGATAGATAGATAGATAGATAGATAGATAGATAGATAGAACGATCTGCGTTAAAATCAAATCAAAAGTGAATCAAAAGTGAAACGTCAAGTGAAGTACATTACTAAAGCATAAACAAACTGTTCTGAAAAACTGATCTCAGTTAAAAAAAAAATCTTACATCTGAGCTTTAAGTAAGAACAATAAGCAGCCTAGGGGGAAAAAATAAATAAAAAATACAGATTATCAACAAACATTAAGTTCATCAGTTGTCAACAGCAATCAAGAATTTTGTTGGATAGCCATAAAACAATCTTTAAGAGCCTCCCTCAGTGAAATAAAGCAAACTAGGCAGCGCCATCTACAGAAATGCCTTCAGTACAGCAGCACAAACAGCATGGTCAAAACACACAGTCCTTTCACTAACATTTGACAGGATGAACTTAACCAGTGTGGTTATAGTTTATAACGCAATGATAATACAGAAATTCTTCATTGCCCGATAGCTGTCAGAGATGCACTAGCAAATCTTTGTCAGGAATTGAGATTATAGGCTATATTTAGGCCTATTTATATCTGCGAATATTTATGCAAAATAGTAGGTATTGTTTACATATTCCGTATTTCCTAAAACAGGGTAGGGCTATATTCTGTTTTAGTAAAGAAATGCCACGAGCCAAGTTAATATTGCTTAACGATCTAATAATATACATCGCCAGTGCATTATAAACGATGTTTGGGAAAAACGCGAAAACATCCGACAAATCCTTTAGGCTAATTGGAAGAGAGAAAATAGACAGTAGAAATAGAAAACATGAAGATTAAGACCTTCCGTCATCCTTAACTAGTCTCATCATGACAACATAGTGCCCATCAACAACACACAAAAATACATCCATACGTCCCACCGTTTAGGTCACCAATATGATTCAAACATGATTCATGTAGTTTGACAACATACAGTTTAGAAATACCACGATGCCTGGCCGCTGGTGGTACCGCTTCCTTTCCACTTGTCTTTTAATTTCCTCGATTTTTTTTAACCCATCTCTCCTCATTTCCCTGTTTGCATCCCTCCCCTTCCGAAGTGTCAGATGAAGAGACCTCCTCATTTGGTGCTCCAGCTTTTTGCGTTGGCGAATCACAAAGTGTTGGAATCTATTGCCTTTGTCTGACATGTCATCCATCTCTATGCGAGGGGGGATCTGGGAAGGAGAGGGGGGGGGCGGTGGACTGCAGCTTTTAGAAACAGACACACTGAGAAGAGGGGTTTCAGTCTCAGCCCAAAGCTTCTAACAGGCACATCCCATTCTTGAAGAGAGGGGGACCGAGAGACACTCGCCGTGTCCATGTTTTTTCCTGTCATCCCCGGACGAATCTGACTGTGCCCCTCAGACTTGACCAGAAACGCTTCTCCACATCGAGGAATTTACACTGCAGTTTGACCAAAGGACACTGGAGGAGACGCAAACACTAATGCTTGCGTTCCCTTAAATATGTAGCTAACACATATTAACTGAACGACTGATTACGCTAACGTTCCTGCGTGAAAGATTTTTTGAGAGACCAGTGCAGGACATGATCTGCACCTGACCAGCCTCGTGTCTTCATTGAATGGACTGATCAGCACGAGATAAAGTTCGTCGCTCGCTGAACAACTTCTGAACACTGGCATCGGAAGCGCTGCGCTTTGAACGGATAGCGATCTTTATTAATTCCAATTATAGCTACATAATCAAGGCGAGACGGCGACCTCAGTCGATTATCTTTCCTTCCTTTGCTATCCCATGGATATTCACTGCAAAGCAGACCCCTTCTCGGCGATGCACCGTGAGTAAAATATCAGTTTTCCCCCCTCTCCTTCAAAATCTCTTCCTTGTTAAGCACAAATTAAGTCTAAATTGATTAGCTTTTTAGTTGGCTTTGTTAGACTGTCAATATAACCTGTCCGCATCGAGATACTCACTCTTACCAAGTTTTTTAAAGCTCTTGCAAAAATGTACAAATAATTGTTTTCATAATTCAAAGCCTAGTCAACTCGCTCAGTAAAGCGCAGAAATATCAGCGATCGCTCATGTCGTATTAAGCGGCCTTTTAGTCGTTTGTTCCGACAAAAAGTCGATTACAATATTTAGCGTAGTTTCATTTAAAATGACTCATTCTGCAGTGCGCGTAAAACGTGAATGATTCGTGAACATTTCACGCAGTATATTTCTTAGTTTTAAGTCCAGCGCTTGAGTAAATTACTGGCACATGTGAAGTGCGAAAATAAAAAGCGAACCCGCCAGAAATAACGAACAAGTGCCCCCGCGGAAATATCAGATAAACAGCCAAAGATTAAATTAAATTACTTTACAAAACGTTACCTTTAAAAACTGTACATTTCAAAGCGCGGAATTTCCGGTTTAAATAAACGCGCTCTACATTTTGAAAATACGAGAGAAAAGGTTTGCTGTTTGGCACAACAATAAGAGTTTATTAAAAAAGGAGTTATTCGCACTGTGTTTGATGAAAACACGCTATTGAAACAAGATGACGGAAGGCCTGGGTATAATTTAAATAATTAATTCTTAATTATTTTGCAGTAGTCTACTCCATGGTTGTAATATGAGTTATCAAAGCTCTTTTTAATTATTTACAATAATTGTGCAAGGAAAATTAAACAGGTTGAAACATAATCTATGCGACATGTGTTTGGCTGCAACGGAATAGAAGAGGAAAATACTACCTAACTGCTGCGGGTCTTGTGGGGAGAAGAGCACTTCACTCTTTGCTAATGTTTACAATCATTATACACTGCGTAAAAAAGAGAGTTATAGGTGGAAAAATAATAATAATAATAATGTGATTATATTATCAACTACAACTGTATAGTATAACAGTTTATAGATGTGCTTTTATGCTGTGCTGACAAATAATAGGCTATATAAATAAAGCATTTTATTAAACTATTTAAGCCTAAAATTGAATACGGTCCAACGTACGCATTTAATTTGTTTTAACTGTAGCCTAAATTAAATTGTTTTTATTCATTATCCCGTGAACATTTGAAAAATAATTTATTATTGTCATAATACAGAAATAGCAGACAAACAAAAAAGCACAAACATTTTAAGTGGCCTCTACATTTTCTATTATATTTCACAGTTAATACATTATGGCTAACTGTCTTATTGTTTATGGTTGTCCACATGTGCACATGTAGGTAGTGTGTGTGTGTGTGCGCGCGCGCTCCCATGCGGAGAGTGTTAAAGAGAGAAAGAGAGAGAGAGAGTGAGTGGGGAAAGAGAAATTAAACGCTTCTGTGTGGTAGCCATGTTAACGGCGCATCCTATCTTCTATATGTATGTAATGTTATGCTTTTTGTGTCTGTGTTGTTGTATCCCATATAGGGCACGGCGGTGTGAACCAGCTAGGAGGGGTGTTTGTGAATGGCAGACCCCTACCTGACGTGGTCAGGCAAAGAATCGTGGAGCTCGCGCACCAAGGAGTCAGACCTTGTGACATCTCAAGACAACTACGGGTCAGCCATGGCTGTGTCAGCAAAATTCTCGGAAGGTAGGAAAAATTACAGATGTAGCACATTTGTCCAATTATAGAGAACTAATACTAGTAAATCAAATGTTATTGCTTAAACATCTTTTCATTAACGTTTTTGTATTATTAACGTTATGTGTCGTATTAGTAAGTTTTTTTTCCTTTTAGTGAAAAGGTGTTATATTAAATTCACTGACGTTAAATTCATTGTGAAGAAGGAAGGATATGTTTTCTAGGAAACTGTTATAGATTTTTGAATTTTGTGAAATATTTTTCAGCTATCAAAAGGATCTTATAAGGTATTCTGCACTTTAAATGTTCCTTAGAAATTATGAGATGTGTTGGTGGCATGTATTAATCGTGGGGTGCATGGGACATATATCAGTCTCTGAGGAAACCGTTTGATAAATGAATGATTGCGATTTTAGATCGCAGCCTACTAATGTTAATGATTGAAGACGCAAATCCTATTGAATGTACGTGTTAACATAGAAATTACATTTTCCCTTCGCAAGGTTTGAAAAAAAAACATCTGATCATTTAAAAGTCAAAATATAATTAAATCAATAGATTTTATGGCCCGTATTCATAACTCACTGTTGTTAAATATGCTCAGTGCCACACGCTAGAAAAATCGCAATCGCTATTACGTGTGGACAATTTTAAATAACGAATTATCGTTCATCTTTTCCAGATATTATGAAACCGGCAGTATTAAACCTGGAGTTATTGGGGGGTCCAAACCAAAAGTGGCGACGCCCAAAGTTGTGGATAAAATCGCAGAATACAAGCGGCAGAATCCCACAATGTTCGCCTGGGAGATCCGAGACCGACTCCTGGCCGAAGGCGTTTGTGACAACGACACAGTACCGAGCGTTTCATCCATAAACAGGTAAAGCGCTCGAAATTCCATTTTCCCATTTTAAAATTCGAATTTATTTGAAAAGCGTGATGTCATTGATTGCGTTCACTTCTGACCTTCTACTGTTATTAAAACGGCGATTCGAAACACTAACGGCCAAATTATCGTCAGCTAATTTAAAATCCTTCAGAGGCCTTGTTCTGAAAACTACGTATAGTTTCTCCATTCACAACGCTTATTCCATGGGTGATGTTTTTGCTTTTTAATTCATGCTCTCGGGGTGGTCTCAAATGTGCAATTCAATCCCAAATCTGTCCACAGCCTGCAGAGGATCTATAGTTGAGGTCGCGAAAATCACATCTGTCTCGATGAAAACCAATCAATACTCTGTAACCAGATCTAGTGGCACTGGGAAATATGCGATCAGACCTCACTGCTTTATTCCGAGTCTCATCTCAGTAGATCTAACAAATATAATAAATAATAATCATATATAATATAATAATATCATATAATATATATATATATATATATATATATATGCAAGACCAAATTTTTTTTTGTTTTAACTTATTTTAACTTAACAATTACAAAAATGAATCAAATCAAAATTAGTATTATTAATACTAGGCTTTTAAACAAGAATAGTGCAAAAGTCTTCATTTTGAATGCGGTGGATGTCTAACTGGTTTTCTAGCTCAGCAATTTCAGTAAGTTATTAACTTACCAAAGACTAACAAACAGGCCCTGTAGTCATTATGTTATCGTAAATCATGCAAAGGAGATTATATACAGTCCTCTACTTATATGCCTGCCTACATTAAATCAGTCAGTTGAAAGTAAATAGTCTTACGTTACCATTCTCTTTTTTATTTCTTATTAAAATACAAAGGCTTGCAAGACTATCCCAAGTGAGATGGAGACATAGTGGTGGGAGGGGGGGTTTAAGAGTGGAAGAACAAGGTGAAAAAGGCCTACCTGCAAGCCGGAGTAATGAACTTTGGTTAGGAGGCACTGTTCCATAGAGCTGGCCAGCAGCATTACATTTTAATGAGCTGAAGAGAGATCATGGGCCGACCCGCACAAGACATTTCCTCGGAAAAAGAAAAAAGAAAACGGAGGAGAGAGATGCTGAAAAAATTCATTTCATGCACTATGGCTGCTTAAAAAGGGCAATTTGAACAGGTCTCAACACATGTATGTGGTAAATTTTTAATCTGCATTAATGACATGAAAGAAGAGCCACTAAACCTTTGTTTCCAATGATGTTCAAGTTATCACCTCAGAGGAGGGCATTGAAAGGACCCCTGTTTATATATGAATATATTACATGTTAATGCATATATGGATGTAGGCGTACAAATTTATTTGGACTGTTATTCTGAATCATGCAAAGATAGTTTTCTATGCTCATGGAACACACATTGGATAAAACCAAAGCTATGCTAAAACATGCCCGTATTATTTAATAAACTAGGAGTTGCTACAGTAAACATCAGTGTGGGCTGTGTTTTTAAGCAAACTGGATTGTACTGCACCAGAACACTGTCCATTATATTTGAGACTGCTTAAAATGCTCAAGTACATATAAAGTGCAAATACAACATTTAAACATTTCCTATAATTATAGCAGGCTGTAGTTGTCCAGTCAAACTCTAAGCCTTGTGCCAATTCAAACAGGTGCCATTGTGCCCTGTCTAAAAGTATTCCCTCACCAGTGAGCAGACTTCAGAGGCAGGACCCTCATGCACCGAGTGCTTAAGAGATTGACCTCTGCTCTGTTGACATTAGAAGATGTCCCAGCTTTAAGCACATTTTCTCTGCATGAATTATTAAAGATTACACACTGTCTGGGGTGTTCTCTGTGTCCTCCTCACAGCATGAAGGCACTGGCACACAACCAGTTCTGAGCCCTTCTATTGCCTGAATCCTAAGCGTCCTTTCAATAGCATCGATTCATATTTTAATATTTCTACAGGGAATTCTCAGCACCCTGGCAAGTCATTAATTCACACCTTCCAAATAGCTCATTCGATAGTGAGACCATGGATCCAAGCTATTGAATTTGTGTTGCTAACACTAGACACTGGGTTAAATCATTGTTTTGGATAGATGTTTTTTTTTAAATTAATATTATCACAAAATACTGATATACTGTTTGTCTAGGAAGATTGATATTGCCCTTTTGGCAGCAGACTTTTTGGCAAATGTAAAAATTATTTTATTCCCATTAAATTATATTAATAATATTAATAATATTAATGTTTCGTTTCATATATATATATATATATATATATATATATATATATATATATATATATATATATATATATATATATATATATATATATATATATATATATATATATATATATATATATATATATATATATATATATATATATATATATATCTGTGTGTGTGTGTGTGTGTGTGTGTGTGTGTGTGTTTGTAATATTTTTTGTTGCATTTATCAGTTCAAATTTTAGTCATAAGTTCAGATTTTCTGAGTGCATCATCACGTACAGAATGAGGATTTCCTTAGTAATGAAATTTACAGACATATTGTAGTTTATACAAATGTGAAAATGTGTAGCCAACGAGTACAAATGTGTTCCTAGAATAAGGTGACAGCTTCTACTCTCAAAAGAGTGTCCCAGATTAAAGACATCAGATGCTGCAGTGGGCTTTGGTGAAGCAATAAGACACTATTGCTTTCCTGTCACATGTAATTTATAGCCCTCTATTTGCATCTGTTCTTCTCTGCCTCTAATTCCCAACTTTTTTTTTATCCCCAAGTCGCAATCAATAAGGCCTCATCCATGCTAGCACCCCTGAATGTTTTTGCTAGAAAAAAATGTTGGATCTGGAAAGTCAGTATCCACACTCTACAAGCAATCTTCACTTGCTTCAGTGAGGAGGAGGATAGCGGGAGAGATTGAGATAGATAAAGAAGGAGAAGGAGAGGGAGAGAGAGATTATTAAAGCTGAGGCCAGTTCGGGGCAGTGAAGCTCATCATTGAGGTGAATTGATGTGATTTCATGCTTTGTTTGCAAGATCATTCAGACCAAAGTGCAATGAAGACTTTCCCCCATATCACACCTTCGAGGTAGTGGGACTTTATCATATTTCTAAAGATGGGATCCCATTTGATTGAATCCACTCTCTCCGCGGTAGCTCCCACTCTGCCTCGCGCATCTACTCCATGATTGGCCCTAATACCCCAAGATTGGTTATTTGTGACAGAATCAGTGCATCTATATAGGAAGGCCCCAAAACAACAGTAGAGTTTTACACACGCAATGGGTCGCATCAGGCTATGTGAAAGCTTACCGTAAAACGATCCAGTGAACCAGCTGCTCCCTCAACTCATCGTGTTCTTTTAACTGTCATTTTGTAGGATAATTCGAACCAAAGTTCAGCAGCCTTTCCATCCATCCTCCGACGGCACAGGAACACCTCTCACCACAGCAGGACACACTATAGGTGAGACAGCATACATTTAGCATATAAACATAAAAATCATAATGACATCAATTATGCCTGTGACCTAATGTTAATTCATTCTCTTTTAAGGTGATCTTGAGAGCACGCCATATACGTTAACCTATTCCTGTGCTCTTTCAGTGCCCAGCACAGCCTCTCCACCTGTGTCAAGCGCTTCCAATGACCCCGTGGGGTCCTACTCTATTAATGGCATCCTAGGAATCCCTCGCTCCAACGGCGAAAAGAGAAAACGCGATGATGGTAAGAGACTGGATTTCTCTCCATCGCTTTTATTCCCCTCTCACTCCTTTTCTAGGCCTCTCTACAGCCCCCTGTAATTTCCAATTTGTGTGGGGAGATGAAGATGGCATTTTGATAGCACTGGACAAAGCATTTTGTAAAAGAAAAAAAGCGCTCTCAAGTGACTTGTTATGTAGTAAAGCAGATTGGACTGTTACATTCAGCCGTTTGATACTATGGTGTTTGTACGGCTCTAGCACATTTTATTTGATGATACAGTAGCTCTGTGCAAACAAGAATATGCCTACATGCTATCATTTGGTCCAAATCATGGCAGCATAGCGCTTATGCAGTGCGTCAGGGATACGGCTTAATGCTTTTGTAAATAATACAGGTCAATGGAAATGAAGACAAAAATAAATCAGGAACGTAAATGCAAGAGATGCATGAGGAGATGGCAAAAATGTGCTCCAAATAGACTGGAAAGGCAGAATGTAATACAAAAACTACCCGATGTGCGATTTGTAATGGACTTAAAAACAACTCCAGACATATTCTGACATTTTAATTTTTCACAATTTTCTGGCTGTGTATTTTTGCTTGAACTGAAATAGCGGCAAAAAGGGAACTGCCAACCTGCTCATGCCAACATTCTCTCTTCTTTTATAAATGAGAGGGCACATACCGCCTAAGGCCTAATGGCTGATCAGCTCTTCATACAATCGCCTTTTGAATGCTAGTGAATAAACATCCATGTGGCACTGGGCCGAACGGGAACACAGCAAGTGCTGTAGTCAAAGGGAGGGAGGATGAAGTGGTTGGAAATGATCTCTTAAAACATTTATCAAAGCAGGGCTACTTGCTTCTTTTATGTTTCCATCTCTTTAGTTCTCTGGAGTGGCAACCACTTGGATGGGAGGAAAATAGGATATTGTAAGTTCTGTTAGCCCACCTTTCTCTTGCTTGCTCAATCACGAGCCACTCGAGTCTGATCAAGTGCTCTGTGAGGGTGTGTGTGAGTGTGTGCACGTGTACGTGTAGGGTTGTGTGTCGAGGGGAGGGGGATGAAACGGAGCGCACTGACGCTTAATGATATCTTTATGGAGAGAGCTCTGGATCATATATAAACACTCTGAGAAAGCGACTGTGGCAAATCACATTTGCTACAGCGGGGTATGCTCTAGCCGAATCAATCGCAAGGCTTTTCCTCTGTCTCTGTCATAGACCGTTTGCTTCTAAAAACAGCGAAAGGACATAACGTGACGAGAGGGGATTACCCAGGCAAACGCCAGTGCCGATAGTTATTCCTAGTTTGATTAGAACTGACACAACATGAAGAGTGGATGAAGGGCTTGAGTGTAATTGCATCATAAAACACTAGGCGGGAAAACACAAGTTTACTTGCGCGCGCAATATCAAATTTAATACAGCTTCAGCGAGGATTACCTTTCATCATAACGACCAGAGTAAATATTCCTGTTGTTTCCAATGTGTTTCCCCTCCTCTGGCATCATACAACCTTATGCAGGTCTCTCAAGGTGTACAGAGACATTTGTAGGGCATATGTCACGCCGTGTCCCTGATGAAGAGCTCATGGCTGGTAACTTGATACAGTGCCAAATGTCTAAAAAGCATTGTGTTATTTAAACTTAGCCCTTATTTCACACCGAGACATCAGGAAGGCAGAGCGACAGCCAGTGTATGGTTTCAATTTCATAGCAGCCCAGCAGCCTTGGGCTACCTGAGCCTTATTTGGCTGGGCGCAGCCAATCTTCCCTTCATTAGATGATGACATAACAGAAATATGCTAATCCGATTTTAGGAAGAGCTGAGCAAATGCACTTTGAAACATGTAACGTGTAAAATGAGGCTGAGAACAACCAGTTTGGGGGAAGAGAAAAAGTAATGCGTAATGAGCTGCCGTTCATTCAGTGCTTGATTTAAGAGATGTAGGCGTCCGCAGTCTTTATATCTGATGATGCTAGTGCCCTTTAAGAAAAAAGGTCCCCATTACAAGAGTGATATGGAGATAATGTAGTGTGACACGTGTTATGTACACCAGGTCTTTGCAAGAGGAGATTCAGGGACACAGGTGTCATAAGAGTCATTAATCTGTCATTTTCATGTGTTACTGCAAATTAAAAGTAGCGTGTTGCTCGCCGACTACGGGTGACGTTCAATGTGGTGCGGACCTTCGGAGGGAGGGAGAGGCGGGGGGAGGGGGGCGCCTCCCAAGATTAGTTCTTTGGTGGCAATAGCTCCCCGCAAGTTGAACATAGTGACATTTAAGAGAATTTGCAATTCTGCAGAGAAAAGCTATTAATTCACAAATTAGCACCCCCTTCCTCTATCGTGGATGTGCAAGCTATTGAGGAGACAAAAGAAATAGCCTAAAGGGGAAGAGAGAGACACAGCCCTATCTGTGTAAAGATTGGTTTATATGTCTGCAAGCAGTGATACCAATTATGCCAGCACATAGAATGCGCCTCAACCTTATTGCTGCCTTCACAGGCCCTTCAATCCATTGCCAGATTTATTTGTGTATCTCATTATGGAAAATAGAATGCCTCTCTTGCCAAATGCATTAATGGCAAAAGAGGGAAATTAAGCCTGTTTGGGATTTCTCATTTGTCAGAGTTAATACTTTGTTACAAAATGACACAAATGAATGAACTGAGTTAATTACTAGCACAGAGGCAAGAGTTGCGTGTTTCCACGCGGTTTCGTTTTCACCTGTCCTTGCGTCGGCTGATTAGCAGGTTGGTGTGACCCACCTCTCTTCCATCTGCATGAGTTCAAACATAACCTACATAGGGAGTAGGCCGGTTGCAATAAATTACATGCAAAAACACAGATTGACGTTTGAATCAGCTGTGGGAGCGTGTGTTCACGTGAAAGAAATTAAAGTGGGTTGATTTATAAGACCTGGCGGCAAATTTATTTGACATTAGCTCGATAAAGAGATTGCATCCGTGCCATCGAGGTACAAGTACGCAAAAGTTTTACTTTGTAACTTGTTTGTTCATCTAAAATTACCGCTTTGAGAGTGGGCGACAACACACTTCAAATTCTCATGCTAAAATAGTTTGGCCCACAGCTAGAATGCTTTAACCCGTGCTTCCATTTCATGGCTTGTGAGATTCTATTGTGTCAATATAGATTCTACTTTTAAAAAGAATAGAAATGAAATACATCCAAACCAAGAAATGGATTGGCCTCAGTCTAAATCGAATAAGAACATCCCACCGATCTCATCATGATGATGGCCTCTGTATGAAAGAGAAAGCCCAGATTTGAGCGAGGCTGCAGAGCGTAACCAGCAGAGAAGAAGGTGCCGGGCTCCTTATCAAAGGACACAAAAGGTCTATGCCCCCGCTTGGCTGATACATCTGCATTCAAGCAGACCCGCTGCCCCGACCTGGCCGATAGTGCAAGCACAAAAATCTGCAGTACGAAAACATCTAAGGACAGGGTTGTTCGCAAGAGGAGAAATCATGTCAGAAAAAAGTCAATTATGAACGTTGATGCTGAGAATTAATGGTGCGCCGCATTACGCAGATTTTAAAAGGAAAGAGAGTGAGAGCGAGGGAGGGAGATACGCATTCATTAATTGCGTTCCAGAACGCTGCGTCACATGAGGCCGATGTGCTAAATGACGGACTGGGTGTGAGTACAGTAAAGAAATGTGTGTTATGGGTGAGAGGAGAAACCCATGCTGACAGCGGTAGCCTGAGAAAAGAAAAAAGGAAAAGGAGAGAAAGCGCAGCTCCTACTGGCAGCCTGCACACTGTTCAGCTACGCTAAATTGAATTAATAAAGCCTTTAAACACGCTGTAACATAACAGGAAATTAACAGCCCCGGTTGTGCTGCTGCTGCTGCCACCTCGCCCTTTCTCTCCCTCCATCTCTCTCTTGTTCTTTCCCTTATTGTCTCGTCTTCTTCTGATTTAGTTATTTGCTCTTCAGTCTTGCTGCACTATAGATTTCATAAACAGGACTGTCAAACCTTTTGTTTTATTTCAGCCTAAACAACTAATGGAAATCCACACACATTTATAGTTTTTGAGCAAGCATAATAAAGTTAACTTTTTATTAGGACAAAAGCTGTTTGTTTTTGGGTTTTTTTGAGACATGACATTCAAAATCAGGGTTAAAGCGATCAACCAAAAATGTAAATTCTGTCATCATTTACTTGCCCACAAGTTGTTTAAACCCTGTGTGACTTTTCGTTAGTGGAAAACAAAAGATCCATACTCTGAAAGTCAATAGAGCCCAAAACAACTTTGGAACCTATTGACTTTTACTGTATTAAAAAAAAAAAAACATACTTAAACAATTCTTCATGTCTTTTGTTTTCAACAGAAGAAAGTCATACAGGTTTGGAACAACTTGAGGGCGAGAAAATGAGAATATAAGTTTCATTTTTGGGGGGACTATCCCTATAACAATAAAAGTAATACATAAAAACAAGGGATGTGTGATATCAGGTCAAGGGTTATAGAGGTCAGGAGACCCTCATTTGCTTTTCAAAAAGCTCTCTCATCCTTATCTGATGAGATGAAAGCAGGAAACTCAGCACTGTTCTCTTAAAAGAATGT
Organism: Rhodeus uyekii; assembly: GCA_037043235.1. Taxonomy (NCBI): domain Eukaryota; kingdom Metazoa; phylum Chordata; class Actinopteri; order Cypriniformes; family Acheilognathidae; genus Rhodeus; species Rhodeus uyekii. Next base: position 5,639,914 of record JAWRVZ010000013.1, read on the forward strand.
CACACCTGCCCGGTCAACCCTAAACACATGCTTCCTAAAACCTAATATATATAGTTGATACCACTAATTTAGGACATTTTACTTTAAAATATTCTAAAGCACTTACACATACAGACATTAACTTCTATTAAAATGACAAGTTTACCATGATAAGCCCTTGACTGTCTCTTGTTCTTAGTTTTATTTGAACTGGGCTCTCCAGAGGAGGAAGCCCATGGGAGGCCTGTTTTATGGACTCTGGTTATCTGATCTGACAGAGCTCTAGTCCCATAGCACCAGAGTGCTAATGCAGTGGGATGTCAAAACAAACACACTCAAGTGTTCCAATGAAATCAATATAGCACGAGCACTGATGTAAACAGGAGTGGAGCTATATACAGTCTAGACAACATTGCTGCATTCACAGTGAATCCCTGTGAAATGTCAAAAATTGCACTGTGAAACGCTGATCTAACCTAAATCTTACCTAATTGTAACATCACAGCTCAAACCGTAGCACCGTCCCCTGTGTCAACTAGCAGCCCTGCACGCTTTGGGCTTTTGAGTATGGCAAACATGCTGCACCGAAGCAAATGACAAACGCCTGCTTATTGATCGCAGTTTGCACTTAGACCAGCTGATAGAAAGTAATTAATGACTCTATTTTCTTCTGTACCAAAGAGAACAATTGAAGTTTATACGGCAAGAACACGCAGCCTTATAGAAGGCCCCCAAGGGACCTGTCTATAAAAAATGCCTTCTCTCAGATATGGAATGACTCAGATAATGCAAGGAGGAAAAAAACCCACAACAAAACAACCACAACTTAATAGGAAGAGAAAAAATGTCGCCTCAGTGTAGCTTAAATGAACACACACACACACACACAGACGTAATATCTCCCAGTCTCTTATCAGACCTCTCTGTGGATTCATTTCTCCTGAAAGTCAGTTCATCCTGTGGCCTCAGCCATTGAAAAAAGGTCAAGCTGGCGGGTAGAATGGCAATAAAGCCCCTGAAATGGTACTATCAGTGGAACATGATTGATCAATTGAATTCCATAGCACAGAAAAATGTGGGATTAAGTAGAGTATTATACGCACAATGAGTTGAGGCATGATGTTCATTTCAAGTTCATTTCGCCTCTCTCCTGCCACCAGATCAGGCAATCAATAGGGGCCTTGCATATCATATATCACTACGCTCTCGCCGAGGAGAGAACATAATCTGCTGCAAATTTAGAATGACAGATTTGTAAGAGAGCAAAAAAAGCCCCTCCACCACCAGAGAACAAGAGGCGGGAGGCTGCCAGTACAGCTGCCAGGGTTGCATGGACGTTTGCCGAATGTTTGCGAAGGGGTTTCGGTAGGAGCAAAATAAGGCACTGGGGAAGGAAGGCTACCTCCTTTGGCAGGGTGATGAGGTCACGGTCTGAGGGGAAACTGTTCATTTGTTTATAGAGAGCGAGATGGAGGGAAATGCATAAGCTGACAGTCAAGCTCCGTAATTGTATTCAAGCCGGGACTGGCCTTCCATTTTTCCAGGGAAAAGCAATCTGAAAGTGAAAGCAGCATTACATTCTAAAGGAAATTGTGCCTTTTAAATAATAGCTCTCCATTTTCCACCAGCTCACTGACGGAAAAGAGAACAAGGTGGCTCACACTAAAACACATGACGTTCCCAACAAGTATATGTTTGCTCTGAAGGCAATCCATCAATTACTGCAGACCTATCAGATGATGACGGTGCTGATCTGGGATGGGGGAGGTGTGGGTCTTCTCTCTCCCGCTTTGCACCGTCCACATCTTTCCCTCCCTCTCTTTCTCTCCCAGCCTCATGCGCTCTATCTTTCCACAGCTATTAGGATCAGTTTGAGGCTAGCACTGACTGAATTTGAGCTGATATACTCCAATCTTTCATCTAGCGGTGCTGAGAGGTGCACTACAGCGCTAGACGTAGCTGTTGTGTGGGGTGCGGGGAGGGGGAGGGATAGGGTGCCTGCCCTGGGGAGAAGCGGGACCATAACGACTGGTACTAGCATGTGGCCTTGTCCCTCTCTCCTCTTATAGATGGTTCAGATGGCTCTGGCCCAAACAGTGATTCTCAGGGTAGTGTGGAGAGTTTACGGAAGCACCTGAGGGCCGATGCCTTTACTCAACAACAGCTGGAGGCTCTGGATCGGGTGTTTGAGCGGCCTTCATACCCCGACGTCTTCCCTACGTCAGAACACATCAAGCCAGAGCAGGTTAGTAATATTGAGGCAAATGGACGAATACTAACAAACGAATACATTAACAAAAATCTGGAGATTGCTAGACAGTCTGCAGAACTAAATTTTAAAGCGGCGTGTGAGCGGACAGCAGAGCTCATTTGGATCGACAGATATTTATTTTTCTAAAAAAAAAAACTCTTAAAGATAAAGTAATAAAATCAAGTCACCATACGATTTAATCCCATACAAATGTTAAATGACGCATCTTGCCCAAGCATCACTAATATATGCATTAAATAGTGTAAGGTGCATTAAAGCCAGATTAATTTAGTTTTAATAAATGCACATCAACATGAATCCACTGATATGAACAAGAAAAATAAGTGATAAATCTTTGGTCTGAATGAAGAGTCTCACAAAGAATTATGCAGCGGGGAAAAAAACACCACCTTTTTTATACAAGCTCTTATTTAAAGCTTTTGGCTTATTACAAGAGATAAGCTTTATTTACTTTCATTATACTATCAAACAACCAGTGACTATTAATTTTGAAACTCCAAGTAGAGGCCCATAAAGCAAAAGCAGTGGCCTAATTGAGTTCATTTTAATTTCTCTCCGATCGCAGAGAATTACACTGGTGATAAATCAGGGGGACAGCCCTCACCCCTAGTAGAGGGCCTAATTTGCAGCTAATTACAAAACTGATTTCTACTGGAAGATCAATACCAAAACGAATTGGAAATGACTTGCAATCACAAAGAGAAGCCAAGAAGGTATTAAAAAAGGCAAGGAAAGAAGCTAAACGTGAGGGAAAAAACAGCCCTGGAACAGTCCAGAAAAATCACTTTTAATTTAATGTAATATTAATCAGACTACATTCCCATTTATTGGTCCGTCTTTGTGCCCCCTTTTTAACTCTTGAAAGAGCGGACCTATTAGCCATGTCTGGTGTGTGAGGCCGGCATTAAAAAGCCATTTTGGAAATGCTAAACTCAATGGGCTCACCCCTCCCACACTTCTGCCAGCCATTTGGTCATCCTTTTCAGATGGCTCTTCAGTTGCCCCACGCCCAACTTGCCCTTATCTGCATGATAAAATAGCTGTTGTGCATCTGAGGCCAGACCAAATAGAGAGGAACATCCGCTACTGGCCAACTGAACATTTGTAGCAGACAATTAGAGTTTATCTGGAATAGAGACAGACAAGTCTGGGGTCAGAGCATTTCCCATTGGGACACAGGCCTATTGTGGTGCGCAAATGCACGAACACACACACACGCACACAGACGTATATGCATAAGAGCGAACATATGTATGCTCTCACTTTTATATGCGAGGAACAATGGGAGCAGGAAATCTATTCTCATTTGTTGAATTAGTTACAAAGAAACCTATATGAAGAAAGTCATAGTACCTCAAATGCACCATAATCCAACGCACAAACCCAGACAACATGAGCGTCAATGTTATAGCTGTTCAAAATAATAATAGAGAGCCATTTCAGGTGCTTATGTTTGTGTCATCATTTCCTCATCTTAAAGAAAACAATTTCAAATGGTCTCTAAACGAGGCCATGTTGGTAATCTAACAAAGCGGACCCGTCTCCTCCCTTGGCTGGTCAGGGGAATGACTGCAGTCAAGCACAAAGAGACAGCTGACACCCCTTCCTTTCAGTCTGTTCCAAATCCTACTCTCTGTCCCGCTCACAACCTTAATGTATGCACACACAGTTCACATTAACTCCACCAAAACACACATGCACATCTCTCTGACGGGAAAATAAAAATAATTTGCAAGTGTAGTAGAACTGGATTTCAGGTGCCCATTTACAAAGCCACAGTAACTGAGCCGCCACTATATTAAATCCCTGGTACTTTGTGTATACCACTTTCCCTTCCATACATGAGAAGAAATATCATAAAAAGGAGAGAAATTAAAAGAAAATAAGATATAGGACTGGCAGCTCACAGGCAGAAAGCTTTCTAATTGGACACCTAAAAGTGATGCTTGGACCCCAAGATATATCTACCTAAAGTGTCCCCCCTCCCCTCATTGGCAGGCTAATGAATACTCGCTACCAGCACTGAACCCCGGACTGGACGAAGTCAAGCCTAGTCTGTCAACCAGCGTCAGCTCAGATTTGGGCTCCAACGTGTCACAGAGCTACCCGGTAGTGACAGGTAAGAGCGCTGGATCGACTGTCCCAGCTGACCATTAGAATACTAGCAAGACATTCATATTCTAGTCTGTCTGACTGTTTTATGTGGTAAAGTGAGCTTTATAAGTTGAGTGGACAGGTGAGAGTTGAATGTGACATGTTGATCTAAAGTGGATGGATTAGTGCTGCCTGCTCTGAGGGGCCGTGTGAGAAAGATGCGATCGAAACAGACAGGCACCGTTACTTGCATGCAAGATCCAATCATTCAAAGTGATTATGGAAAATGTTCGGCCAGAGCCACTGTGCAAAAACCATTGGATTGTTTTACCACTTTACCATAGTGTACTGAAAGGTTTCTTCAGCTCATAGGTCTCCGAAAGAAATATGACGGTCTAGCATGGTTTGGTTTTTATTGTTGCATAGTTCTTTTTTTGTTTCTCGTGGTATGCGGTGGTTAATGTCAGCCTGACTAATTGAAAGATTGTTTCATTGTTGCGGCTGTTATTACCTCCGAGAAGGTTAAGTTTACTGATAGCCAACTGTCGGGCTGAGATTAATACGCTGAGCTTTTAATAAAATTCACATAATTATGCAGGAGCCATCAAAGCCAATGAGTTCTGTGTGGGCGGAGGACAGGATGATTGAAAATTGCTGTGCCCCCTTCTCAAATGATAGCTGGATAATGTTATGTGAAAAGAAAGGGCTTTTTTCCCCCCTCTGTAATATGTGGGAGGTAGAGTTCCCTCCAGAAAGTTGGGCCTCTGGAGAAGAAAGGTGTGTTTTTGTCCTTTGTATGAAAGCAGTCTCGGTCTAGGGAGCACCCTCATGGCAGGTGGCCTTTCTTGCACCTGGGATGGGGCACACCGGGGGTCTTAGCGTAGACCACCTCTTGCTTCTGGTAGAGCATAGGTATGGCCCTGCTAGAGAGATTTTCAAATGGTTTAGTTTGTATTGTTGTTAACGATTTCAAGCAGCGTTGTTTATGCATGCACAATAAGAATACCTACCCCTGGCATCCTAAATTCAGCATGTTCTGAAAAAAATAAAAAACAGTTGTAATTATGTTCTAAAGCTCTTTCAGAATGTCTAGGATCAAATGACTTTTCTTGAGAGCCTTATATATTAACTGTTCCATGTCGTATTCTAAATGACTTTTGGCAGTAATAACTTCATTTGCTAAAAAAAAAGCAAGAAAAGCAGTTCAAAGACGCAATAATGTAATGTTATGGTGTACTCGCATGTGATAAACTGGAAATAAGAATAAGGACAGAGTTAAAGGAGGTGCTAAATTACCCTACGCATTTACACTGAGAGCCAATTCTGAATAAATTACTCCCTCTCATTGGATAGAGCTGGAGATTATGCTCATTCCCAGCAATGTTTTCCTGAGCCAATTAAAATTCACACTGCCATTGATCTTGTTGATTTTATGTTGTGCGATTTGCATAATCTATTAAAAATGAATGATTAATGAACTCAATTATTTCATTATTCATTATTAACTCATTATTATTTCATTTCAATTATTTCATGAACTCAATTCATTACAAAACAGAAATTGGAATTTTAAGGGCACTACGAGGCATAGGAGACGTGTTTTTGTGTGTGTGTTAACTGTTTACCAAATTAGTTTTAGGGGTTGCTCCTCTGTACCGAAAGTCCTAAAGGAAAAGCCATTTTAAAATACCTTATGTATTGGATTGAAATTTATGACGTTGGATGAAATGTAATAAAGATATAAATAAATAATACTTGGAGTAAAGTACAAGTACAAATAAAAGTATTAACAATCATTTATAAATATATAAATATATTTAAAAAAAAATTATGAATTCATAAATAATAATATAAAATCCTTGAAAGTACAGATGATAGAGATATATGAGGGACTAATCTGTACTTCTGTTGGTTATCAGAGGCAGTACTTGCCACAATGAGTCATGCACATTCCACACTTTCATGTATTAACTATAGTAGAGGCGGAAAAAACAATGGCATGATTTATTCAAAGTGCAGCAAAAAGTCTGGATGCTGTCCAGATATGACTAGCCTTTTAAAAAGGCCGTTTGCACATACCTTTACAATGAATGACTAGTGATTCTTAAGCACTGTTCCTGCCGAGCCATATAATGGAAGTCTTCCTGGTGCCAGTAGGATGGTACCGTGTAAATGGGCACCCCTCCGACCTGCTGAAAACCTGAGCAGGTGCTGAAGGGATCCCCCTTGTTCCAAATCTCTTCAGAGAGATGGAAGGAGAGGGGGGGAGAAAAAAATACTGAGAACCCGGACCTGAAAGCAACAGAGCTCCATGTCTGAAAAAAAAAAACAAGCAAGAAAAGTAAGAAAGAAAAGCAGCATACGCAGGCAGAGTGAAAGAAAAGACTGCTTTGTGTCGGCTTATGCGGCTGATGAACTCCGGCTGAAATATATCCGACAGAGAGCCATTTTTTAAGTGTGGCCCGCTATTCTCCAGTGAGCAGCAAACAACATGCTGCTGGCTAGACTGAGGTACCTGATGTGTGGCCTGGTGACAAACTGCCTCTGTCTTGAGTCACCAGAAACTCCGGCAGGCCCTAGAGCCCAAATTTATGTTTATTTCATCCTCACAATAGCACACTAACCTTTGAGCACACATTTGATGATAAATGACGTTAAGAACTTATATTGGGGGTTTAAGCAATTTGCCCGTCCTAACATTGCATTGCTGTAATTGATCAAGGTGAAGCAGTCGGTTTTCCCTGTGAGCTTGAGAAAATGTTGAAAATTAAGGTCAAAGATTTCAGTGCTGTTACAAAATATAAGGCAGGTGACTTTGCCGGAACTGTTGTTTTCCTCTCTCTCTTACTTCACCCATGTGAAACCATGCATTCGTGAGAGTGAGACAGATGTAGAGAACTCTATAGCTCCGGTTCATGTTGAGATGTGATGCGCCTCCACATAGACCAGTGTTTATCTTCCATCTCTGTAATCAGGAGGTTGACAGCCTTCCTTTTTGCAGGTCTTGCTTGTTTCCAGGACAATAAGCAACAGCACCTCTGATTAGTTTCAGAGTTCAGTGATCTTGAACACTGGGCTTCGGTCAGTGTAGCGAACACCCTTGTCTGCTTTGCAGCGGCAAAGCAGAGGCCGTGAAAACTCGAGGCCTAATTCCTCCGACAGCCTCTCTTTCTTTTCTCCTTTATTGGCCTCTAAGGTGTTTTATTTCTGAAGCTAGGCTTTATGGCCATCATTTTCCTCTTTGAGATATAGTCATCTAACAGTCTCGTTTCTGTATCTTGATTAAAAAAAAAGAAAGAAACTTCATGTTTAACCTGCTCCTACTGTATGAAAATTTGACTGTGAGTCCCAGACCTGCACAGGAAAGAAAATTCTGCCATTGATTTGTGTGGGAAAGAGGCCAGTTAAGTTGCCTGATTTCCTGGTATTAGGTCAGAACGGGTTGTCAGGGTTGCATCTGACAACAAGGAGGCTTTATCTTAATGAGCGACTCTCCGCACATAGCTCGGTTGTAAAACAACAATAGTTGGGAAACAGCTAATGAGGCTATCATGAAGCTGTGAGAGCCCTCCCCACAGACCATGTTAACAGCAGAGGATGTTAAAGAGGATGAGTGGAGAGAGAGATGAAGACAGAACTCACATTGATTGCTTGAGCTGCAGTGGCAAACCCGCTAAGATGAAAAATGCCAAACCTCATCAGCCAAATGATATTAAGGCTGGTGATGCAAAGGGGCCATGTCACGATTTGTAGGCTTTTTTTGTTTGGAGATGCGACTCTTACCTCCGAACCTTAGGGAAATTTCTCTGTATTTGAGCTTGATTGATCTGCGAGCCATGCTGCTGTTTGCTGATGCTATTCGAGAGATATTGTTTGAAAGTGATTTACCTGTTTATGTTTGCTCATTTTTAACTCATTTGACGGATAAATAATTCCAATCAGGTTTGTATAAAATTTTTGCTTTATTAAGATTCGGATATAAATCTAACATTGACAGAAGACTGTGAGTCTCTTCTGTTTTAGAGCAAATTATATGTTGCTTTCCATTTTGAGAAAAACTAGATAGAAAAAAAACAATCAAAGATTTCTCTGATTTGTTTACAAGAAAAAAATTAGATATATATTTTTCACTTCTAATCTGTTCTCTCCGCATGTGGGAGTAAGCAGGGCCCAAAACTACGACTCACAAAATCTAGTTTTGTCAAATAAATAAAACTGGTCAGCTGATGAATTCCAAAAAAGATTATTTTAGCAATCATAACGTATGGAAAACTGATATTATGAACCTGCTTTTCTTTTCAATGTGAGCAAATCAAATCAAAGACATTCAAATGGTCTAGAGAAGTTAAAATCAGTGAGAATATTTACATCAACAAAAAAAGTGTAGAGTAATATCTATAGATTTGTTTTATTTGATTCCTTCATTTGTAGTGATATATTCCAGGCACTAAGCCACCATAAGGAATAAAATATCAATTCTAATGTTTCTGTGAGAGGCAATGTTTCACTGAGAATTGCTGGGAGTACTAATGCAAGCTGTAAATATACTGAAAAATAGAAATAAATCATTCTTTTGTCAAAAATGAGTAATGCAAAATACAGTTTGATGATTAAAAAGAATTATAGCCCAAAAATATGTGTGGCAAAAGCTTTAAAGCTTAATTTGATGTAATTATTTGTGGATTGGTCTTTGCACATAAAACCCACACACAGTAACATTTCCTGGCTTACCATGACCAAATCCCCTCGTGCGTGCAGAAATGTTGTTTTCTGAGCGTGTGCCTCTGGAGGCTCTGTTAAAACTCCTGAACACACCCGAGGAACTGAGTCAGAACACCACGGCAGTCGGAACTTCACATAAATCCTTCTTTTCCTCCTAAACGCAATGTAGCATCACAACAACACCAAACACTGTCAGCCAAACTTCATTTTCCTTTTCTTTTACTGCTCCCATTCAGTACTTCCATCTGTCATGATTCTTTTTTCTTTTTTGCTGAGTGCGAGCGATTGTGCATTGTCTGATTGTGTGTGTGTGGGTTTTTTTGTTTTGTTTTTTCCACCTGGCAGAGTCACATTCATCCTCCACGTGCGTTAAGCAGGAGCCGCATGAGGCTTCCCTGGCTCCTTTCACCCCTTCCTCACTGGCAGTCTCGGGTCTAGCGGAACTGTTGCCCCTCCAGCCCAGCGTGTCAGTAGATGCCTCCACCCCCTGCTACGGTGCCTATGCCCATCATGCCCCCAGCTACAGCCAGTATTCAAGCCAGCCTATTATAGCAGGTACAGCCCTACAAAAAAGGGGAAAAAAAAGAAAAGAAAGAATAGAAACTTACCATACGCTGGTAAATCGGGGAAACAGCCAGAGGCGTCATGCATCTGGTTCTTTTTCATAGGGCACCAATTGCAGTCCAAGGTCATTTGGTGCCCTACACTCTTTAACTAATTTTTAATTTAAGCTGTTACACTACCATTAAAAACGTGGGGAGGGTAAGATATTTTTGAAAGAAATTAATAATTTTATTCTGCAAGTATGCATAATATTAATTAAAAAGTGACATTGTTACAAAAAAATTGAGCTTTGGTACGTTTCAATCATTAAGCAGCACAAATGTTTTCAACAGTGATAATAAGAAATATTTTTTGAGCAGCAAATAATCATATTAGAATGATTTCTGAAGGATCAACATTTCCATCATATGAATTAAATAGATTTTAAAATATATTACATTTGAAAATAGTTTAAGTTGTGACAGTATTTCACAATATTACTGCTTTACTGTGTCTTTGACCAAATACAGTGTAACCTTGGTGAGCATAAGAGACAAAAAAAAAACACACACACACACAAAAAAAACCTTACAAGCTCCAAACTTCTTTAAGATAGTGTGTGTGTATATATGTGTGTATAAAATTGAGGTATACATTTATCTATAAAACTGCAACTACATTTTTAAAAGATTTTGCTTCTAGAAACAGATCCTGTACTGTACTGTCCTGAGTAGTACTGCTAACACTTTTCTAGTCTCTAGCTTCTCTGATTTTATTTTTTATATGTACTAGTATTTTTTTAACAAGCTTGTTAATAATGTGTGAGTTTGATTGTTTCTCTTGTGATACAAGTTTCTTGTGTTCAAGTTTCATTCATGTGCTTTTGATAAACAAGACATAAAATATGGCTATAATTTGCATTCAGTTTCTTTTTATTAAGCAAATCACACAGAAAATGTATCAAGCATCACACAGTTTTGATATTTCTTACCATCTTGGTGTGCCTGTTTTACTGGCAGCTCTCTTGTTAGCTGGACAAGGGAAATGCCCCCAGCCCTTAATGGTCCCCTTTCAAACAATGATGCGGAACCTCACGAGGATCCAGTCAGGACTGACGAAGGCCTGCGTGCTCCTAAAGTTTGAGCCAGCACATCCAGCAGGATTGCTATCCATCTCCTCCAATTACAGGGCTGAATATAGAGGCAATGCGTGCTCTACACTCTTGTGATGTTTTGGGCTTTTTAGCAGCAGCAATGCCACCAGCAGGCCGAGGGCATTCTGTGCTTCTCTCTGTCGAGCAATTTAAACCACTTCAGTCAAAACAGGCCAGCAGCGCCACTCTGTGTAATAGAGGAAGTTAAAGGGCCGAGTGACCTAGAAGAGAAAAAAAGCAGTGGAGGTGTTTTTAGCTTCTGCAGGGTCAACAGTTTTTCAGGTTGTGAATTTGTGAGAGTTGAACTGTACCCAATGCATGTTTGGCATGTGGGGTTATTTGTCTAGAAAAAGACTTGAGCTCACTTCCTAGATTTTCAGTGAAAATGGTTAAAGGGTTGTGTTTTAAAAAGAAAAATGTATTATCATTATTACTGATGTGCATGGTGCAACACTTAAGTAGTTTAATGCTCTGGGCACTTTTCAACTTTATTCTGTGCATCTTACATTGCAATGTGCCAAAATATGTTTAGTTGAATTTTTTTGAATGAAAAAGAAACTCTGTACAAATACTAGATATGTCGTGTTTTTAAACCAAAAATCTCAGTACAAGTAAAAAATTGTAGTAGTAAAACTCAAAGTTATTTTATTTTAAAGATTTTAGGATAATCATATATCCACTTATAGTCCACTGAATTTTTTATTTTATTCATTTATTTACTGTAACTGTATTATGGACTGTGTTTCTTTACAGGTCGAGACATGGCAAGCACAACCCTACCAGGGTACCCACCTCACGTTCCCCCCACTGGGCAGGGCAGCTACCCCACCTCTACACTTGCTGGAATGGTCCCTGGTAAGTGTAATTACTATTTTTATGAGATTGTTAATTTTAAGAGCGCTCGTAATATTTTCAAGGGACAGTCCTCTGCAATTGATCATCGTCAGGAAACCTGAGGTCATGCAAAGCCAACCTTAATTTGCACGTCTGCATCTGTAAAACTAAAAAAGATTGTGTATGAATATTCAATCATCACTGGCCCAAAGCTTCCTTTTTACATTTTAAAGGCTTGAATATATTAGTGCAGAATGCCAGGTAACATTTTAAGAATGAGAGTTAAAGAGAAGTGACACACAAGCTACAAGCATATTGTCCATGACATTTCTGGTGATGCTAATGTTTATTAAACAGGATAATATTAATGAGGAGCATAATATTAATGAGGATAAGATTAATGAGGAGAATGAGGAGCCAGAATGGCAGTCTAAATAAAGACAAGGACAGGCAGTGTGAAGCTCGATCTCGACTCGTCAATATCCCGAGTAGGAGCCTCATCTTATCGGCGGCTGAGGAGAAAATTAGCGCCTCTCAATAAGTGATCAGGGACATAAGTGCAGGATATAGGACAGTTCCTCTCAGTTCCACTCGGGTTCCAGTGCTCATTACGCCCCTCCCCAACCGTTCGACGCTCTCACAGGCCATCGATAAACACAGCTTTCTCCACCCCTGCCTCCAGTGCTCCAGAGCGTATCTCTTTTCCCCTCTACTTAACCTGCAGTTCAGGTTCACAGCAAACAGTTAAGGGTCACAAAACAGCGGGCGGGAAGGCCTGTAAATATTTAAATCACTATCTCTCAGAGGGACTTGACTTGAGTTTCACTGCCAGGACAGGACGCAATCTGGCAGCAAGAACTGTGCCCTCTCCCCAAACAGCACAAACACACACACACACACACACACACACGTATGCAAACGGACAGCCTGAGAGGTGCCGCAGAGGAGTTGGAAAAGTGTAAATGCAATTGTACGCAGAGCCAGGGGATAACATCAGCGCTCACAAAGTCGGACTCATAGAGCCCAAGCACAAACATGCAGTGTGCGAAAATTGGAAAACAAATATTTTACATCAGGCACAGAGAGGGATTCTTCTCTCGGTCACCGTTGAGTGCCTCAGATAGATTCAAGTCTGTCTTGGGCTTCCACGGCCCACAAACATGAATGGCTCGCAGGGGCAAATTTAATTCAGTGACAGGATTCATTTGCTGGGCAAACATATCTTTACAGGTACATCAAATATGTTTTCATCAAAGATTCATTTTCATTGGTCACACAGGCTGAGAAATCCTCTTAAATCCTAGAGCCATGGGTTTTGTGTGCACTTCCATTCATCTGGCCCTCGAACGACTAAGATTTAGTGACAGACCCCAAACACTGTTAAAGCAAAAGCCATTCCTCACCAGCTTCATATAAAACCCAGCCTTTATTGTCTCATAAAAGAAAGAAACGTGGGGGACCAACAGCATTGCTCACTGACATGGACAGGGCTGCTTCCTGAAAGTCGAATTCGACCGTATAAAAGAGGCGAGTGTGTGCGAGAACGAATCCATTGGGGAGGTTTTTTGAAGCCGGGCTTTGGTCCGGCCAAAGAAAAGAAAATCTTAAGAGCGCAACAGCAGAATCAAAGAAAGGAAACTTCAAAACCCAGCTCAGGATTAATGTAACAAATTCAGCCAAAATGGCCGAGCACCAGGGCGTAGGAAAGAGGACAGGGCGAGCCATCTGCTATCTAGAGTGGTGAAACAATGCCAGTTCCTTTAGTTCTGATGTGCTAAACTAATGTGATGCAATATTTTCGAGTGCAGTTTTAGAATATATTTATGGTTTTAGAGTACATTATTGCAAAATGTACTTGTAATTGTTCCTCCTTTTCTTAAAAAAAAAAAGCACAAAGAAAATACTATTTCAGTCTTTCAAATTTTCTCATTTAATTCGGTGTGTTCCATTGTGTTGCTTGCTGTTTCTTTATAATTATTTCAGAGCAAAATATCATTATTTTACAAGCAATTTCAGAGTAATTTTTTTTAAAGTACATCCTACACCAATTGTTTTTTCCAGTGTACAGTGAGGCAAATCTGTGTAAACATACTCAGTGTTTCAATAGTAAAGACAGTGTGAACAATGATTTTGATTTTAAATAACTTTAATCAACTTTGTCATAATCTCTAAAACCCTAAAACAACAACAAAAATGTGAACAACTTTACAGCTCAAATAATAAAAGTTAACAGATTAGATAAAGTGCTTTTATGAAATTATATACTGCTTTTAAATTTTCCATAAATATAAATAAAAGACAGCATTATACCACAAATGCTGACAGTTGAGCTTAACCCAGGAATATGCTTTTAAGATACACCATTTGCTTTATTGCTAACCTGTCATTTGTGTTTGATTTTAGGAAGCGACTTTTCAGGAAATCCCTACTCTCACCCACAGTACACAACTTACAATGAAGCTTGGCGGTTCAGCAACCCCGCGTTATTAAGTGAGTATTAACCCTTTTTGCTTATCCCTTATGGGATTAGTCGCTTTAAAGTGGGATTAATATAATCACATTTTACAATGACATTATTTGCATACAGCTTTACTAAACTAGCTACAGTTTTATTTCTCTTTTTGATTAGCAAGGTCATAACACACTGCATCTCTAAATTAAGACGCGCATAAGCCCTTTGCAAGTGTTTTTATGCGTGCCGAGGTTTCGGAACGTAATAGAATAGTTTGATTGTATTTGACATAAGCAAAATCATTAGGAGTGGGTGTAAGTGTTGCTCATGCTGTGGTTTCAAACGCTCCGCTCTTCTGTTAACTTCCAGGTTCCCCTTATTATTATAGTGCCGCATCCCGGGGCTCCGCCCCTCCCACTGCTGCCACTGCCTATGACCGCCACTAGTTACCATGGCAACCCAATCAAACTGCAGGACCATGGCCGCAGCCTCCATATCGTACCAGTCTGAATGGCGCTAAGGTCAGAGGGATTGAAGATGGCTACGCGGTCTTCAGTTTCATGGGGCCGAGATCGGATTAGGAGGGTGAAGCAACAGACAGACCCCCCCCAGACCCCCCCCCCCCCCCCCAAAAAAAACATCGACTATACCCCCCCCCCCCCTTACGCAACATCAACACTAATGCTCTCATTCTCTAAATCGCTGAACAATGACTGAACTATTTCTTGAAAGACTTTGAAAGATTCTACAAAAAAAATATATATTATACAAGATATAAAACAAGACGAACCGTGTGAAGAAATACGAAGTACCAATTGATGTGTTGTTGTTGTTTTTTTGTTCTCTCTTTAAATCAATCAATACATTCCTTTACATACTGTATTTAGTATCACTAACAGATCACACACACAAGGTTGCCTGAGGCCTTTAAAGTAATTTGCCGATGTCCTATACCATTTCACTAGTGTCTTACCTCTCACGGACAGAACAGCGATGTGTCAGCTGAGCAGAAAACCGCAGTTTTGCTCCATTTTCTGTCAAACAGACAAGTGTAACAGTCTTAGAAGCCATCTCTGACTCGTGGTATGAAATTACCAACTTGATTTAACATTTTCTGTGATACACAATCAAAATGGGGAAAAAGAAAACAGAAAAAAAAGAGATAAAAACAGGTCCGACACTGAAGAAGTTAACTGTTGCTGTAAATGACCTGGAAAGAAAACCGTATATTAAATTATTATTTTGGTTTAGCTGATGGTTTGTGTGCGTGTGTGCATTTGTGTGTGTCATACCTTTTCAGGATATTCCATTTTATCATCATGTGTAATCTCCAATATCATGATCGGTGCCGCTCTTTTCTCGTTTGCACTATTTTGCATTACTGGATTTATAAGTACAAGTGAATTCCAATTATCTTCAAAAGTTTGCCAGATTACATGTTATATCTAAGCAAGAGGGTCTGCTCCAATTGACAAAGTAACAGCAACATTGGACAAAATACACTTGCTATATGTTAGAAACTAGTTTGTCCTTCTGTGTGGATCATAACTGATTCCTTAAACTTAAAGAACCATTTTTGTATTGTGTAACTGAGACAGAACGACTCTGACTGGCTCAGTACTAAAGTAATCATTAGTCAATTGTACAACAAGTTCAACAAATGCCTTACAGCTTTTTTTTATTTCTTCTTTTTTTATGGTTTGGCTATGGTCCTGAGAGGTAGACATGCATGTAACCCCTCTGTGTGGTCGAACAAACGTTTCACCAAATGTTAACTGAGGAAAGAAATGGAAAAGGTCCATACATACGCTCCTGGAAATGTAAAGTGAATGTACTTTATACCACGTTTGCCAAAGACTTAGTTTGATATTTAATATTTTATTTGCTGTATCTGTCAATAAAACAGTATTATGTTTTAATAGTAGTCAAAACTGATTGTATGTGGTAATGTTGAACAAAAAGGAAAAGATCCATCTTAGGCCCACAGCAATGTACACAGAAAAGGTGAATTCTGTTACTTAAAAGGTATGTCATTTGCAACAAACTGCTGCTTTGTAGAATGATTTGTGTATAATGTGAAAACAATTCTTCTATGTATATAAGATCATCTACATTTCACCATTGCAGTATCGTACTAATTTACTGATTCCATTTGTAGATATGAGAATTGAAAGAAAAGAAAAAAAAGATTGACATTACATTTGTGTCTTCAATGTGTTGTGCTTTGCAGAGACGCACAACAAAAAGTTTGAAACCCCGACCTGTGTCATTCAGTGGGTTTCAGATGCTATCACCACATGTGCGGCTGTTTGTATGTTTTGTTTCAGTTCACATTTACTTAACTTGTTCATACTGTTTAAGTCTCTATGCAAATCAAGTAAAATGGTATTATGTATTCTCCTTTATTACTGCGTTCAATTTTACCCTTCATTTTAAATGATCCCTGAATCCTGTATTGAGGATAAGCCTGTAGAATCGAACAAATACATTTCACATGCCTGGTATTGTAGATTGTTTTTGTACGTTGAACCTTCCTGTACAATTCAAGATAGAGTTAAACACAAGACTTCAGATTTCTGAGGCGTTTTTTTTCTTTCGTGTGCAAATATTGAGTTACTTATTTTGCTATAAGACCAGATTATAAAAAATTCATAGCATGCAAAGAAAATAAAAAAAATCACAACAAATACAACTGTACATAAATGTACACACAGAACAACCACAAGTTTTATTTCACATAGTACAAAAGAACAAATTAAAAAATTCTCTTTTTTATCATTTTAGCTATTAAGTTAAACCTTTGTCCCGCATAGAACGATGAGATTCTTACACACTCACTGCAATCCACATTTGTTTGTGGCTTTTGGAAACATGATCTTGACATAATTCTTCATTTTAAAACAAGACCCCATCACCGTGGAGATGGTTCTCCTTTCATTAAAATAATGCAAAATATGTACTACAGCAAAATTTGCATAAAAATAATTTCTGATGAAAATATGTAACAGAAACAACATGGCCTTAGCCATCACTTTATTCCACCTCTGTCCATTTTTTTTTTTTGTGCATATAAGAAATAAATTTTTTGTATGTCAGCCTGTGACCGTATTGGTGATTATTAACCCTTTCATGAAACAGTCATTCAGAGTTCAAGGATACTCCAAATCGTGAGACAATAGGTTTGTATGAATGATATTTATGAAAATATTGCATCTGTTTAATCATCTATAAATAAACATACACATTGGCTGAGTGTTTAAATAAGTGAGGTTAGAAGATAGAGAATTAATCAAATATTTAACGGTCTATATATATATATATATATATATATATATATATATATATATATATATATATATATATATGTAGAGAGAGAGAGAGAGATAGATAGTGGAGATTTTAATTGTGTATTATATATATATATATATATATATATATATATATATATATATATACACTTTTTTAAAATATAAATTATATCTATTTTTAAAACATTTACATATATAATGGTTCAACATGTGATGATATACCGTACGTAAAATATATACATATACACACACACACACATATACATATATATATATATATATATATATATATATATATATATATATATATATATATATATATATATATATATATAAGGCTGAAAGAGACAGTGAGATGCAAAACTAAAAAGAGTGTAAAGTGAGGAAGAATGAGAGCAAAGAGAGTCTTAGCGAGAGTGAAAGTGTAAGCAAGTCAAAGGAACGGAAGCAGAGAGGAGTCGTCACAGTGATGGTGTAAAACAGAGTGTGGACTATTTAATGATGCATTGGGTTCCCTCCGCAGCTGACTGCTGCCTGCAGCAGCTCTCCTCCAGCCCGAGCAGACAATCCTACCCTGCTGTAATTCAATTTTTCTGCCTATTGTTTATTTCATGGCTCCCCTGTGAAGCATCAAAAGCTGCTGTTCTGTCAGCCTCTTACTGTCGTATATGTTTGTCATTCAGCCCTTGTTAAAATAACGAAAAAGGCCTGCCTCTGTTCTTCCCCCAGCTGAGAATTCCCAGTGGTAAAATTATTCCATTTAGATGGAAACTTTTTTGTCACTCCCCTGTCTAAATTGGCATATCTGCTTCTTTTGCTGGAACCAATAAACTGTGAACCCGGATGCATCTGTCAATCAGGCTCATCTTTACTTTAGCATGCCAGATGACAACAGGGGAGATGGGGAAAAAAGCAGCAGAATGGAATCAGCTGATTGGCTCTCATCAGCAAGGCATTACAAAAAGCACCTGTCATCCTCTCGCTCCTCAAACACTGTGAGGGGCCCAGGCTCAGTACTACTGGAGACAACTATACAAACAAATGCATGATGGTTCAGTCTCATTCTCAATTGAATTTTCGAGGTTACATGAACTACTTGTGGAAAGTGTAGATCTTGAACATTTAAATGTTGATGACACTAATGCATTATTAATTATTATGTGCACTTTGTTGGAAACTTGTGAAATATTGAAAGATAAAAAATGAAACCTGTAAGACATTATCACAATATTATAAACTTTAACTCTTAGTAGAATTCACAACTCTGTCCTAAATACCTAAAAACCTAATTGTTAATCTACTAAAAATAAACTTTTTGTAAGCTAGAGTTAGGCACATCATGTAAACGCTATTCCAATTATCTGACAATGCAAAACTGCAGTACGACTGTATTACACTGGTTTTACAAGAATATCCTGATCACTGACACGGAAACATACACGTTACCACGAAACAGGCCAGCGTGACATCGCCTGCATCTCATCAAGCATTAGTCACATTGGTAATCGCACGGAAAATGTGTCCATGTAGTTATATGTAAATTTCCTACAAACAATAAAGATTTGTAGACACATTATTCATAAAAAATGGGGAAATGTCAGTTGTTTTCTGAGGCTTGAATGGCGAGAAAACGACATCATCTGTCATGGGGTGTCACACTGGAGAGAGAAGGAGCACCGGAGGAGTTGCACTGGACAGCACTCACTGTTAAGTCCTGTCAGCCGTCTATGTGCTCGTCATCATCACTGCTGTCATATTTGATGCTGGGGAGGGGAAAGGCCAACCTGGGGCTGTCAATCAAATCCACCTCATTAGGGACACCACTAATTATGAAATTTTCTATGATGTCTGGGAATGGAGGATTTCTTAGGTACTGTATATCATCAAGACAGTGTAGTTTGTGAGATGACAAGAACTAATTTTGCATACTACTCAAGAAAAGGGTGTACAAATGAAAATATCTATGAAAATGAACACATGTCCATAATGAATCTGAGCATGCAAAACTCTAGGGGGAAAAAAACTAAAAACTTTGGGCTCCCAGTAATTTCTTCAAACTTTAAAATCACCTTTTGGAAGAAAAATTGTGGATAAATCAGGCATCAAACCTTTTGCCATTAAATATAAATAATTAAAAAACATACTTGCATACAGATAACACAAAGATCTGATGTTCTGCCTGTATTTTACTTTATTATTATTTTTTTATAACATGCCCTGTTCCTATCGGAAACATCTGTGAGTGTCTTCTGCATAGTGGAGCCTTGTACCATATCAGTATAATTGGGAAATAAAGCCAATTGCTTATATACGTTCAGAACGTCTTCCAGGTTTGTGGAATAGCACACACAGACCAGTCAATAGTCATGTGCCTATTACTGAAAACTTAGACCCTTAGAATAGAAATTGTTTGTCTTTTAAGAAATGTTTTCTCAACATTGCAACATTTCATAACTAATCAGCTCCTGATTAACACTATTATTTCATTACATCACTCCGTGAGTCATTTAACTATCTATTACTCTCTTTGGAAGGCTTTTGTCTTTCAAATAATTTAAAATGTACAAATTCACATCATTTCATATTTACATGCAATGCAGAGATATTCAGGTGAATCTCTTTGCCCTAACATATTTACTTGAAGTAAGCCCATAGATTTTAAGTTAATAAGTTGGGTCAATAATAAAATTAAGTCAATAACAATAAATAATAATAATACATTTAAGTTCACAGTTCTCTGATATCAGTAAATGGTCACATGACATGAAGGTTAACTTTTCTATATATATTACTTAGGAAATGTTTTATTTGAATTGTTTTGATTTTTTTACTTCCATTAAACTCATGAACCACTTCAGTTCCATCATGAACCCCAGTCTGGGAAACCCTGACATAATGTAATATTTAATGCACTTAATGTCATTAATAACAAAGAATGGAATACATTTTCAATCTCTTTCTATTTTTATATCAATATTTTCACAAGAGTATCCTATTCAAATCAATGTGATAAACAAGTTGGTTCAAAGGTAATCCAAAAGTAGTCCAAATACATTACTGAAAATTGGTAACTGAGATTACATTACTAACTACAATTTTTATCATTTAATTTGGAATCAGTAATTGACTACAATTTGTGAGTAATCTACCCATCACTGTATTACTGTTTAAAATACCTTAGTATCTTAATATGCTTTATAATTGCATTTAATAGACTATAGATAAGGGATAATATAGCTTACATTTACAATACAAACAATCAAGCAGTTTGCTATAGAATATATCGCCCGCTGTGAGTATACTGTTTGAGGATACAATTGGACTGTCATATATCCAGCTTCATAGATGGGTAATAATATTGTAACATTTTGCAAAACAAAAAATGCATTAGTTGAGATTTGCTATTTATTGACTTGAGATGAGTGCACTGTGCATACTATATGCATGCAGGTTGAGTTGAGTCGTGTTCTTTACATAAAGAGCTGTGTGATTTTACATTTTATAGAATGCAACAATTACGCAGCCAAGATTTGCAATATATTGCTTTATGTGACTAAATATAGTATCAAAAACTTTGTGGTATTGTGCAAAGACGGTGACTTATGAACGGTGAGAAAGTGCAAAATGCAATATGGCTGCCGTTGCATCATCCAGGTGGATGCTGCACATTGATGGTGGTTTGAGGAGATCTCCCCTTTCATGTATAACGCTTTGAGTGCCAAGAAAAGCGCTATATAAAATGTAACAAATTATTATTAATGTGTTAGTTAACTGTAAGTTTGCCAAGCAGTTTGAGATTTCAAGATTCCCCCATTCAAATAGATAGGACTCCGTCTGGGACGCACAAAATAGCTGCCAGGAGGAATTGCAAATAAGTCCGAAGAGTAAACACATTCCTTGAAAGGGATTTTGACAGTATGTAGAAGGTCTATACACTCACCTAAAGCATTATTAGGAACACCAGTTCAATTTCTCATTAATGCAATTATCTAATCAACCAATCACATGGCATCAATGCAGGAGTTGATCCTGGTCAAGACAATCTCCTGAACTCCAAACTGAATGTCAGAATGGGAAAGAAAGGTGATTTAAGCAATTTTGAGCCTGGCATGGTTGTTGGTGCCAGACGGGCTGGTCTGAGTATTTCACAATCTGCTCAGTTACAGGATTTTCACGTACAACCATTTCTAGAGTTTACAAAGAATGTTGTGAAAAGGGAAAAACATCCAGTATGTGCAGAACGGGCCGACTGATTCAAGCTGATAGAAGAGCAATTTTGACTGAAATAACCACTCGTTACAACCGAGGTATGCAGCAAAGCATTTTTGAAGCCACAACATGCACAACCTTGAGACGGATGGGCTACAACAGCAGAAGACCCCACCGGGTACCACTCATCTCCACAACAAATAGGAACAATAGGCTACAATTTGCACAAGCTCACCAAAATTGGACAGTTGAAGAGTCAGAATTTGGCGTAAACAGAATGAGAATATGGATCCATCATGCCTTGTTACCACTGTGAAGGCTGGTGGTGGTGGTGTGATGGTGTGGGGATGTTTTCTTGGCACACTTTAGGCCCCTCAGTGCCAATTGGGAATCTTTTACATGCCACAGCCTACCTGAGCATTGTTTCTGACCATGTCCATCCCTTCATGACCACCATGTACCCGTCCTCTGATGGCTACTTTCAACAGGATAATGCCCCATGTCACAAACATCGAATCAGTTCACTGTGCTAAAATGGCCCCCATAGTCACCAGATCTCAACCCAATAGAGCATCTTTGGGATGTGGTGGAACGGGGGCTTCGTGCCCTGGATGTGCATCCCACAAATCTCCATCAACTGCAAGATGCTATCCTATCAATATGGCCAACATTTCTAAAGAATGCTTTCAGCACTCTGTTGAATCAATGCCACGTAGAATTAAGGCAGTTCTGAAGGCGAAAGGGGGTCAAACACAGTATTAGTATGGTGTTCCTGATAATCCTTTAGATGAGTGTAGGATGTACTATATATCCAACTTTTAATTAACCTAACCTTTTGGTATGTTTTTAATACTAAATTTCTTTAGTGTGGCAATAATGGGAATTAAATTAAAAACACTTTCCCCAGCATCATGCGAGCACTGTGATTTTGGCGCTGAGACGCTGTCTTGATGGCTGCACTGTGATTATGAGGTCATTTTTACCCAAGCTGTGTGAGCTCATCCAAGAGACGGTTACATAAGTTGGTGAGAATCCTAATGAGCAAGCACTGATTGATTTAGCTTTGTAAAAAGCGCAGTGTGGGTGGCGCTGAGACTACTAGGTTCGGCCTTTGCACCAAACAACGGGGTGGTTTTATTAGTTGTATTATTAACACAGGAATCTTACAGAAGCCCATCTGATTGGAGACCCTCTGCCTCCAAATCTGGCCACTTCCATCGGCAGCCAAATCTCATTTTCTTTCAACGGCTAAACGATCGCTTCTAATGGCCATTGTGCGCCACATTATGTAATTAAGCACTAATGCAATCTGCTTCTCTGTGCGATTATGTCACCTAGCCTGTAAGGAAATGACAAATCAGAGCGCCTAGAGCAGAGTTTTCCTTTGACCCGACCATCCAATCAAGCAGAGATCTTCTGAAAGCCGACAAAGACCCAACCTAAGGGGGTTTGTGTGTTTGCAACCCCAGGGCACCCTTAATGTTCAAGACAGAGGCTAAAACAACACACAATCCCCCCTTTACAGTCCTCAAGACTCCACGCCGAGGCTCATCTCACCCGTTAAGTGTCTGAGTAGAGAAAGCGAGCAAGACAGAAACAGAGAAAGACAGAAAAAGGAGAGAAAGTGAAGAAGCACCAACCCCCATCGTCCCTCCTAACCCCAACCTCCCCCTGGCTCAGTGTTCCTCTCTATACCACCACCCCCTCCCCAACACCCAGTCACTGTCAGGCCAAACACATGATGAATTGCCCTGTCAACAGAATTCATTCAGGGACCAATTAATTCAGCAGAAATGAACTAGAGCCATCAGTCGCTGAAAAACTCAGTGCAAAGAGAGCAAAGTAGCTTACTTTGGAGAAGAGAGAGAGAGAGACGGAGGAGGAAGCCACGGAGAGAAGGGAGAAAAAGAGCAAGCGAGAGAGGTAGAAAGAAAAAGAGAGTGCATGGTGGAAGTTAGTCTGACAGAAATTGGTCATTTAATGCTTTAGCGCACTGGAGACAGCCCCTGTCATAGAGAAAGGCATGGCAGGGCTCCCCTGGTGCTTTATTTATTAATTATCCAAAGCAGCGAGGGGCATTTAACTGTCTCACTCCAGGCCTGTCAACCCCATTTCTTGTCATTTCCTCTCCATAAACAGATCCTTTAACACTGCTCTCAGGTTAATAGAATAGAATCCCACCCCATCGTTTCGAATACTATAAATACTCTTTTATTGGAAAATAGCCTCCAATTCGTTATATGTGGAAAAGTCTTTATGGAGGATACATGCTGATTGTCAATTTTGTGATTAATCACAGCTCTGGTAAAACCACAGGAAATATACATATAGTGGTATGCCCTTTATTTGATACTATATTTAGTATGTGAAAAGCAGTAAGTCAATTGAGAAGTATGTCTGAATATGCAGTAACAATGATGAAACAATGGATGAAAAATACTTTAATTATATACTGTACTGCTTTGCACTGTTACGTTCCATAGTGTTTAGAAATTCTGTTTTTGTCCACCTTTTTTGTCTCTTACTATCACGTCTCACAGGACCCGTGATTGGACAACGCTTCTGTCAATCTACATTATTACCACGCTCGCTCCCTAGGAACCAATCAGAAGGAATCAATGGAGTTTAAAGATCCGGAAATGACTTTCAACATCAGTGCGTCATTCTTGCGTAGCTCTTGATTTCCTGGCTGGCTGTTCTAATTGTTTGCTTAGTTTATATTTGATATCTGTGAGTAGTTAGTATTAAGAAGTTACATTTGTTCAAATACTTTTGGTGCACTGTGTTATATGTTTTGTGACTTGTCTTTCAAACTCAAGTTTGTTGAAGTAATCCCTGATTGCTTTACTTTTTTATTAATTTGAATTTATTTTTATTTTTGAGTTACATTCCTATGCCCCTGGATGCCAATAAAAGGAAGATGTAACATGCACCTTGCAGTAAAATAAAAACAACACATAGTAAACTTTGTGTGTATTCTAGATGTGTTTATTATAAATGAGTTCAAATCTGATGCACCAAAGTAATCCCAATTGTGCCATTTTTTTGCTGCCCAAACAAAGTGTTGAGTCAACCTTAAAGGGATAGTTCACCCAAAACTGAAAACTCTGTCATTTATTACTCACTCTCATGTTGTTCCAAACCTGTAAGACTATCGTTCATCTTTGAAACACAAATTAAGCTCTTTTTGATGAAATCTGAGACTACGCAATTACCACTTTGAAGCTTCAAAAAGTTCATAAAGAGAACGTAAAACTAATCCATTTGAAGTAGAGTGGTTTAGTCCAAATTATGTTAATATCTGTCTGCTGTTCAAAGTTTAAATGCGCATAAAAGACTAAATTAAATCCGTTCATCATATAAAACCATCTTCAGAAATTTTGGAATTCATTCAGAAAAATAATATTCATACTATTCACCTGCATACCTAAAGGATACACTTAAAGAACAGTAAAGCAAGCACAACTTATAATTACAATTACAGTGGAGTCCACTTATCTCGACCTCGGTTAACTCGCCAACCCTATTATGTCGACGTTTTTGAAGTGGAACCGCCAAACTCCCTATTTTTCTTAGCATTTTCTTATCGGTTATGTCGATTATTTTAACCCTAGTTTAACCCTCTCCAATGACGCTACACTCCTAGTGCCGCGCAGCCACAGAAGAACTCGCGGAAGTCTCGGAAAAATCAAGCCTTGCAGATGCTATCTTGGAAGAGGAGGCGCAGGACTTAGTATCACTGTCCAGGAATTCCCAGATTACATTAACATCGACAAAGACGTTGTTACTGATAGAAGCATTTATTTTCAAGCAGATCGTTAAAGGCAAAAAGCAACAAAGCATTTTAGACTTTGTAAAGAAACCATAGTAACCGCGTGTACAATACTTTCATAACTGTGTCTAAGCGAAATGACTGTGTTGACTGACGTTTATGTGTGTCGTGACTGTGTTTACGCTGTGAGCGAAGTTGTGTTTGCAATGTTGGAGAATATAATTAAAGGTTTGGATCGAGAATCAAAGGTGCTTTTTATTGTATACTGGTAATCTCTGCTGTTAGTTGGTGCACATATGCCTTTTGTTGTTAGCAAACATATACTGTGTATGAACACTTTTATAGCATGCCGATCACTTCATCAAATAAATCGGCATATTGGCTGTTGGTTATCTCGATCATAGGTTATCTCAACGCTTTTTTGCAACCCCGAGGCCGTTAACCGGATTCCACTGTATTGCATTTAGTTATTTGTCTGCGTGACTTAAAGAAACAAGCTAATTTGTATATCAACAGTCAAATCGCACGTAAAATGCTAAATTCATCAACAGAATTCAAACCAACAATCAAGAGAGTCCAGCTCAAATTTCCTTTCCTCTCCTCTCACGTTTTCTTTTTCACTGTCTACATTTCCAAAATTCGATTAGAATTAATTAGTACCTATGGTATCTTGCCTATCAGAAAACATCATTATAGCACCTGATTAGTCCAGGATGGGCTCTGAAGCAGCCCAAACTAATTAAGGTTGTTGTGTGATTTTTGGCCTGGTGATCACGAGACTGTTGCCTCATCCCATTGGTAATTATGAAGTCCATATGGTCAATGCAAAGCTATCTAAGCATGGGAAATACTATCAGTGTGACGTGTTTGTGTCAAGCCAAAAGTTTGTTCTTCCTCATTGTGGAAAGTCTGATCAGAGTCTGAATTATTGATGGGGCCCTTTCTCTAGCCGAAGGCGCTGGGACTCAGGCATCTGTGGAACACCCCATCTCAACCAGCAGGAAGTGAAATTTGAGGCTTTTTCCATCGCCAGAATGAAAGCCTGAGTACCTTGGATGGTCTTCCATAGCCATCTCTTAGATGAAAAGATTGAGGACTGATCTGCCAAACAGTGGAGTCTATTTATTGCAGGTGTCCAATATGGAAGCACCACATGAGACCGTCTTATGGTTTATCATTGCCATATGCAGAAGACGTTAGTATAGTCAACTACATAGCGATTATCAGGAAAACAACAGCACGGGATCAAGACATTTATGAGTTTAACACAGTAATTTGAGAAATTGCTTTTCCAGCAGAGTTCTCATCACAGAGAGTCTAATCTTGAGATCTGTCTGAACTCTAACTTTACTGGAACTTAACCAAAATTCCTTATCGCAGATCAAATGATGAGTGATCACCCACGGTCTCTCCAATCTGAGTCTCAAGTTAGCACATTAGGCCCAGTTGAATTCTGGCTCCTCTACAGTCCACTCTGTTGAAGAAGAAAAAACGCTATTTATCACACCTTCAGTAAACCTGATAGACACCAGAGCCATGCAAGCTGAGTGAATCTGACAAATGAAATAGAGAAACTAACCGAGAAGAAAGAAGGTGCTTAGGTAAACTGTCTTTGCTGAAGTGCGCTCCTGACTGCGGCTCACTTGCCGTGTTTAAAGTTGACTTGTTTTCTTAGGTAAGGTAAAGAGCCGGTGGATGAGTGTGTCAGTAACTAAATGCGAAGCATTGAGGCCTTGAGCGTGGGGATTGCTGACGGAGGGCGCATATCAGATTGACTCTAAGTGACTGGTAAATGGACAAACAAATAAACTGGCAAGGGAAATTTGGTAGACACCAAAAATAAAGGCCTAGAAGTATAAAACAAAATGGTATGTGCTGTATGGATGTGGGCTAAAATACATAATTCAATCTGAATGTCATTTAACTGCTATAATATTTATTGCTTTTTACTGAAACAAACATTTAGCACAAATGCTTACACAAGAAGCATGACTTGGCATTAATTATTAACCCTTTGATGCATGCTGTCTATACCAATTATTCATCTATTTTATTTATATTGCAGTTAAAAGAGGACAATATATAATTTGATAAAATTATCTCAAAATTATATATTTTGTCCACCACAAAATAAAATATATTTATATTTTTTGACCCATAATTCTATTTAAATGAAACATTATTTGAAAAATATATTGTGCACTGTTATATTGCATTGTACATTTTGTTTCAAAGAAAAAAAGCATTGAGATTTTTATTCACGTGTACTTTAATAATTCATGCATCAGTGGGTTACAGTTGAAAAGTAACCAAAGCCCGCTAGAATTCATACCATTTTAAGTGGTGTTACAAGGCTACATTTCTTTAAATTCATTAGACAAAGCTGAGCAGCTCATTTCTCAGCCTAATGTAAATAGTAATAAAAAAAACTGAACTGAGAGGAAGATAAGGAGATGTGCAGCAGAATATAATTAATTAAATGAGACTAATTAGGAACATGAGAGCAGGTGCCAGGCTATGGGCTGACAGCACAGACAGCAAGACAACATGAGAGACAGAGAGAGAGAGAGAGAGAGAGAGAGAGAGAATGAGAAAGAGAGGGGGAAAATACTCCGGTTAAGGGGTGTAACATGACAGGAAGAGGGACAAAACAACTTTCTGCATTTTGTCATGTGAAACCCCACAGGAATAGGTATGACAGAAACCATAGACCCCAGCACCATAGGGGTCTTTCCTTTGTTTGAGACAGATTATTTTTTTGGCAATTGGAAGTTTGCATAAGCGCAAGATTTTCCCCCCTAATTATTCCAGCATATGCTCAGCACTGGTGGCGGCATAAATTTCTCTTGCTCTCTCTGTCTCTCTCTCTCTCTTCTGCTGTAGTAGAGAATGGGTGAAGCATGTTTCCCCTCTGGAGAACTTAAGTGAGATTTCATATTTAAAAATCAAGATGACAAGACTTTCTGCCTTCTTTACATGCCCACCTGTACTCACCGAGACACAGCGTGCTTCCAGCACACCTGAATATGGATATTATCCCTGTATAATATTAAATTATGATGCATCTATTCGATTCTATTCTTTGTTGGATAATATTTTACATATTATCTTACAATACAATTGCAATCTTGTATCTTACAATACAATCAACAATATGCACTACAATATTATATTACATTAATATAGTTAATATAATAGCATAAGTTACGAATTGTTTTCAGTGACCGTATCATATTTATTTAGTATAATGAATTATTTTATTATATGTAATTTCTAAAATTATCTGTTTGTGTGTATGCATACATTTATTTTAGCCAGCGAAATTTGATATTTTTTCAGACATATTGTCTAAAAATCAATCTTATTTTATGATTTGGACTCAAAATCAAACAAGGCAAAAATACTGATAAAGTGAGGTAGTAAAATTTGTAACTGTTTACTGAACCATGTAAATAATAAAATTTGATAAAGACTAGTGCATTTATACTTATTATTTATATTTGATATAAATCAGTAATTATGGCCTTTATTTCTCTTGACACAAAGACTAACAGCCTTGCACAATGTGATAGAAGTTAAAACAAGAGAAAACATGATAGCAGAAGATGTATTCCTGAATTTTAGCTGAGAATAACTCTAGAGAATGCAGGTTAAAAGTCATTTCTGCTGGAAACCAAATGAGTTCATTAAACAGACTCATCCGTTCATGTTACCCGTTTACTACAGATGAGGTTCAGCACCTCCGACTACCCTCTCCAAATAAATGTCATATTCCTCATTTTGCTGAAAAGAAGATCAGCGAACTGCAGTTTTCATCCAGACACAATGTATTCTGGTGTCAGGCATTGAAATGTGTTAGATATGGCATCATGGCAGAAACGGCAGAGAATATAACAGGGCCAAAGCCACCCAATTAACCCTGTGCTGCACTTCTCAGAGCGGAAAACATCTTCTCTGTGAGAGTGGGGATAGGGACGTGGCATCAGCTGATTTTAGCACAATTTACTCCCCTAACAGGTTACAAATGTGGCATGTGATGAATATAATGAGGCTTGATGTCACTTAGCCTGTGGTCATGTGTAGAATAGCAAAACACTTGCTGAGAAAGACAGAGAGATGGAGAGAGAGAGAGAGAGAATATCAAGATAGATTTCACAAAGGTCTTCAGGAAAGGAGATTCTTCTCCTCCTCTCTCTCTGGCCTGTCCCTAAAACTTTAAAATGTTGCCGGACAATCTCTCAAATCACATCACATTATCTTGATGTCACCAAAAATTCATGTCATGTTTGTTTGTTTTTTTGTTAATTGTTTGTATCATTTTTACTGTGGACTACAGTGGATTCATTTTACTGTAAAAATGTAGATAACGTTGTTAATGAAAAGTTAAAAGTACAAAAGTTAATGCTGTGTTGGAGGTAAGAATAATAAACGTACTCAAATCTTTGAAAACTGCCACGGTTTTGAGTGAGAAGCAAACAGCCAAACACCAGAGCGCATTAAAAAACTTCTGTCAGTCATGAGCAGAAGACCAGAGACCAATACGTTTTTTTTAGCTCTTGAAATAGCACAAGAGACCATTTGAAGAACTCGATGCTGGCATTCAGGATGCTGCCAAGAGGACAGCTCAATATTTCGTTTGTGCTCAGCTGTCAATGGGCCAAAAGTAAAGGCTCAGAGAGAAAGGCCAAGCTTTTTTTTTCTTTTTTTTTAATTATCTCCGACCCAAGCCCACTGTGCATCATCATTAGAGAAACTAAATAGCACTGGTCACTTACTCAGGTAGTGGTAAACGGCACAATTAATGGGCTGAGAGGGGAAAACTGTATTCAATTTGAAAGCCTTCTCTCCTAATCCATCTCCACTGATCATGGTCTGTGCTGAGCTACACGCTTTTACATTCAATTACAATAATCAGGTTAATTCTGAGTAAAAAGTCAACGTTTTAATCAAGGTCTGACAATCTATGGTTATCTAGTGCTGTGACAAAGATGGTGATGGTAAATGAAGAGACTGTGTAATGAGTTCTGTTTAAATGTGAATTAAAACCAAAACAACCACAAGCTAGCTATCCATCCATCTATCCATCTATCAATTTGTTATATTGTTTAACCTAAGTTTGTTATTTAATAACATTCATAATAATAAAGCTCTGGCAACATTTAATTGTACTTATTGATGCCAATAAAGTTTTAATTAGATGTAATACATTTTTTTATTAGATAGATAAGTTACCATTTTTTATTGTAAACATCTTGCAGATTCTGCAAGGAGTATGTAAAACACACGGGCTTGTGTGTGTGTGTGTGTGTGTGTGTGTGTGTGTGTGTGTGTGTGTGTGTGTGTGTGTGTGTGTGTGTGTGTGTGTGTGTGTGTGTGTGTGTGATTATAATAGGAAGGATGCATTAAATTAATCAAATGACCGTAAATACATTTATAATGTTAAAAAAGATTTCTATTTCAATTAAATGCTGTTCTTTTAAACTTTATAATCAAAAGAATCCTGAAAAAAATGATCAGTTTCCTCAAAAATAAGAAGCACCACAACGGTTTTCAACGTTGATAGTGAAAAAGTGACAAAAGTTTATTGAGTGACAACTCAGCATATTAGATTTCTGAAGGATCATGTGACACTGAAGACTGAAGTAATGATACTGAAAATTCAGCTTTGCATCACAGGAATAAATTACATTTGAAACTATATTAAAATAGAAAACAGTTATTTTAAATTCTAATAATATTTTACCATATTACATTTTCTACTGGATTTTATCAGATAAATGTATGGTTGGTAAATAAGGACTTTCAAAAACATTACAAAGCACTACAAAATCGACCCCAAACATTTGAACTGTAAAAATAAAGTTCAAGTGCTTTTGTCAATGCTGTAGTTCTAGAAGTTAGCCAAGAGCAACTGAAGCTCAAAAAGAAAAAAATAGGACTGTTTGAAAACCCTCTACATCCCCTAAATAAATAAATGAAAATCCAATATATACGTAAGTGTAACAAAGGTTCACACTGAGCACAACATCACAAAAGAGTGTTATTGCAAAGCCTTCTAATTAAAACGAAACAGTAACCCCAAAAGTCCAACTTTAATAGAAATTCCAACCCTTACACTTGAATCAAAACTTTAATATTTGTTTTAACATGGTACTGTCTTTTACTGGCCTGTGCATTTTTTGTTTTCAACAGTAAGTGACCCTGAAACCTGGTCCTGAATAACAAGAAAATTCACAGAGGTCTGTTTAATCAGACTGGACAGAGGTTAGAACAGCTCAATATAAGAGATAACCACTCTTTGATTCAAACAGCCATGCAGAACCTAAAGGTAGCAGTGTCAGAAAATGTACTGTCAGGAATTTTGTATTTAAATTTGACCTTGTTAGCACCACAGGGATAAATGCAGAAGTAAAGGGACCGCAGGATAAAACCGACAGGACATTTTATCGCTACTAAACAGTTACTCCTATAAATCTTTTCCTATAAATTGACTTTCTGCAAATCAAAAATATATCGTTTCTGTTGCGGAAAACAAAACAATAGTGTTAACTTGTCTCATCTAGTTATTTACAAGGTATCGTCGCTCCCTAATACCTGCAACTGACTAGCATTACAAGCAAGTACACTCATAGAACAACAGGTTTACTAGAGTTCTAGAACTCTATATGCCGTAAAGAAGAGATCTTAAATGATATTCAAAAAAATATCTCAGCAGTTAAAATTATGATTCATTAAAACAAGGTCAATGAATTAAAACTAAATCCATAAAATATTCCCAATGATGGGAACCCCTGGTTCTATTTATGTCTGTTGCAAACAATGTTCACAGCTGTGATGTAAACTAAAAGCTATTAGTCAAAAAGTGACAAGACATTTGTCAGCCTGTTTCAACAGAAAATACAAACAAAAAACGCTCTTTTCATGCCATTTCAGGGTCTTTACATTTTTTCAACAGTAACAGAAATGTAACCCCCCCCCCTCCCCCTCACCCTCCCCCAGTAGATCTACATGTAAAACATATTCATAGACATGATATGATAATCCTTTTATTATAAAGAAGCAACATGTCTCTATAATTAATATATGCCTTTTAATCATACTGACATTCAAGAGACTGTCAGGTTTCCTCCTTCTCATACAGTCTGTGTTAATTGCTCAGATATCGTTAGCTGTCCAAATCCCCCCGGTTCCTTCCGTTTATCCTCAGGCGACCAGTGTGAGGTTTTCCCTGCCTTCTCGCCACTATACCGAAACAGGCCTTCACTAGTCATCTCCTTCTCAAGCACAGCGTCCTCCACTAACACGCACCTCAGGGGCAGTCGTCAGACTCCGCTGTTGATTTTCATTAATTCACAGACACTAAATTTGCCAGTTTGGGGCTCACCCTATTCCACCCCACGTGCACCTGTGCTCCAGGGCAGGTAGAGAGCAGAGCGTACCCCATTGTCCCCTGGCAGCCGAATTAAATGAAAGCCGCCTGATTGCAGGAAATCACAGGCTGGGTGATAAAGCAATTAAGGTTCTCTAATTCTTTTGCCAGGAAAGGGTTGGCCCGGTCCTGGGAGGTAATTAACTATATGTAATGAAATCCTTTTATTACTTCTTTTTTTATTCGATTTTTGTTTCTGATGCCGCTTGCTGCATTGGAGCAGAGGTCTGTGTGGCAGGGGTCTCTCCTGTCCTAAGTTGTCCAACAGATAAAAACAGATCTTTAGTTAATAGGCTCTCCATGGACAGATGAGGTCTATTAGGAGGTTAATTTGAAAATGAATGGGGGGAATGAAAGAGAGAGACCACGGACAGAGACAGCACAAGAGGCTCATAAACAGTGTCCACTACAATCATCCTCTTGGTCTCAAATGACCAAATACTAAAAACTGAAAATGAATTCAGCACATATTTCAGTTATTCTTTTCAGAGTGAAGCTATTTGTATGTGTATAATTATAAAATCATATTTCATTTGATTATTTTGAGAAGTAAACCTCATTAAAAAATATTCTTAGATTTAAGTCTGCAGACAAAAGGCACAATGTTATATTTTACTCTGCATAATCAGAACCAGATTTACACTACTTTCTATGTTTTAAAAAGTGGGGGCATAAAAACACTCCAAAAATACCAAAAATGCAAATGGCAATATCTGTACGGTAACATGGGATCTGAACTTCTCCATGGAGTCATTTTAAAAAACAGCAAAGCATTGTTCAAATGCATGGCACCACCCTCCCTCCCATTTCCATTTTTTTCCCACTGCCCAGGAAAATATGATCCGAGTTCATTGGTGTGTGTATAATGAGGAGGTTACGGTGAGCTGAGAGAGGTCGTGTAATTCCCCGTACCGAGGGACAGGGTTTTTGGGGGAGTTGGCGGAGCACTCCTGCTCTCTGATGCATGCACTCATGTGTGCCAGCGACGACCCCTCCAAATCCAAGGTTCTTCTTAGGCATTGCCTGCATAAAACTCGTACAGTTGGACTGTATCAATATCCGCTGCTATCCATACAAATTTTTGAAAACCAAAAACCAGAAATGAAACTAAAATGAATGATGTATGATTTGAGAAAATCACTGTATCTGGAACAACATAGTCAAGGATCCTCTCAATGACTGCCTTCGTTTTAGATTGCAGGCTCATTTTGGTATAATTTATATACAGAATATATTGGTATATTTTATTTACACAGCTCACCATCAAATGAAAGTGTTATAAACATATTATATATATATATATATATATATATTTATTATATATATATATATATATATATATATATATATATATAAAATAAATTTATATATACCCACAGTTAGATTTGGACTTGGATCTGGGAGGATTTTTTTACAAAAAAAAGATCCTGAGCTGCACAGTAAGCTACATTAATAAGCAAACTTTCTTTCAAACAGTACAATCAATTATAAAAAAAATTAAATCCTACTGATAGCTTTTATTTTCCATATTAGACAAACCAACCACAAAACAAATGAAAAGATATCCTAAACTTCATTAAGTGGGCTCAGTTCATGAGGGTAACCTCTCAGAGGTGGGAATAGCCCCTCCGAACCAGGGGTCACTGCCATTAGCATATCATTTGACAATATGGCTGGCTATTGTGGAAGAGCTTCCCTGAGGAGGCCTGCTCGTGACTCCCAATGGACAAGAGGAACCACATCATTCCAGGGTTAACTATCTCCACTTAATTATGATAAAGACATACGGCACCATGCTATTCAGTTTCTGCGGCCTGTGTCAATACCTCGTATGGTCAATGCTCTTTTTCCTTTGACCGCCTGACCTCTTAAGAAAGCTTCATCCATCATCAAACTCCTCACCCTCGATCATTGCAAATCATTACGCCCAGACAAGGCTGGCCTCTGGTGGTCGTGGCCGGGATGTGGGGGGTGGGGGGATCTGCCGGGGGTGATCAATCATGATTGTGGCACCCTTACATCAGGACATTGATGAAATCTTTTTGGGCTCTAAAAGCCCAGAAGTGAGAAGTGAGCCATTCAACTCAACACATGCCAACACCATTCAAGTCATTGATCTCACAATTAAAACCTATTTAATCACTGCAATCAGCCAGGATAGAGTCTCTATTGAGTATTCAAAAATTTCAGATGATTATAAACAAAAAAGAGACTTACTGTGTAAAATCTTACCTGTATAACAGCCTTTTACTGGGGAGGTACCCTCAAAGCAAAAAGTAAATGGTTCTAAAACAGCACTGGACCCCAATGACTTTTATTGTCAGGACAAAAAAAAATATGTTGAGGCATCTTTTGTGCGTCACATATGAAGGTTAAGATTGGAAATAAATGACATAAACGATGACTGAATTTTCGTTTTAGGTGAACTATCCCTTTAAAAAGTCACTTTGTATCTGCTCAATTATCAAAATTGCATATTGGGGCCAAATAGGACTGCAAGAAGGGTGCCATCCTTCATCCTCTCTTATGTCTGTGGAGGAACCCCTCCTCCTCATCCTCCCCCTCGCGCTGAAGATGTGCTCCTGACCCCGCTTGCTTTGCAAAACTAGCGCAGCGCTCTAACCCGAGGGTATGTGTTGTCATGCAAGCAAGATAAGTTTATTCGGCGTGCGGCCGGCATTTGTTCCGTCAGGCGGTGTGGGCTCTGGACCCTGAGTGCTAGCAGTGGGGAGCCCAGCTCAGCACCTGCAGTGCTAGCGAGGTGGCTATGGAGATGCATTGGCCACAACCCAAATATCTGCCTCTACCTTCTGCGCCGAGCCCAGCCTAGGGAAAGCAGGAGGCAGCAATATTGTGAAACAAATGTCCTCTAATGTGAGCCTGCTGGTCGGAGGCTCCAGTGGGGCCCGCCGCCGCACGGCCTGAATTTACCCTTCACGCAGGCCGGCCGGCAGCATGACGGAGGAGGTGCTAAAGGCAGGTTAACGCTGTGGGGACTTCCAGATGCTCCACGGCCCAGGCACTTTGGCCCAGCAACAAACAGGTGCTGAGAGAAAGAGCCAGCCTCGGAGTTTAGGCATGCCAACGACAACCGGGGGTAACTGAAGACCTATAAATTGCCAGAATGATGTCCACTTGCTCTATTTATGGTTGCAGTGGGACAGGTTTGGAATGTACTTTTGAGACTTAAGATCAAAGCAACCCTAATCTAACCTACCAGTTTAAAATGCATCTAGTCAAAAACCGACTGTAATTTAGAAAGCGGAGCGCTTTGGGATCGGAATGGCTCTCCTTTAGTTTAAAGCACTAAACCAAGTCTTTGAAGTTCATCTTTACGACTCTCTGAAGAAAAAACACAATTACAAGCACAGCTGCATACGGAGCTGTTAATGTTCGCCCGGCAAGAGACGAGCCTCTCACTGGAGGAAATGTTTTTGTTTGTCAGATAGTGTTGCTCTGTGATTTGAGAAGATTCTGAGATAAGGAGTGCCATCTCTCTCAGGGTTTCTAACAAAGGGAGGGTGGATGTACTAATTTGGAGCTAAAAGTGACAGCAGTGACAAAAATTAATCCATATGTGCCTGTCCCCCTATTAGCAAAAGAGTGTGTTTCTAGAAATTCACTGCCAGAACGAGTTAATATCTACACATTTATTCATAGATCACAGTACAGAGCTAAGCATACACTGAATTACACTGAGTGCAATTAAACACTGAGCTTGTGAAAACAAAACAAAACAAAAATTCAATTAAAAAACTAAAATTATATATAATTTGTAACAAGAGGCAGAATGAAACATAAGCCAAATTAAGCGTGTCACTGTTCTTTTTATATAAACCTCTATATTATTATAAACCAGTATTATTCATATCATAAATTCCAAATTGTATTTTATATATTATATTTATGTATATTATATAATATACCAAAAGTTTAATAATACAAATGTAATTATTATTATTATTATTATTATTATTATTATTATTATTATTATTATTATTATTATTATTATTATTATTATTAAATAGGATTTCATAAGGATAAATAAGCCTTTATTTACAATCATCTCCATAAATTCCCTTTGCACAACATCCATAAACATGCTCACTATTCCTGTGTCATTACAATACGGCCAATACTGTGGGGAGGGTAGTGGTGAAAACTATTTGAAATAATTTTCCTGATCAGTGGCCTCACTATCAATTGGAAAGCTTCCATCTGCAATACTGTGTTCTGTAAGAGAGAGCAATATAAACTGGAGGAAGGATGTCTCGAGTGAATGGAATTTACTTTTAGTGTTCCAAAAATGACTTTCCATTTTTATGCCGATTGCTTTAATTTGTGTGCAATTAAAAGTTGCTAACGCGTGAAAACAAAGCAAGTACAGTTACAGCCAAATGCCATAAGCAAAGGAGAGAGAGAGAGAGAGAGAGAGAGAGAGAGAGAGAGAGAGAGAGAGAGAGAAAGAGAGGGTGTAATGGCAAGAAATGCGCCTGTCTGGAAGTTTACAGATCTGAGATCGCTGTTTCGTGTCTGGGTGGTGGACTGCTTCTGTCTCAAATGAGCAGTCTGGGGCACAGCAATGCAACAGAAGGAGTGATAACCATAGCAACGGCCTAGTCCCCAGCTGTCACGCAGGAGTGGAGATGGGTGCTGCAAGCACGGAGACCACTTAACCTCAGCCGCTCTTCAACTTAGGGGAGTCAAGATGCTGTTCAAATCTTCACAGAACCCCACTTAATATGGAGACAATAAGCCCCGTGTGTAGACAAAGGATGCTTTTGAAACAGCCAATGAATAAATGAGCTATGCAAGGGCTCTTCATGTACATTAAGTGCCTTATCAGAACATTGGATGTCACCTTTCAGAGCGACGGAGAGAAAGGAACCTGAGGCTGTGCTTGGTTAAGCTCTCAAAAATGTGCACATCACATGTTCATTATGATTCATGAAATCACCAACATCCTTTTATTTGTCCCAGCCAAGAATAACCTTCATTCAGACGTGCTGTAACCTATTCATTGGACGCCAATGACAGTACAGCTCATTCAGCAGCTGAGCTCGCTAAGAAATAGCAGCACGTCTGCTGTGGGTATTCAATTACTGACCTGCATCCAATATGGGTAACTAGGTAACTAAGGTCAAGCCATCCCATAATCGACAGCATGCATAATGTCAGCAATAATAATGTTCATTTTAAAAAACCATATTGAGAACAGATCACGACAAAAACGACTTAAACGTGGGTGACATTTTGTCTGCACTTCTAAAGCTATTGAGTACAATGAGTACTAATGGACTGTTATGATGGATTTTTACTATTTTATATTTACAGCCTGCCTCCACGAATGCAGACAAACATAAAAAAAAAACCTTATGGGAGGATTAAAGAGACCAATTTTTAACGCACTTTCAGGCTTTGCACCATTTTATACTTCCAGCTGGCTGATGGGTCTTTCACACAGCTTGTCTTACACATGTTTGTGTCAGCAAAGCATGAAGCAGTTCCTAGCAAAACAATCTTTAAAAGAAAATCGAATCAAAAATAAAGTGTCTACACAGCGTATGAGCCATTCCACGGCCACGTCTTCTTTATTCTCGCCGTGTATTGAGCAAGCGATACCAGTGCCAGACCTTTTTGAATCATTTCCAAAAAACACACAAGCCATTTGTTTTCCAAATGCATGTTTGCATGATTAATGCAGCGTAAACAATGCCACCAACCCAAATTCATAACATATGACTTTTTAGGGATCGCAAGGTTACGGGCACCAATTTGAATATGACACTATGATGCATAAGTATTTTGCGGCATATCATAAATAGCAATTGGTATTCATCATAATTTGCGGCTAAGCAAAGCCGGCCCCCTCCTGAGAAGGTCATCTCCATATTAATACGAGAGAACAATACTCAGATGAGTAACGATCCGTTCCAAATGACAATGTTTGTTTCTAATGACCACTTCACCCAGGCCTGACTTGTGGAAACTTGCCATCTTGCGGCACATCAGCAGGGTTAGTGAGGCAATCGGCTCAGCCGTCAGCTGAATCTGATAAATGTAAAAATGCTTTTTTATTTTGGTTGTTTTAATTTCATCTACATGTTCTTGGTTTCAATGAATAATGAAATAAGTGTCCCATCCTCACCTTATAAGGTGGCTTTTTGTGGTTAAAGCCCACACAGAGTGTGCATTAGTATTCTGTTAGGTAGAGATGAAGGCTCATGGTTCCATCAGATATTTTGCTGGGGGCTGAATACAGAGCGTCACTCCAAGAATCTCAGCCTCCAAAAGCCTATTCAGAAGCGCTAGGGCTGCATTTCCTATCTCTACCCAGCTCAGTGATATATTACGTACACTATGGATATTGAATTCCATGCACATCTGTACAGAAGAGCTTTTAAGATGAAGACAGGCTGAGGCTTTACCCTGCACTGCTGCAAAACATTTCCCTCTGGTTGCTACATGTATAGAAATTCAGCTTTAAAGCATATTGGAAGCTATCAAAATCTGACTGGACTGGAAAAGGTTTTTTATAACTGTAGCGCTGGGAGAAACTTTTAACCTTTAATGTTTCTACATGTACTGTACTTACTACAATAATAACAGTAAATTATGCATAATTACAAATAACTAACACTAAACCAAACTCTAACCCCAACTCTCTAGTAAGTACTCTACATGCAGTTATGAATATTACTAGTACTTATTTGAGCAAGTACAATGTAACTACGCCACCTTAAAATAAAGTGTAACCCTTCATTTTGCTGCTTCTGTTTTTAACGATGAGAAGGATCAATAGAAATGCCACTGTTTTTAAACAATATGGAACATCATAATTCAAAATAAATGGACTTTCTAGCAGCTTCCTATTTAAACCATTTAGAGGTGAAACAAGATCACAATGTCTGATATTTTCTAGCACAGTAATGACAGACATCACAATATAGTAAATCTCTCTGAAATTAAATCCATACCGTATATTTCTCCAACATGACTTTTTGTAAAGCTAAACCAATTAATTTGACTTGACAATGTAATTTATTAAATGGCAGGATTAGTAAGGAGAAATATTATAAGGAATTAAAGATGTCAGAAGTGTACACATGGCCAAAAATGAACTTCTCCAAGTAAAAAATTGGAGTATACATTAGTCTAATTGAGTAATCCAGTAACTTCATGAGTTACTAAACATAAGATAAGATTAAAGTCAAATTTTACACTTAAATTTGCTTTAATCACGTTGTGACATGTAGGTAGATATGATTCCTTCAGTTAAGCAGCCCCAAAATTATATCAAGATGAAACCTTATGAGGCGACTACATACTGTAGTTTCAGTTGGTAAGGAAAATACTCTTAGATCATATATTTTTCATAAAGGACGAAGAGGACATTATGTGTGAACCTTCAGGCTGAGAGCTTCGAAAAAACAATCAAACACTGTTTCATGCAGTGAATGCAAAGTAAAATGTGCATAGTATACTCAGAAAGCACATTTACATAATACAAAACCTATCGGGTGAGGTCTTCCTCTGCTCTGTTGTTTCTGACTGTGTGTGTGCATGTGTCATCTTCACAGTGACACATTGGCGGTGACAGAGGTCAGACGGGCTGGCCTGTTGTTTTGAAAGGGAAAATGTGGCATTGTCCTGCTGTAGTCTCCTCTGGCTGGGAGGCATGCTCTAATCAGGACTCTCCCCTTTTCACTTTGGCTACAGAGGAGTGAGAGGCGGCCTGTGGTCTCCGAAGGGACCTGCCTTCACCCATCCTCTGGGACCCCTCAATGGGTTTTAGAGGCCAAATGAGGTGTAAGTCTATTAAAAGGGGGTTTGTCTGCAGATTTCAAGCCCACTGAGGGTGTTTGCCATGTCAGTCAGGTGCAGTTAATTCAAAATGCATCGACTTTACCTTCACAGTGTAAAAGTGAAAAACAACGCATTAAAAGACTGAATCATAGAAAAAAATTAAATATGGTCACTTGCTAAAACTTATAGCCTTGTATTTAAATGAGTATAATTAAACAAAATAACAACTGAATGAATGAGCACTTCAACGATTGTAGAGTCTGGACCATATGCCCTCCAAACAGATCAAGGAAAGATAGATTAAACAGGCTCTGTTTATTCATATGGAGTATCGAGATGAAGAATGGTCTCCAGCAAGCAGTGCATTTTGGAGGACGCTGTCGTCACACTATTCATTATATAGGAGTGCCTGTGGGTCATCATGCTTTATCTAAATCAGGTTCTAGCCCATTTTCCCCAATACCGCCAGGCAAGAGCCATGTGTTCTCTGATTAACCTACTTCAGGTAGAGTCTTCAAGACCTGCCCTTCCAATGCGATCTCCTTGAGAATATAGAGCTAGCCTGATCATTCTGGGTCATGTGATATAGTGAGAACAGTCTGACACTTCAGTTTATTAAGTCTCAAAGACATGCAGAGAAGCACATGTTTTGATGTGCGGATACTTCAGACAAACGCATTTCACCAAATGGAAGTCCAATCTCAAGATCTATGGCAAATAAGCTGGCTTAGTGGGAGTATGTTTAAATTTTCCTTTAATTAAGAGTCTACAGTATGCTGATGTTGATGTCAGTGTTCTCTTGGTTAATGCCTTACATTGGGACAGATGCTCTAGCCTTGAAGCTATGATAAACAACACAGACATGCCACTGTTTTATTCGCAGGGCATTGAAATGCACCATAAAGCGTTGACGTGCCCCCATCTAAAGTAGACTTAAAAAACGGGTTACGTGACAAGAGGCAGCAATCTAATTCAGCCCGGGATGGACTGTCAGGGCTAATTACACGTGATTGTGAAAGTGTGCCTCAGAGCCGAAAAATTTAATTTGCTATTGATTTGCTACTTAAATGCCTCACGTCCATTCTTATCATTATTACATGGAAGCCACATTGCCAATATGCAGAGACCCAACACATCAAAGAGCAAGTCCAGGCTCAAGGTGCTATCCTTGGCAAAGGAACAAAAACATGAAGCATTGGATTAATTCCTTTATATCAACTTGCCCGTAGAATATGAGACCTCAGTCTGTCAGTCATACATGTGTGGGACAAGAAAACAAGGTGATTAATATTCATGTAAATTAATCTGATCCTGTTTCTCAGAGACCCCTCACAACCCTCGCCATACCCAATTGAACACAGCATATACAAAGACTAAATGAGTTAGATAAACTGTTACAAGAGCAGAAGAATAATGGATTTATTCAGGCCTTTTAATTTAATGATAGATAGATAGATAGATAGATAGATAGATAGATAGATAGATAGATAGATAGATAGATAGATAGATAGATAGATAGATAGATAGATAGATAGATAGATAGATAGATAGATAGATAGATAGATAGATAGATAGATAGATAGATAGATAGATAGATACCGTGATTTTGCCAAGTAAGACATGTTCCTGGATCAACATATTCCATTCTATACATAGTACTATGGTACTAACCATATCCTTATCCCTAATTTATCCTTCAAAAACCAGAGGGAAATGATAAATGATTAAGAATAGTGCAGAAGCCCTTAACCCTTTTTGTAAGAATAAACTGGAATAAACTTGTCTCTTTGAGTGTGGGGCAATACAACCAAATGGCGGACAGTGAGAGTGTCAAGAGAGTCATTATATTAACCATATTCTGTTTTGTGATGGTGCTTCAAGAGCTGAAACTACTGTTAATTACACAATTGAGTTTTGAAATTTAATACAAAACTACAAAATGATCTTAAATACAAACTCAGCTGATTGCTCTTAAATACTGTTAGTTTCTTCCATACTTCATCTCGCTTTAAAGACATACCAGATTCTTGGTAATTTAATTACTCTTCCTTACTACCTTAATTAAACACACACTTGATGAAGTTAAACTTCTAAGAAATATATTTTAAAAAAAGGATGGTAAAAAAAATTATTTGTTGTACTAGCATAATTTGCATAACAGCACTGGAGAGCACACAAGCAAGTATGTGAGAGAAGGGGATGTGTTTCAGAGAAAAGATGAGGTGATGGGTGATGCTTGGGTGGCTGTGAATTAGAATCAGTGGCATACATTGACTGGTATAAGAGCACTGGAATGATGTTCTACCTGTTACTGAGCATTAAAGATTTCCCTTCAGCAAGAATGTACCACAAGTCAACTCTTCCCTGGTGAAAACATTCCTTAA
Organism: Rhodeus uyekii; assembly: GCA_037043235.1. NCBI lineage: Eukaryota > Metazoa > Chordata > Actinopteri > Cypriniformes > Acheilognathidae > Rhodeus > Rhodeus uyekii. The sequence continues at coordinate 5,682,871 of JAWRVZ010000013.1, forward strand.
AGGGACAGTTCACCCCAAAATTCTGTCATTTACTCACCCTGATGTCATTCAAAACCTGCGAATGTCTTTGCCTTCTGCGAACACAAAAGAAGAATCTTAAAGAATTTTAAAGAATCCTGATAAACAGTTTAAGAGCCCATTGTTTTCCATTGTATGGACATTGTATGAAAAATGTATACAGTCTACTAATATGTTTTCAAGTTGTACCAATTAAATCAACTTGTGTAAATTAATGTATTATAACACTTTACAATAAGGTTTGTTAACATTAACTAATGGACTAACTGACATGAACTAACAATGAGCAATACATTTGTTTTTATTAAGCTTTGTTAACATAAAAATTAAAATATAGCTGTTCATTGTTAATTCATGTTATTTCACAGTGCATTAATGTTAACAAATATAACATTTGATTTTAATAATGTATTAGTAAATGTTGAAATTAACATCAAGAAATATTAATAAATGCTGTAGACGTTCAGTTCATTATTAGTTCATGTTAACTAATGAAACCTTATTGTAAAGTGTTACCGTTCATGATGCCTAGAACATTAATTCATATTAATATATACAAAAATGATGTTATATTACTTAAATTACCTGTAAAAATTAACTGTAAAATAGAATAAGCATTTTTTCTAGTCTACAGACACAGTTAATACTAAAAGCAACATTCATTCAGGACACGTTCTTCTCTTTCAGACAGAAGCACACAAGAATAGAACTACTTTAAGTTTTAACTTGACATGGTGTCTACAAATGTGGCACTCATGACAAGAGATTCTGAAAATAGCAAGAAGTGACCTAGCAGCCAACGACATCCCTCAGCATGTAATCCAACAACTTAACCAAAAAAAAGGAAAACAAATGGATGGGTGTCCATGTGTGAACTTGCCCTATGGCTTTGAATTATCTTTAACTGGATCCTTTTCTCAGTAAATAGTGATTAATTTGTTTAATAAATCAGCATATGATATGGCCTTAAAATGGTACAATGAATTTAAAAAATAAAATAAAAACTACAGAGAGCAATCATGATCAAATGACAACATAGTGCAATAAATTGTAATATGCACTAGAGTACATGAGTGAATTTTTCCACCAAAAGTAAGGCTCAAAACATTGAGCTATTTTTGTTTTTGTGTGTCTGTGTTTGCCCCTGGAGACTGTGGCTGCAAGTGTAAAACCACTCCAGTGTTTGTAGTTGGGGCTGAGGTCACCAGACCAACATTGACCTTTGCAGTCCTATTTCAGTGATGGGCATTTGTCACTCTGTGGAGGCCGATGTGTGGTAATAGATTATTGACCATCGCACAAGTCTCATCTCGCTGTGCGGCCAGAGCCCCACTGTTTTCTTTATCACCAGAACGGAAGCCTGCAGCCATGAAGAGAAGCACCTAATCCACATTTTACACTTCAAATACCGAATTACACACATAATGCAGAGTAACATACAGAGAACTCTGCAGAAACTCAAACATCTTCTTCGGTACAGGAAGTTACTCAAACACAGTAAGCAATAGCAAATTTGTCATTACATCCTATGAATAAAGGAGGATTAACCTACTAATTACATTCACTGACCTGCATGTTTGAGATTAGATTTTTCAAAAACCTAAAGAAAATAAAACAAATAAATTAAAACCATTCTTTCAGAATGTACTAAGAAAATCATTCATTTATTACAAATAACATGAGAAAGCAAGCATAATATTTTAGCAACATTTTTGCCATTACAAAATCTAACGAAACTCTTCTAAGAATGAATATGTATGGAAATTTTTGCCAATACCAATTATAATATTTTAGATTTTAAAGCGGCAATCCATCTATTGGCCTATATTTGATTATCAATCTACTTTTTGTAAGACTGATTACAAATGGAAAATTCTCACATTAAAAGTCAAGATCGCCATTCGTTTAAATTACAGCAAACATCTACTATAATCTAAAACAGAAATGATAAATGTGCTCTGAAAAAAAATGTGGGTTTGCATAATTAATTGTCTGTAAATGTATTGTTTTCAGTCTATTTTACCAATACAATATAAAAAAAATTATATTTATTGGTCAAAACCATCTTCATTTGAGCTTTCTCAACTTTTGTAAAGGTTGAACTGTACGCATACATACTGAAAACAGGAAAATGAGCTGCCGCAATCATGAAATAAGCTTTAGATGGGTTGTGATGTCTGTTTTTTTATTCACTCAATTGTAACTTAGCAACAGTGCTACAAGATTAACAAGACTACTGAAAAACAGCAATTCTGGGTGTAAATCACTCCTCCAATTTTATATGTAAATAAATACAACAAACAGAAATTATATATATATAAAAAAACGTACAATCTAAAAGTGAAGAACAGAGCAATGAAACAGCGATGTGATTCGCTCTATGTTGTGCATTTTGTTTTTGGCGCAGTCTGGAATTTTGATTATATGATAATTCATCTCTGAGCTCCAATTTACCCCCTGCTGCTCGCTTTCTATGTTGGACCATTTTGTGAACGGTCCCCCAGAATGCTAAATGAGCAACTCGTTAAAAAAAGCCTGTCTTCCAGCTAAACCACATATTTATGGACATATTTGTTAGCTTTTTGTCAACATTAAACCTTTGGGCAAATGAGTGTCCATATGTGTTATTTTATCCTCAAAATAAAGTTTTGCCCTGAACTTTGTCTTGGAGTATTCACAATTTGGGTTTGCATTGTATCTAATAACTTTTGAGTTGGACAGTACAAACGATTAGAAACTGAGGGCTTTGACTTGAACCTGGGCCCTCCATAAGTGATCCCCTGCATTGTAATGGGTTTAAGATGGGACCTGAGGTCTGCAGTATGTCCCTCTCTAGAACACTGTGTAATAACTACCTGCTGTTCTGAGTCTCCAGCCCTGTCTGTCAAACAATCTGGGGACATTTAGTGTTATTTCACCACTGCTTATTTAGCCACAGGAAGCCTATCAATATCAGCAGGCTCCATCCTCTCTTGAAGATATCAAAAAGAGAGCTTGTGTCCCATTGATTTAATATACTGTGTGTGCATTTGTGCCCGCTAAACACTGACAGGCCAATAACTTTCTATGCAAGTCATATTACATACTACATTAAAGATTTCAAACAAGGCTCCCCAATGCAAATACACAATAGTATACCGTATGACATCTAAATTGGCTCGTTTGCTTCTTCAGGGGTATTTCTGGCACTATCCCAAGCATGTCTTACCCTTTAAGTGAACCGCATCCTCGACTATAGTTTGCAGGTAATAGAAGACTATATTCTATTGGATGATACAATCTGCTGGCACAGAACAAAACACTTTGACTGGTTGTGGCGGCAGTGCCAACACAAAACATCATAGAATATTAACCCTTTTTGTTGTCTGGCATCAGTAGCAGATGGTGCCGCACATTGGAGCGAGATAACAGCTGTCAATTTCAAGGCACTGCCTCTAGTGGAGCAATTTTTTTTCCTTTTGTTGCCTCATAGGGAGCTGGAGATAATTTTTAAAAACATAATAACCAAAACCGATACACTTCTTCACCCTGATGAATTCCCTTACCCGAAAAACCTCAGATGTATCGGTGTATACGCTCAGAAGTATTCAAAAGACGGACCGGAGGTGATGCACTATGGGGAAAAGCCAGTAGTGGCTGCCCTAGTTGTCTTGAACATCACATAAGCCATGACTGTTCCCTTGAGTCGCTGACTCCTTTTAAATTAAAACTGAATTCTCCAAATAAATTCCTCATTGTGGATTCTCAAAGCACAGGAAAGTTGCATTTCACCCAAGTGGCGGCATGGGAATTGTCCTCCTAACCCACTCCCGTTCTTCTGATTTACATGAGAAAGGCACAGGGGCTCGAAGAACTGGCCCCAGAGCTGAACTGCTCCTCATTTATTCATTTCTTTACCAACATCACTCGCTTCCCATCAGGGGCTACTGAGGAAATCATAGTAGCAATTTAGATTTAGTTTAACATACTCCTGGGAAAAGAGGACAGGGAATTGCCTCTGTGTAGCATGTCTGCTTCCCTGCGTTCAGCACAAGGGATATCAGTGAAAAAGGCAAGAGATCAGAGTGGTGTTCAGCCTCAGGTAAACAGAGGAAAACTGCATTTTTGCTGCTTTAGAGCTAGATTTAACTCCTCAAAGTACCTCAATACCCACGTAATGACTTTAAAACCAAGTGACAACGTAGTTAGGCACATTGGCTGATAGCCGATCATACACGCTGTGTGGCTCAATTGCACACCTGGTTTGAGAGAACTTCGACACACCGTAGTCAATTCTAATACAAGCTCCTGAAGCAGATATTCAATCGTAATGGCAAAGTTTCATGATCAAATGGAATGCATCAATTCTGCACTTGAAGGAAATCAATTTGGAATTGACCTCAGCTCTCTCATCATCCAGGGTGACATTCCCTCTTTATATGCCTGTCTGCTTTTGCACTCATCAGCACTGCTCAGTACTGGAGTCAGGCTGGCCTCAAGATCATGCAGAATCAGTGTTTGTTGCACAATTCTTATAAAATCAAGTGAGATGCCTTGCTATCTCCTGCCAACATGGACAGCTGCCTTTTGAGACTACATCCTAACTGAAATGGACCCTCAAGTGATTTGGAATGCTCTACATATGCCTCATATACCCCCTGAAATACGCACACAAGAGACTCAACTTATCATTGAATGTATTTACATTCACATCCTTATGCAATCTAAGAAATTGAATGAGGGGAGAATATGAGTCCATGCAAGATTCCAGCTGACAATACTCTAGTTTGGGGTTTTTAATGCTTTGTTGGCTTCACAGCTAACATAATAAATGGAATACTCAGAGTCAGATACACAAATGAAAGGGAATAGCCTGATTTTGTTTTTTAAAGTATTTTGTTAACAGATTTCCTGTGTCACCAGGGGTCTCATTTATAAAACTGTGCGTAGGATCACTACTAAAAGTTTACGTGTGCCCAAAAGCCATAAATGGCATACGGCAAAAAATATTCAGATTTATAAAACCGTGTGTACGCACACCTGTCAGGAACATTCCCTTTATAAATCGCAGATGTCACGGGTCAAAGTTTGCTTAAATGTGCACACATTCTCCCGTCAAGTTGTTTTTTATAGATCCCAACCTTTACGTGGAAACTGGCGTAAGTACGTTTCCAGTCCCGTTTTATGCGTACGCACGCTTTATAAATGAGACCCCAGGTTATTGGTTTGTATGTAATGGTAAAACAGGTTATTTCAGTAAGCTAATTTTTGGTAGTTATCAGCATGTTATGTGCATGATAATTGATTTTTATTGACATTGCTGAGCAAACAATAATAATCTTAGCATAAAAATACAATCTTACATATTTTGTGCATTTTAATGTTTTTTATTACTTTTCTGTACTGATTGAAATAGAAAAAATATTTCTCTCACTTCATCTTGGATAGGTGGATGTAATGCAACTTTAAACTTAAAAACATTGTCTCTTAAAAGGCAGCTTAATTATACTTGTATCTGAGCCATGTGTTTGACGAATTAAAGGTGTGTTCGATAGATCTTTAGGCTACTGTTAGAATCACTATTCTTTGTGTACTATAAGGAACAATAACCACAATGGTGTTGCATCTATTGTGGTTCAGCATGGTCGTCTCTAAGATTTATACAAATTACACATAATGGTGAGATTTAGAGCACAGTCAGCCTTTACCTATCCAACAATTTGCGTTGAACGTAGAACACGATATGTTTACATAAAGGCTCTAGCATCGCTCATCATCATATTACATATTGCCGATTGAGTTTATCCTGAATGGACTTTTCAGACTATAAAACTAAGAATGGTCTCTTCACTCCAGTTGTTGCATTTTCTGCCACCATTTGACATTTTCCCCCTAAAATGCTGAAGCAACTGTAGATACATCACACAGTGTTTCCATGACTGTCCAAAGCACATGAATATGAAGCACACAACTGGTTGTCTGTTGCTAAGCATCTAACTGTAATATTATAACACCAGATCATTTCACATCATTCAAGTTTTGTACCGCAATGCGGGGTTAACACTGCAAAAGCTGTGCTAACCCTTCTCTGGAGTAGGGTGTAATAACCCCGGGTAAAAAACCTTGCTAAACCTGCTGCTAAATTGCAAGTGTAAAACATTCAATTAAACTCAGGGTTATAAACTCTAATGAGTACAGTCTTCATCTCATTCAGATAAGTCTTCACAAAAACACAATTTAAGTCTTAAATGTGTAAAACATTTTAAATAAGCACCAAACTATTGCACTTTTAAAATCCAGCAGATAAATGGGCAGCTCACTAGATTTTGTAACTGCTAATAGGCCTACTGTAAGTCACTTTCATCTTCTCAGTGATGGAAAAAAACGGAATCTATTTTAAATGTTTGAATACTTGTAACTATTAACTTGCTGAATGTTCAGGAACTTGTTAAGCAATATGACCAGACATATTATATACATACATTATCATAAGCTGACCTGGGTATAAATACTCCCAATGCTGAGGAAGGCATTGGGCTCCAAATATTTATCTGCTGCATAACAATGAAAAATCTCTATCTCTCTTTCTCTCATACTTAGATGCACAGTACAGCTTAAAAGAAAAAGCATTTAATTTACATAAAAAAGGTTTTCATTTTCATAATTAGCATACTTTACTGTTCAGTTCCTCAATACATCCTCTTTAGCTCCCCCCGTTATTTATCTTAAATGGTATCCTCCCCCAGAAAGATTAATTGAAGCTGGGATAAAACAAAATGGCTCCCAGGGGGTGGACGACTGTTTGTTATTCATGTTGGTCTGAAAACGGCAACAGTAAATCCTCTAAGTTGTTGTTAAGCTGGGGTATTACCATATGTGTGCCATTTCCACAGAGTGACAGCCCCCTTGGATCAACTGGGGACTATTGATCCTACAGCACTCCATTTCAAGTTAATTGTGCTTGAAATGAGGTGCACACTCTCAAGCATACCTTTGTTTGAAAGGTGGTTATTTATTTTTATTTGGCCGGATGTTAATATCTGGGAAACAGGAAATATTCTTTTCTCTCTCTCTCTTTCTTTTTCTTTTTTTTTTTTTACCATGCCGTGCCAGAGCTGTGATTATCCTACTTCAATCTGTCAATACTTGAAATGCATCTGAATCTCTCTGTTGCTTATCTACATGTGTAATAACATAATTGGTCATAGCTAAACATTTACCCTCCACCGATTACAAAATTAAAGACATTGTCTAAGCTACCTCACTCATGTATATAATTAAGTTAAGCATCTATTTTAAAAGAACTGATTCAACTCATTTAACCTCCCAACTTTTACTGCTTTATTCAAATTTGCGAAAGTAAATGGATAAATTAAAGTTTAAACAGCATTTTAGGAAAAATATCTTCTTCATTGTGACGCAGATAAAACATGATAAATCATTTTCCAGCCATAAGGAACAAATAAATTGCACATAAACCAGGCATTTCACTAAGAGGAAGATAATGTGCAGCCATTTATTGTATACCGTTTCTGGGGATTTTCCTTCTCTAGCCGAGTTAAACTTTAATTTCTGATCAGAGTATAATGTGTCTGCGGCTCAAACCTCATGCAGGTGGGTCTGGGACACCACCCAGAGATTGAAAGTCAAAGCTCTATACGCTGTATAATCTCCGTCATCATTAAGACCAAAGCCGATTAACATATGCACCGCATGTGAGGCTGCGTACCTTTGACTCCTAACAAGGCGTACAGTAACAGGATGCAAAGAAATAAGGCAAAGTACACTCTCATTAGTTTAAAAAAGGGGGGAGAGGAAGGGAGGGGGGATGGGGGCAGGATAAGCTCAGTTACAGAGCAAACAGTGGCACTTGCTTGGATTAGAGTCCTAAGTGGCTGCCGTTTCCTAATCCCCACTGAGAGATGGTGGTGAATAGAAGGGAAATGAGAGTGGATCTAAGAAAGAGAAATGACAAAATATGACTCGCTCCTACATGATGATCAGGGCTCGTCCTCAGGCATCCTGAGCCACAAAACACACTTCATTTTCCTGAGCAATTACTGCTGCTCCTCGGGTTGGCTGAAGGTATGGGGGCCGAATTTGAGACATTATTACATCTAAACAAATAAAGGGGAAGTTACAGACTACATTAAATAGACAAGCATATTGAGGAAGGATTTAATTTGCATGCTAGATTATCGTGATACTGGTGGCAGTGTGGCCTCAGGGGCGGCAACGTTATTAATAGGATCTAGTCTCTTAAAATCCATTAAGGCAATTGAGTGGACCCATATATAATCTGATTTCAAATTCACCATGAAAACGCTTAACCAGTAGCCTCTGCCCCAGGCTGGCCTTCTCGCCAGCTGAATTCCATGCCAAGTAAAGACGGGTTAAGCAAGCCACCCACAGGCACAAGCCCACACAGAAAATATCTTCATTCACATAAACTAACTAGATAGATAGATAGATAGATAGATAGATAGATAGATAGATAGATAGATAGATAGATAGATAGATAGATAGATAGATAGATAGATAGATAGATAGATAGATAGATAGATAGATTTTTTTTGTTGCTACAGTAAAAATGAACAGAAAAAACAGTAAATAAGAACCAAATTTTTCGATATCAATTAGAGATATTGGATTTACAACAGGCTCTGTTGTTGCTGTCGGTAACATCCCAAAGGCAAGAGATGCAAAGCTGTTTGAGAGATGAGCAGATCTCTCAGGGCTGTATATGAAAGAAGGTGGAGAGGTTTCTGCTGGCAACTAAATCCCTGTTTGTGAGCTTGGTAAAACACACCGCTGGAGGCACTCAGTTCTATGCACCCAGCACACACGGCCTGACATGGTCAGGGTCATGCCTGAGTGCCTCGGCCTGCCGTCCTTTTCCAGCCACTCTCCTCTCTCACAGCTGGGGTGGCAGGGGGATAGACAGCTAGAGAGAAGAGCTTCATACCGGCCAGCTGCACAGGGCAGGAGGATGCACCCGCTTTGGGGAAAATTCATGTTGTTTATAATTGGGGGCACAACCAGAGGGGGATGAAGAAAAGGGGCAATGAACGTCAACAAGACAAGACAGTGAACATTAAAGCATTGTGTATATTCAGCCTACACTGAAATGTTTTTGTTTATATATATATATATATATATATATATATATATATATATATATATATATATATAATTATTATAATATAATGTATAATATAAAAGAAAGAAAAGTATTCTATTTCATATGTTTTGAACAATAAATTAAGTAAAACATTTGAATGTATGAAATATGAACATATAGATAATGTACCGGTAGATGCATTATATACAACATAATATATAAATTTACATTTTGTATCCCATTGTTCTCTATTGATAGTGCTCTTTATTTTTATTCATTATTTTATTCCTTACCTTTCTAACTGCTGACTCCAGGAGCTTTGCTCAAAACATTCCTATGCACTTGTACCATCTGATTATGTCCAAATTTTAACTTTTAATTCAATCAATCAATCAATCAATCAATAATATTTAGATAGATAGATAGATAACATTAGACAGACAGAGAGAGATACAGAGAGAGAGACAGACAGACAGACAGACAGACAGACGAGAGCTAAATTCTGAAGATTTTCAGATTAATGCAAAAAGTTTTTAAAATGTCTACCAGGTGCTTCCAGTGACACATTTTAAATATAAAGCCTGTCCTAAATTACAATCATGTGCTTTTCCTATCCGAATCTCATTATCAGATGTTGCAAAAGCAAGGTTTGCTAACCGTTCATGCCTTAACACACATGGGAGGGACAGCGCATAACTGCATTTCAAACACAAACGCTCCAGAGTGTCACGTTGTAGCAACAGTATCTTGAAAAATAAGAGCCGTTTCGTCTGCCCCTGCCCAACCCTCCCTCCTGACAGCTGACCGAGCTGCAGTTTGCCCATCATTGATTAATAAAATTTCCATTCTCCCGGCTGGCACCCAACCGGCACATACCTCGTCTGTGGATGTTGACAACAACCTTACTGAGTGAACCGTTCAGCGTGGATACAATAGCATTAAGTACCGAACAAGGCTCAACGTGAACACAAGCGCAGTTTTCATTTGTAAAACACAGACCACAAAAAAAAAAAAAAAAACTTAATCGGACAAGGCAATTAGCAGCGTTCTTCCTGAGGACTTTGCTTTACCCCTAACCTTTACACAACAGTTTATGTCAAAGGATTTGTCACCTCCACTGTGAGGCCGTCTTGGCTTTTCAAAAATACATAATAGGAGGAAAGAAAGGGGGGGAAAAAACTCTTCCAAGCCTCCGCTGAGGATTTGGGCACTTATATAACTCCCAATTATCAAAACTTCTCCAGGCAGCCTCACAGTCCTCTGCACTGTTTATATGACTCACAAAATATCTAATACTCAACTGTGTATAATGCCACTGTGGCCACATGACTGCAGAAAAGGCTCTTGCGCTTTCTGCCCCACTGAGTCAGGCATAATAGGTGTCTTGAAGGCTCCAGGCTCAGGCCAGCAATGCTAACAAAGCCTGGGTGGCTTGCAGGGAAGAGCATGTCTTCAAGCAACTTGCCAAAAACTCATTTTCAGGAGCACTCAGGGATTTCCTCAGGATGCTTTGGTGGTGCTACTACATGGCAGGCTTTAGATTTCATGGCACATGAGGGATCTAGGGATGCATCGCATAGAAATGACCAAAACAAAAGAAAATGTGGATGGAATGAAAATTGAATTTTCTAAAATTCGAAAATTAGTTTTGGGTGAATTCAACAATCTCAGTGGCAACTATTTTATTGTTTTGACATCGATTCATATGAAATCGTTACCTTGTGACATTTTCCCGTGAGACCAGGTTGGTAAATTCTACAAATTGGATAACATTTGCATCTGTCTCTGTAGGTCAAATAACAGTCTCTATGGATTAAAATATTCTGTAAAAATTGAGTGGGGGGCGGGTAATAAAGTTAAATATGATTGCGCACAGGCACGCCACATAGAAATAACCAAAAATGCTAAAATGTTTAAACAATTACTTTACTAAAAAATTGTGTGTGGATACTACAAATTATTTGCACCTGCCTCTATAGGTGAAATAACACAGTCCATCTGGATTAAAAACATTCTGTGGAAATCAACAGAAAAAAGGGTATTATCCTCAATAGAGACCGCCCACCTATCACTGACTGAATCTTTCACTTTTCCTCTCTCGACCACTCTCTTTCTTCTTGACTCTTGCTCTCTCTCTCTTTAGGCCCACGTTAATGTACCTGTTTACCTGATGGGTGGTCTTGAGCCAGGCTCAAATAAAGCCCCTTTCCCTGCAGATCTAAGTGTAGAGTAGCTGCTAATCCGATTTCAGGAAACAACCAAGCCGCCCTCTAGCTTTCCAGCTTATTTCTACACCGCCAGGGGGAGGAGGTGAGGCGGGGGTGCGAGGGGGGTGCATCATTCAGCAAATATTCCGAGCCAGACTTCGGGACCACCTAACCTGTGGCTTTTATTGCCGACCCCGTAATGAGGAGGGGAATATTACCTTTTCACTGCCTGTGCTTTCTTAACTATGCTCTGCCCTCGTGGGGACATTACAGTGGCCAAATATAAAGCCGGGTTTCATGGAGCCCAGGCTTATCTGGCCGCAGAAAGTATGTGAGACATGCCAGTGAACAAAGGCCCGTCTCTCTGCCAGCAAGCAGGGTGAGGGGATCTCTTTCAGTGGCCACAGATTGCCCTGTGTTCCCTTAATTGACAGACCCTGGCTGGCGGGGACAAAAATGACATGCAGCTGCCCCTGGCCCGGCCTGCACAGGTAGACCACCTTTCAGCAGGGAAATTGTCTCCAATCCTCTATTCTGTATGGGGGTCCTCTACCTAAGCCTAAAACACATGGCTGAGAATTTATGACTGAACAAAATATTTAATCATTAAAATAAAAAGTAATGCAATCAAAACCATTGATACATCGGACTGATCAAAAAAAAGAAAAAAAACATTAATTTCTAACCATCAACATCAAAAATAAAATAATAGAATAAAATAGAAATAGAAAATAAAAATATCAAAGTAAAATAACAAAAAAATAATTCATGAGCAAAACAAATCAAATAATAGATTTAAATAAAAAATAAAAATTGATGCATGTCTGACAAAAAGGTTAAAAAAAACATTTATTTCTAATCATCATATATTTATATATACATTTATAATATCAACAATCAAAAATAAAATGTGTGTTTACTTTCATGTGCACAAATAATGTGATTGTCCAGGTCTAACTGCTTACAGGAACACAGTGCTTCTATGACAATGAGGAGGAGGGCCGTATGGGGCTTTCTCTGTTTGAGAATAACAAATCCAGACTATCCGTCCTCCTGTCTAACAGTCTGCCCAGTTTGGAGAAAGCATGGCCTCAACTGGTCAAACACAGGCAATGCAGTTCCTTAAACAATCCTCTGTAAAGCGTTTCAAACTATATTTATGCCTAAAAATTATTTACATTTTCACAAGAAGATTTTTACAGTAAACCTTAGTTTGTTTGAACAGAATTTTTTTTTTTTGATGCTCGACATAAGGACTCTAAACTGCCATGAATTCATTAAATCCAACATGTCACCATGTCTCAATATGACGTACAATTGTGTTTCTATTCTGGCTGGAATCAAGACAATCTCTGATACTGACACTTTACAGGTTTCAATCCACACCTCACAGCTCCAGAATAACACATCTTCAATGTGCACTAAACAGTGAAGCGCTGAACACATCAGCAGACAGATGACACCACCTCACGTGTGTTTCAGCATGGGCCGGTACATGTGATCACTGACATACTGTATACGATGGCATCAGAACACGAGAGTGTCACTGCTGATCCCTGATGTACTGTCAGATGTCAACAGACCCCAGGGGCGTCTCTTTCTGCTGGGAATACCACCGACCATACGGCATCTGTCGCTGCCGCTCAAATCGCAGAGTCTCATCCACACCACGCCAGACCTGAGCTACAACACAAACCACTGACGGCCAGATTTAATAAGCTCTTCAGGCTCTTCCAACCTTCACTTATTTTTTGGGGGATTTAAAAAAATACATTTCATATGATAACCATTATAACCTTTTTCTGCATTTAACATATTATTGGAAATAAGAGAAACTGGATTTAGTTGTCACTTGGGAAAGATCAAAAGGGCTTTACTTGTGTTAAAAGTTCAGTTGCACTAATCCTTGTTTTCTTTAGCTGTGAATTTGCATGTTGGTAGAATTAAATTTGTAAAGTTGAATACAATTGGAATATATTTGATGCCTATATTTGATGCAGCTTTTGTTGGGTAAACAACGGAACACAAATCACATTGACATACACTACTGTACACAAGTTTGGGGTCAATAAGATTTATTTTTTGTTTTTGAAATTACTTCATACCCATCGAGGCTGATTCATTTTAATAAAATACAGTAAAACTGTAATACTGTAAAATACTATTAAAACATTTTTTTTTCTATTTTAAAATGACTTATTCCTGTGATAGCAAAGCTACATTTTCTTCAGTGTCACATGATCTTTCAGAAATCATTCTAATATGCTGATTAATATGTTAATATGCATTCTCAGGATTAGGCTATTTTTCATTAATACCCAGATGATATTAATAGATGATGGGTAAGTTTGGGTCAACTACTAGTATATTTTTTGTATATTAGTCATTTGTTAATTACATTTTTTAAGAATAGCTTTTGTTATCTTGTAAATATTTATTTTCGATGAACTGTTTTTTTCAGGGGTGGTAATACTGGAAATAGTTTTTCTAGTTATGAGAGTTATGATTTTCTAGTTATAATTGACTTTCAAAAGTAAATCTGCCATGAGAAATACCATGTAAAAGTGTGACAACCTGGCCCCGGTTCCCCAATGCTAAAACTAAAGTTATTTCTTTAGTTTAACACACATCCAAATTCAACAATATTGAAAAATCAAATGTTCTTTGAGACAAACCATTCAAATGCATGAGCATATCTTGCATATGTGTGACCAGTGAGGGAAAAGAGGCCCACACAGCAGAGGTAACTCCAGATGGAGAGAGAGAGGGAGAGAGATAAAAGACTCCCATCTCGGCCTGCCTCACTGTTACCTGAGGAACACCACTGAAGTCAATAAAAGCCCTCTTGTGTCTGTCAGAGCTCTTTCACTGCTCTCTTTGATGGCCCATCACTCCACTGTTGCTCAGAGATGACCTTGATCCCACACTTACTCCACTGCTGGGGAGAGTCTGTAAACACTCGCTATGCAGTCCCGCTCTCAGACGCTTAACAACCCCACACATTACAAACAAGGGCAAATAACACATGGCTTTGAATGTGAACGGCCCATTTTCTCTGGTACCAGAGTGTCTGCATGGTCCCTTTGAGTGGGAGTCGTCTTTACCTGTGTCTGGATATTACAGCACCTTGATAAACACTCTGTAAGTCAATAATTAACCACAGTGGTCAGATGAGAAAACAAAATATTATACTGAATTTTGTAAAATGTGCTGTTGTTTGTTTGTGTACTTTTTAGATACACTGGATTTCAATTATCAAAATTCTTCTAGTTATCTTGGGATGTTTTCAATAAAACCACTCAAAATTAACTCACTAAAAGAAAAATATATATTTTTACTATATTATCGCATTGTAATTTTATCGCCCTCTTTTTATAAAGTTGGATATATTAATATGTCCAACTTTACCACATACATACAGTATACTCTACTCATGTAAGGCGAAATATTATATAAATACATATATCTTAATGGCTTGTTTGCTTGTATCTTCACAAAATGTAAGCTATATTATCACCCAGCTTTAATCTGCTAAATGTGACTATAAGAATTAAGATCATCATTCTTATTATAAACATCTAGATCATGATTTTCTGTAAAGCTGCTTTGAATGTGCATTGTGAAAAGTACTATACAAATTAATTTGACTTGATTTTTTTATATATAACAAACAAAACAAAGAAGAATAAAATACAAATCTAAATTGCATCATTCCCATGACCAAGCCTTCAGCTTAAGATATCGCCTGAGGACCATGTCTATTTTAAAATAACTTGTTTTCTTTGCCTTTGTTCGTCAAAAAGCTCAGGTAAGCTCACATGGAGAGGCACAGAGTGACCACTGGGTATAAATGACCTCTCCACTGGCTCCTGTGGAACACTCAGAGAAGCAAGTCTCGTCTCAAGCACATAAAATGTTATTGCATGCTCAGTGGAGCTCTAAGCAGGGCACCAACAATAGCCATCACCACTAAAGAGCTTTTTGGCTCCAGTGGGAAGCTAATGAAACTAAAAGAAAACAGCACTAATACTGGCGCGGGTACCCAAAATGGCCTGGACAAATAGGAGGCGTCTTGACTCATGGTTTAAACAACAAAAAATATACAAAAACTATAAAAACATATGCACATATATATATATATATATATATATATATATATATATATATATATATATATATATATATATATATATATATATATATATATATATATATATATATATATATATACTGGATTAGACATATGAGGAAGTAAAATATAAATTGCTATTGTCAATTAAATTAATATTTTAAACCAAAATTCCTCTAAATATTAATTTGCCTTTCATCATGAAAATGTAAGATAGATAAAAATAGCAAAATGTTTAATATAAAAAGATATAGCTATATAATCAATGAGTCAATGTGCTTGGCTGCCACTGCAATTTTCACACGAGATTAAAACACAGCAAGTGTTTCACACTTCTCATTTACACTCCCAATTCACTCCAAGTTGAGTGATAAGCAATATACCAACAATCCATATACACTGAGCTGTGTCCAAACTCAGATGCAAACATCCAAAATCATTATTAAAAACATATTCCTCAAAGAACGGTGCATTTATACCCAATTATTGAGCATACCGTTTTATCACACCTTGAAATAAAAACCATGAAGCGCAAGAACTCATTCACAGTATATCTAAGTATAAGTACATGACTTATACAACAAGCATCCACACACTCAAGCGTTACAGAGCGTTATTGCTGCGCTCATCGCTGTAATTTCCCAACTGTTGGCCACTGATTGCCTTTCAGCCCAGAGGTGAATATTACATGCTCACTTAGCACCTGAGATCAGACAGGCCGCCGTGTGTCTTCCCCTCCACTGGGTACTTGGCAAAGCAAAACTCTGTGAACATAGTACAAACTGCATCTCATCCACCTTAGACCTCCACTTCTGTGATCAGAACAGATAAACATGTATGTTGGAGCAGTATATCTGAGTGTAGATGTGTACCTTGCATACCTTGCATTTCAATGTATGTAATACAATTATACCTTTCATTTATTTTAAATACCATTATTTACACTTCCGTTTCAAGGTTTGGGGTATAATGTTTTTGTAACAAAGAAATTAAATTTTAAATTCTATTTTAAATAAATACTTTCTAATCAATCAAATAATCTTAAAAAAAGAAAGAACCATGGTTTCCACAAAAATGTTAAGCAGTACAACTAATTTCAATACAAGAAATGTTTCTTGAGCACCAAATCAGCATATTAAAATTATTTCTGAAGGATCATGTGATGCTGAAGACAGGAGTAATGATGCTGAAATTTTAGATTTGCAATAAATTTAAAAAAAATATATATATATATTTATTTCAACAGAAAGAGTATAAATTATCGTTTTACAAATAAATACAGCCTTGGTGAGTAAAAGGCAAATTAATCACGTATCAATATTTACTGAGAAAAGCCCCCAAATTAAAATAATTCAAAGACATTAGATTAATGTACCAGATTAAATCATTTAAGAGAGAACTTCATATATTGTTAGTTTTATTTTTATACAACTCATTTCTGGTTGAAAAAAAAAGTTTGGTTAACCAACTGTTGTTTTATGTATACATACAGATTAACAAATTTATCTGTTGCATCTCATCATTATGCTTTATGAATACCATATTTTTAAGACGCCACGTCAAATTAAAGATGGGTTAGGCAATTTTTGGCGAGGCTAGCAATAGCAAGTTAGCTTTGAAAGCATAAGATCCCAACCATCCCTTCAGAGCGCTCTCAAAAGCCAACTTAGAGAGCACTGACCTTTACTACCTGACTGCAGCAAAATAATTTTGGCAGGTAGAACATTGTATCATTGCATTTAGACTAACTGCCATGACTGGACGAACATTTTTTGGTCCTTCACATTCCACAGAATACACACACACATATAGATACAGACATATACACCAATTAACATAATGATTGATGTG
The DNA here is from genome assembly GCA_037043235.1 of Rhodeus uyekii. NCBI lineage: Eukaryota > Metazoa > Chordata > Actinopteri > Cypriniformes > Acheilognathidae > Rhodeus > Rhodeus uyekii. The sequence continues at coordinate 5,700,176 of JAWRVZ010000013.1, forward strand.
AAGACACTTTCAACCAGCACAAAAAAAAATAATTGGTTTTGGAACAAATCACCTATCCTGCCTTTAAAAGTAGTAACACAGATAAACACGTCTCAAGAGTCCTGTATTGTTTCTTATAAAACAGCATTGCTGCACTAACTGTGGACTAACAGAAACAATGGCAGCGCTTGAGGATTGTAGCTTTCCTGTAGCTCAATCAGTAGAGCATTGGTATTTACAACACTAAGGTCATTGGTTCGATCACAGAAATATTGTAGACAATTATATATAATTGTGTAAGTTTTTTGAACACATTATTTTTTTTAATTAACTCACACTAAATTAACAACCCTATATGCAATTGATGTCTTTGAGCATCAACATTTGTCAAATATTTTGATATTAACACAAAAGGAGACCAATATTAAGACTTCCATTTATGTCATTTAACTCCAGGACAAATAAGAGTAACAATCACTTCGCCTTCAATGTGAGTTGAATGCATTAGAAGAGGTGTTTTGTGTATTCACAAGCAGCGCAGGACTTAACCCTGCTATAGAGGGGTGAGAATACAATAGCTAAGGCACCAGGGGTCTGAAACTATACACTTTAATAAAGTCACCAACGGCTAAATGAGGAGCTGCTATCGCACTCACGTTACCAACAACAAGGGCCGCACTATGCCTCAAGGGGTTTTGTTTTCCACAAATATGCTAAGCTAATGCAGACCCAAAAACACAGAAACCTGATCACAACTCAAGGCTAAGGTTGTTCGGGTTTTAGCTGGTGTAAAGGGGTTTTGTACAAGCAACACCAAGAGCTTAGTTGTGGACTGAAGTTGTGGAACTTGAGCTTTTTTCTTTTTTTTTAAAAACAACATTCTCAGTATGCTAAAACATGAAACAAAGCAAGCCGCTCGGCTCTGCTCTTAGCTCTGCATAGATGGCCTTCTTGCTCCGTGTTGGTGCTGGGTGGCACACTACCTGATGGCTATCCCCAGGCCTGTGTTTGAGTGCTAAATAAATTGTTATCTAGTGTGGTTTTTGTCATTTCTGGTTTGGTGCCAGGAACATCCCTCCCAGCCACCTGTCTTTAGATAGAGAGAAACAGAGAGGGAGAGAGAGCAGGGTGAGGGAGAGCGAGAGGCAAACTTTGGAGAGACTCTCTTTTGGGCCTCCCATTTGGACACGGGAGAGGTCGTAACCTCCCTCTTTATTTTTCCCAAGGCTGTTGGGCTAATGAAGTAACAACAAACTGGGCCGGCGGCTAATTTGGAGTGGCATTTCCTGGCCCCTCTTGGCCCACGGAGATGTGTTTCATTTTCTCTTATCAGTGCTTCAGTCATGCGGCTTTCCGCATGGACGCCCCTGTCTCCCCCCATCGCTGGCCTAATGGAAACTTCGTTAATGTCATTAATCTGCCGACTAGGACATGCACTAAACACACATCAGCCTGTTTGTACCAGAAAGCACCAGAGGGCTGTTTAGACTTGAGCTTCACACAGAGAAATGACAATAAGAGAATTTCATCATCTTTATTTGTTTGTGCAGCAAGCCGTTTTCGGAAGAAGAGCGAGTTCACGAGTCATGTCTGGTGCCCTGTGTAAGATTTCCAAAAGAACACAGTTCAACCTGAGAAAAATTCTCAAAGAAGCTAAAGTACACACTAAATATAATGTTTCATTCGCAAATTTCCTCAGTTTTAGTGTTGCTTAAAGGGATAGTTCATCTTAGTTAATCTTTTATTCACCCTCACTCTGTTCCAAACCTGTATGAGAACACAAAAGGAGACAATGTAAAGAAAATTTATTTTAAAAAAGGAAAAAAAGTACTCTTTAGGTAATAATATGGACATTTGAGGTACTAATATGCACACTTTAGGGGTAAACAAGGTACACAGATGTACACTTTCGTTCTTTTTTGTCTGAGAGTGCACAACGAAAGTCAATGTGGTCCAAAACAAACAACAAAGCATGGACAGAAAAGACTGAGACATTTTCCATAATATCTGCCTATGTGTTTCTCAAAAGAAAAGAATCATTCAGCAACATGAATGCAAGAACATTGGGTGAAATATCGCTTTAACATCAGTCCGAGTGCTTCACTGTCATGCCCGACTCACGCACAAAGAGACACTCCCTCCCCTGGTCGTATTAAAACAGAGGGCTCACTTAATACCACCTTAATGATGAGTCAGGTGACTCGCCGAGGCCGCTCTAATTAAGAGGCTTCATTCACACATTCCCTCAACTCCATGAATGGACACTCTAAGACTGACATGTCATATAGTTCCATTCATCGTGAGCAAAAACACAAGGGGGAGCAGAGCTCAGCTGGGAGGGATGGGTAACCGAGGGGACATTTTCCTTTGTGTGGCTCTAAGCTTCTGGGGCCAAATGCCAGCGGGCTAACCCCTGTGCTGGCTGCCCATGTGTTTCTCCTTCCTCCCAAACGGAGTAATTAGGAAGATCTTAATGGGTTTCCAGGTTTATTAGTGGCCAAGAAAAGCTTCAAATGTCACTTTAATTAAAGGGGATTCCACAGACAGCTTGTGTGGCAATGTCAACCGCTCGAAAAAATCCTTGTTTGGGCAGGAGTAGAAGAACGGGCCAAGTCTTGAATGCACACAAAGAAACGTGAAGTTCCAAATGGCAGCTGTCTAGACGTGTGGTCAGAGACAAAATAGATCATTTGACCTCGACCAAACACTAAACTGACAGCGATTATCTGCTTATAAATGGCACACATGTGTATACGAGTCCCTTCCTTTCATATCAGCGGTGACAATCCGACTCCCCAAAAACCGTCCCATTGAAAACACGCCCTCCCAAATTATTTTGGGGGATGAATTTATTCCTGGCATATCCTATGCTCGTTCATGCAGGATATAAAATCCTAGATTATTTCTTGCTTGGTTAACCTGCATCCGGTTGCCTCGTTCACAAAACCACTCTAATGTTGCCATTAGTTATGCTTCTATGGTGGCCAAAAGATGAATCCTGAGGTCTCCACATTCAATAAATGTGTACATGAATGGTGGAGGAAGATAAAATATATCTCTGAGATAGAGAAGGGGCCAGTTCATTGCTGGAACGTCAGAGGGGGAGATAATTAATCAATATGAAAATGACATGGGCTCCACTGAAAATCGGAACCATGTAAAAGCCTCTCTGATCTGCTTTTTTCACCTTGCGGAAGCTTCAATATTAATTATCTTGAGAAAAACAAAATAGATTTTTTTTTTGCACCACAATACAACATTTCAATATTTAAAAAAACATGTACATGAATTGTATTAAAATATGTATATTATTATTTAAAGACTCATCCAAGTATATCCCAGATAGAGTTAAAAAAATAAAAATAACACCCACCAAAAATGTATGTTTCATTTATAAAAAATATACCTCGAAAACAAAAACTGCAAAAAAACAATAAAAAGGTTAGTGTCAATAAAAGTGAGTCTAAAACAACTAAGCCTCTTAAAACAGCTTGTAGGACAAACACACTTTAACCTTTAAGCTACAGCTGCTTTTGTGGACAGGGAATAACTGGTGTTGTCTCACTGAGTTAAGAGAGAACATTTCTGCGTTTTATAGCACAGGTGTGGAATCGTACAGACCAGGAGCCTGGAAAGGTGATCTGGTAATTGGCCATGGGAAAAAGACTTTGTGTCAAGGGATTGTTTGTGATAGATAAGAGAGACAGGAACTTGCAATCAGGTTTTTTTATTATTATTATGTGCCAATCTGCAACAACAATGCACTTTAACACACGCTCACAAGTAAACTTCACCCCAAAGATGCAGTATCATCTTCATAGAGCTAACATTTTTAACGCACTCTATATTTGGATGACAAAATCCATTACATCTTTATTATGGGAGCACAAAGTTGAAAGAATAATTTTCTATAATAAGTGTCTATCAAAAACACTTACATAGTAAATAAAAAAATGGAATACAAATTCATGAAATCAGATGATCAGTACCTCTGAAAAAATTTGGTCTGATCTTCACAATGAAAATGAGTTAAAGACAAATACAAAAAAAGAAAAATGACTATACCATTGTATCATTTCAAAATGAAAACGGTGGGTTTTGAGTTGAAAGCACCCTGCAATTTGTTTTTTTTGCACAAAGCACAGAGACCAGAGACTACCGCCCGTATTTCATGCTGCGAATTGCATCTGGTGGCAGCAAAGCGAAACAGCAAGCTTTATTTTCTTCAGACAGTAATGCTAGCGTACCTTTGGCACAGAAAGCCAGCGTCTCTCATAGCTCACTCGGGGCAACTCAGTCAATGGAACAAAGTTAGAAGAATGGAATACAGTCTCTGAACAAAACACACACATTGGCGAGAGAGCGAGGCAAACCGGGGCTGGAATTCCACTCGCTGTGCAAGATGAGCAATATGGTGACAGGCAAGAGTGGCACGGGGCCCTTACGCTGAAGCCAAGCATGTTTTCGTCCTGAAATAACCTGTATTTTCATATGCAAGACTATCTTTACAGAGGGCAGGTGAACCCAGTAACCACCTGTGCATCCAACTGCAAAGGTCTGGCTGAGCTTACCCTGAGTTAATCTAAATGTGAAAGGTCTATTTTGCCATGCACTTCTTCTACTGAAAAAAAAGTTTAAACCAAAGCTTCATTTACAATGACAATAAACAAAGGAGCAAAAAATCAAACCCAATTATATTACTCAAACTGTGCAGTAATAGCCATGAGCTATTAATAAAGTAACTGTTAAAGTGTCAATAACAGCTGTACCAACAAAATCCTTGTCAATATCTTATTGAAGAGAAAAAATGTTCCCAACAGAAATCAGATGCCTGTTTGAACTATAATGTAGAAATACAAAAGGCTTGTTAGAGATATCATACAACCTCGATAAACTAAACTCACTTTTGTAATAATGAGATTAAGTATAATATAAGAAATAAACTTACATTGAGAGAAATAATGTTGCAATTATGATAAATAGTTGCAATTGTGAGGTATAAACTTACATTTAAGAGAAATTATTTTGCAATATTATGTTGCAATTGGAAAATAAAGTCACATTAATTAAAAATAAAATTACAATTGCAAGATAGTCACAATTACATTAACAAAAACTGAAGTTACAAATGTAAACTTGCAAAGCTGCATTTAGAAATGGTCACAACAGTGAGATATAAAGTTGTATTACAAAAGTCACAATTGTGAATGGAAAATTTTCAAAAATAAATTACAATTTTGAAATAAAAAGTCAAAATTACTATAAAAAGTCACAATTGCAAGATAAAAGTTGCAATTACGATAAAGTCACAACGGTTCAATAAAGTCATAACTACAAATAAATAACAAATTATTTACAACTGTGAAACATAAAGACTTAAATACAAGAAAAAATGGTCACTTCCACAACAGACAGTGGGCAACCTTATGCAAAACTTTTTCTCCACCTAGTTTACAAATAGGAATACTGAGGGATGATTTCATGAATCAGAAGCCAAAAACATCCTAAAACTTAAATCGCTTCATCATTCACAGTGATGGCAGCACCTTAGAATATTAATAAATGCAGATAAAGGTTGAGGTTGAGGTTTGTTTGCTCAGGTTGCATTTTCACATTTACTTATGGATTCCTTTCAGTGGCGCAGACATCATGTCTTGACGTGGCTCTAATGTCAAGATAAGATGAAGAATCACTTCAAGGTGCTCTCTGACACAAGATAAATGGCAGTTGACCTGAAGACACAGATAGGTGAGGAGCCTTGTGGCACTGTTGTGGTGCCGCTCTAAAAACATTTCCTGTCTGCCTTGAGAGACACTACACCTTTGGGCCATTTTAGTCATGGGTATATCTCATCTATGAAAACTTTGAGATAACGCTGAATAATTGAGCCTGCCTCTCCGTGCAAATAACTCAAGTCTATCACATCTATTATTTTTCAACCTAAAAATTGTGACGTAAATTGCAACCAAAATGTAAGAAGGATTAAGTTGTTGGTTCCTCCAAGTCATTACAAACACAAACATATAAAGTCTAATGTTAAAAAAAATGTCAACACTTACAATTTAAAGAGTTCAAGGGGGGGTATTCTTTTCATTTGGTCTCGCTTTTCAAATTTTGGTTTTGGTGACAAAAATCTCCTCTCGAAACAGAATTTGAAGGGGAAAAAAACGTATACGCAGAAAGTTACTCAAATGCATGAACGCATGCCCAATTCTGCTACATTATTCTCTGAGCCGCGTAACTGATCAAACTGATGACAGTCTCAGTCTGAGGAAGAGACAGAGCCAACAAAAGGGAAAGTGACAGGCCCTTCTACAACAGATGTTTCTACCGAGGGGAGTCTACTCTCCACTGAGCAGTCTCACACATGAGAGACACCCAAAAGCTCTGGAAACCGTCCTGAAAATGTATGTTCACTGGTAAAAATGCTTTCCCCCCATACGGACTACCCACCAATGAATATTCAAGGCTTGTTCAAAAACACAGAGGGGTATTAACACATAAAAAGCAAAGTACCATTGCCAAAGTTTGTACAAAAGGCAAGAAAGAAACTGTTAAAGAGCCATCTTAAAGGGATAGTTTACCCAAAACTGAAAATTCACGCGCCCTCGTGTCATTCCAAACCTGTATGACTTACTTTCTTCAGTGGGAAAAAAAGAGATGTTAAATAGAAAGCAGTTTTTTCCCCCAGGAACAATCATGGTCATCATTGACTTTCATTAAATAGAATAAAGAAGCTTAAACATTGTGCTAAAATCTTTTTTTTTTTTATGGTGGTACACATACAAATGAAACTTTAGAGCAACATGAGGCGAGTAAATAATGAAAGAATATTCACTTTTGGATGAACTATCCCTTTAAATCCAACCACACAGAGAGTTTGCCTCTATTGATCCACAATCCAGAGAAGAGCCACACTATTGACGGAAAACAACACACATTAGAAAGGCCATTTGTCAGAAATGTTGCTATCCAGATCCATCATTGAAAGAAAAATTTTCCCACTGTAAACGATAACACATGTCTGTTCTTCATTTCCAACAGATCAATGTTAATATGCAGGGGGTCCTGAAGATGGATTGCGGACATACTTTAACCAGATAAATGCCACGGTCATATCACAGACTGGCTTGATAAGAAGTATGAGCCAGAAACAAGGTCTTCATTTGATATGAAGCACTTCATACATCAGAGGCCATAAGATCTGTCATATATAGACAGTATAGCATGCATATATACTGTATGCGTCTATTTTTGTGGAGATTTTCAGACGAATGAAAGCCAAGTTTATGGTAGGACAAGATGACCTTTCAAATGATTTATATCATATAACTAAAATACTCATAGTGGTTTAAGAACTTTAGCCATACATTTTCCATTAATCTGATCATTTCATACGAAAGCTACAGCATTAAACATTAAAAACCCAGAGAGCTGCTTAATAAAAACAGAAAATATGCAGTTGCAGTGTGCAGACTGCTAAATATAATTTTTTACAATCAACAAATTCTGACATGCTTGTTTGAGGTATATTTACCGTAAGTTCACAGGTCTATTCAAGCATTAAAACTCATCTACATTCGTGCAGTACGGCGTCCACTGCACAAAACCGCATTATGCCTCTTGTTCGCAGTGGGTCTTAGAGAGCAGTGGCCAGTCTGGTGCCTATTTCCTTGAGACAGGATCTAAGCAGGAGCCAGACGGGAAGGCAAGCATTGCCTTGCAGGAGTCCGGATAAGCCAGCTCTGATGGCTTGATACAGCTCCAGACCCCCAAGCCTGATACCCTGGCCACAGAAGCGGGTCTAAATAATGTTTGCCATGCCTGCAGAATACATGCTACTGTTTGACATTGAGTTTCCTGCTACTAGTCTTTCACAACAGATAACACTCAGAGATCAACAAAGAAGTGAGAAAATGCACAATAGCAATTTATTATTATTAAATAAACATTAATTGTAGTGTCACATGTAGTCTAAATGGTATATATTGTTTCAGAAGATTATGCAAAGTTATGTGAAAATTTGTTTTTCTAATATAAAAATATAAATTGTACAAAAAAAAAAAAAATATATATATATATATATATATATATATATATAAACATTAATGTAAATTATTTTCCACTCATATAAGTGATAATGAATTTTAAAGCACAATTTCATGCAGTGTGCCTGTGCGATTCAATTCTATTCATTTATTTCACCATTTGAGGCTTCGGAGACAAATTGTGAAAGCTTGAAAAATCTCATTAATAAAACTTGCTGGCTTCAATTACACAATAGATTTGTTAAATTTTTTACAATATCTGTGAGACGAAAACAAAAATCTGTTGATTTGATTTTGGCACTTGGGTAATTCAATTCAAGATCATCTAATATATAATAATACACATTCACTTCAAAGTATAATAAAGTTAATAAAAAATGTGAAATCGCTGTACCTGAACTGTGAATCAAACATTAATAAAATAATTAGAGATGTGTTCCGACAGACAGCTTCTGGTATTATTGTCTAAAGTTGGGGAAAAGGTAATTAATTTGGCAGTAAATTTATTCGTGCCGTGTTTGGCTCCTCTAACGAAGGAGAGGAAATTGCAAAACGGAGATCAAGTCTTCCTCCATTGTGTCTGATCAAATGGAAATCTTTCTCTTTTAACACAATATGCATATTGTGGATCCTGGCCTTCCACTGCTGGATGACATGCTTGAGCATAACAGTAACTATGAGTGAAAATCCATTTAATTACTTTTTTATGTTTTAAATGCAAAATGGTTTAGATGTAGTTACTCATTTATAACAGATAAATCAAATAATACAATTAAATCAAATAAATAAACACATTTAGAAGTTAGAAGTTATTATATATAACAAAAAGTATACAATAAAAAAGACACAACACTACACAATAATATAATTGTCGTTAAATTGTAATTTAAAGGTTAAACTGGAATGTTTCTTTTTATCCACAATAATGACATCTGTATATCAGTAATGGAATCTATTTATCTACAATAAATTTAAAATGTATCAACAATAATGACAAACATTATTAAAGGTCAAAAGACACTACAATTCTTTTTAATAGGAAGCTTCTCTATACTAACTAACAAATTAATCTTGCAAACACTATTTTTAGAGGGAAACTTAAATGAAACTTTTGATACTAAATGCATACCACAGATTTTTACGATACAGCTGTAAGCTCTTGATTTCTCATTTGGTTTATGAGTGCACAGAGTAACAACCGGGTGTGTAAAACAAACATCAGGGCTGTTAATAACATTTAACATATGTAAGTGCATTGTTTCTCATACAGTACGTTAAAGCTCTGTTACGGGATGTGCTTCATGACACAGCGGTCCCTGCAGGTTCAGTACAGGGTCTCAGTGGCCCACCTTGAGCTCAAGGGTTCTGGCACACTGGCAGATGGGACACGTCGTGCCTTCAACTGGAAAATAGTTCTCTTGTGTCAGTAATGGCAAATGAGAGAATGCAAGGCAAGACTGGGCAAACTTTAACAGTGCTTCCAGTACCAGTATAATAAAGAACTAGAACGTGCTGTTGGAGCTTACCATCTTAGAAAATTAAATATGGATATACACAGTTATTTAATTTTGTGAATATCTATAGCTCAAAAAGCATTTTCATTAATTTAATTATATTATCCAAAATAAATTGCTTTCATAGTTCAAACTGCATTTTGGTATTAAAGAAAATAAATATTTATAATTACAAAATTATAATTACTTTTTTTACAAGCTATATGTTTGCTATAATACTCAAACAGCAAAACTATATTTCTAGAAGCAATACAAAATGAATATGTAGAACCTAGAAATGAACAATTTCCTCTAAACCCATTAACACTTCTTGTCATTTTTACTTTCACAAATGCTGCAATGTTTTTGACAACAATAGGAAGAGAAAGTGTAACATGACTCAATGCAGCCACCTAGTGTTCACACCGTGAATCTCACCAAACATTACCAGTATACATCCAAATATGTCTCACAATGTATCCTCCGAAATTAAATTCTATAGCTCCTGGGTAACAACAGACCACAATAAAAACTAAACATAATTTAACCGAAAATGTAACTGTTCTTAATGACAAATTGTCATACAGGTCAGACCAGGTATTTAAAATGTAAGTTCTCACATTTACTTTTTATTTCAACAATTCATCCCTACAATTTTTGTTAGCCAAAACAATGGTTTTATATTTTCATATGCTACCCTTTACTTTTTCACAGTTCAAATGCAATTAAAATTAAGACTGTATATTATCGGATGCATTTTAAATGCTAGCATCTACTATCCAATCTATACAAGTAGGCTGTTTTTGTTGTCAACATCATTAACAAGTGAACACACTTCTATATACAGTACTACTTATAAGGAATAGGGATGGGTTTCATTCATGCATTCAGCTTGTAAGACAAGTTTACTGTACATGCAACTGACCCAAGAGGGTTAAATAGAGTCCGGGCAAGATGAGACATCCTCTCCTAGACTCATTATCAGCCTCATGTACTGTATTTCCCAAACTAATAATGAAACTGTGCAGCTGGATAAAACACACACGCGTGATGAAGCATTAATTATGCAGTGCTAAACATCTATGAAACCAATTTGTAATCAGGATGCGTGACAGCATACAATAGTGTAATAATACTGAACCACCAGAAACTGCTGGAGCTCTCTTTATCCCTTACATGTGCGCTAACAGATGCTGACCTGACATGGGCAATGTGAGGGTATTATAAAAGATTAAAAAAAACACCACAGACACTGCTTGCTATAACGGACACCTTGCCTTTATGATATATTCTTACTTTTCTAATTAATCAATATTGTTTCTACGCAATTAACATGCTAGATCGTACATGGTCAAAACATGCTTTGCTAGATCACTAAACATAGCACCCAATCATTTATTGACATTTCACCACTGAGCATTTAACAGAAATCAACTGAATTTGACAGATAAATTAATTTATTGTTATTTGCATAAATTATTGAATTCACATAACAGCCTTTTTTGTCAATATTATATTTTGTGTTATTTGTATTACAGTAGCTGTAGTTATCTCTTTCGAACATAAAAATATGTAAAAAAAAAAAAAAAAAAAAAAATATTAATGCATATTTTATGTACATTAATAATAGCACTGATAACAAATAAAACTATATTGGATTTTTTTTAACTGTACATTTATTTAACGTTATTGTTTTTTATTGCTATAGTCGAATTTGTATTTATTATTGAAACATATAAAACAATATTAAACGGTTACATCTGTAAAAACTCGTTAAAACTAAAACGAATCGTTGCACAAAACATTGATTGATTGATTGATTATAACTGGTTGAAAAAAAGAAAGAAAAATTATTTCTATGGATAACTTTGGCCGTTGTTTGTGAACGAGAGGATGGCATTAAACAAAGTTTTAACAAAATATATCAAAATTACAACTTATAGCAAACAAGCATAGTCGAGCACTTTCAACAATAGAAACACAAAACGATACATGTAGCAGAAGATGTAGCATTTATATTTGGAAAATGTGCTGTTGTTTGTTTGTGCACTTTCTAGATATACACTGGATTTCAACTATCAAAATGATTCTATTTGTCTTGAGATATTTTCAATAAAATCACTCGAAATAATATTCAAAATCAACTAACCAAAAGAAAAAATATTGGAATATTTTCCAAAAGAAGGAAAACTCAAATCTCTATACACGTAACGCTAAAAAATTAGTATCATACAGCAGAATAGCGTAATAAGAGAATAAAATGCGTTTGCGCAAGTCTGTTAATGCAAAACAAAATGAAAACAGTGACACGAGGGTATATTTACATTAAAGCGGACGTGACGTCTTAGGTTTTGAACCTCAGCGACCGCGCGTAGGGCTAATGAATTAGCTAAACATTTCACGATTTATTGCAAACTTGCCAACAGAAGGCATCCATTTTTACGAAGATTTTTTTTTTTTAAATTTTTGTGCTTTCAGCCGTGCGGTTTGATCCAAAGGTGAGATTAACATCTAAAGGCCTTTACGCATGTTAGGACTGTGCTAGTTAGCCATCGGCTACCCCACCGAACACATAAACAAATCGGGATGTCTGTATCAAATGTGTCTGCTTGAATGTGGTTTACATTATTTCCCAGCGTATTTCCATATGTTATGTTAACCATAAGATTGATGCTTCAATTGTGTAATTAACGGTTAACGGAACTCGCGTGTAAACATGTTTTTTTTTATTAACCCATATTATTATTGTTTTTAAGTGCATGAAAACTGCACCGAATGTGTATCCACGTTGAAGCCTTTATCCATTTTTCATGTTTTTACTATTTGTGCTTTGCATAAGAAAACAGTCTGTTGCGACTATTTGAAACACATGTCGTGTTTGTTTTCTGAAACATACTTGCCTTATAACTTCTCAAGTCGTTATTGCATCTTCTTCTTTTTAATGCCATTACAGATAGGATGGATCTCCAAAAAATAATCCACGACGCGCTTTACGACTTTATTTTGTCATATATTCCTCACGCGGATCTGAGGTGAGGGCGTGTCACTTCATAAATTTCATTCATGCTTTTTCTCCTCAATTATGTAAATCCAGCCATGACATGTTTTTCTTTTGATCAGTACGCTAGATGAAGTGCTTCTGTCCTATATCACTGGTGTGCTGGAAGATTTGGGATCTCAAGAAGGTGTGGAGGAAAACTTTGATGTAGAGGTGTTTGTTGAAATGTTGGAGGCCTACATTCCTGGCTTCTCGGATATTGACAGGTGATTTTTGAAGTTAAATCCTGAGTTTTTTTGTAATATTTGAATGCCTTATGACTGATGTTTTTTTGTTTTTTGTAAATCTTGCAGTGTCAAGGTTTGTGAGATGATGTTTAATCTTGCATCAAAGTTGGCCTCAGCCCGAGACACAGGTAATTTTCCTTTCAGAATTTGTTGTTAGATTAAGTCAGGATTAGGCCTTGGTTCAATTGGTAATTTAAGTAGCTTTTATGAATGTGCCTTAGGAAAAAAAAACAATACATGTGTGCGTCTTGAGACAACATGATTACAGCGACATATTTTAAGATATGTCAGTGCATATTGCTTTCAGTTAAATCGGCACAAACATGCATTTTAGTCTGGGACTAGCCTTTAGCCTTGTCTGTGAAACTGGAGGATTTTGTTATAGAAGATATTTTTAAAAGTCCTCCCACCTGAATGACTAATAGCAGGTGTGCAGGACAAAGGCATGTGATGAAACATGAAAATGTGATTTTTGTGTGTGTGTGTGCGTGTGCGTGCGTATGTGTCTCTCTAAGAATCTGGAGAGATTAAATTAGAGGAAGGTAAATTTCCCCTCTCGGAAGATTCTGTTTTAACCCATGGAGGTTCAAGAGAGAAGACACACAACGTCACATTACAAGCAGAGGGAGCCACAGCTCAGGTATTGGCCCTTTCAGGCACATTCATAATGTAACATATGCTGGAATCTGGTTTCCAAATGAACATGTCTGGAAATGTGTTTTCAGGTTAGTGAATCTTCGTGGGATAACCAGGAGCAGCATCTTCTCGAGATGTTTCCCAAATGCAGTGTGACTGAAGCCAGAAGTGCATTGTCTATTGCTAAAGGTGACATGGAGGAAGCTGTTCGTCTCATTATTGAAGGAGATGTCCAGCTTGCATGTCCGACATCTCTCGACGTGAGTTCATTTGAAAAGTTCCAATATTATTGTTCACAATGATTATAGATAAAATTATATATAATCTTTTTATTTTTAATTCAAGATGGATGTTTTTTATACTTTAAAGATGTTACAGTGATATTTTGTTTTTTTGTTAACTAAAACTTAAGCTATTAAAACGTTTTTGCTAATTGAAATAAGACTGAAATAAAATATAACTACTAGATGGAAGTTTCGTGACAAGTTTAGTGATTGTTTAGTAATTGTCGAACAAGACTGAATGAATTTAAGGTGCACGTTTTCATTTAGTAAAACCCTAAGCAAGTCTCTTTTGAACTTCAAGTCAAGCCGCCTATATTTATATAGCGCTTTTTACCAGGAAAATAATACAACAATGTTTGTTTTGGCTGTGCATCAGCTCTAGAAGAGCTGGCCAATCAATAATAATAATGATGAATATTAAGTGTTAAGTGTCCCCAACTAAGCAAGCCAGAGGCGACAGTGGCACTGAACCAAAACTCCACCAGGTAACAGAATGGAGAAGAAAAAAAACAGTTGAAGCTCATTCAAAATATTTTATCCAGTTCCGTCTGGTTAAACATCGGATTCATGAGGTATTCACAGGGGAGGGTCTAATTAGAGCCACGGTCACTGCTGATGCTTCAGGGCTGTTTTGTGGTCATGTCGAGGTGCAGGTCCCTCATCTGATCTGGATACAGCCCGGATCCGGCTGACAATGGTAACCTCTGGATAAACGGAAACTAATATCAGCATAGATACTATTCAGGGCTCGACAAATCCACTCGCCCGCTCGCATTTGCGAGTGAAAGCTCGGCTCGGGCGAGTAAAAATTTGATAAAACTCGCCCTGTCGGGCGAGTTAGATTCTTCAGATTCCAATACAGTTTTTCTATCATTCAACTGTTACTACATAGAAAAAACTTCAGGCCGTATAACACTCGTAAAATATGCCAAACAAGAGCAGAAAATCGACGACGGGCTAGTAGCGATCAGATATACGATTCAGTTCTAAAGTTTGAACCACGAATCACGAATGTAGTATTTACGTCAGGGGTCTCAAACATGCGGCCCGCGAAACGATATTTTGTGGCCCGCGGGACCATATGAAAGTTTAATGTAAGTGTGGCCCACGAGTTTTGAATGAATAGCGCTTTACCGCGTTGTGTGTGTGTGTGTGTGAAAGGTTCCTTTTTCGTGCGAGCTGCAGCTGTACAGGCCAACCAATCACAGTGGAGTACATGACTCCCGGGGGCCAATCATAGTGGAGTAAATGACTCCGGGGGCCAATCACAGTGGAGTAAATGACTCCCGGGGGCGGGGCATCAGCCGGGCTTGAGGCAGACAGAGAAACAGCTGCTCGTGTATATCACATTTGTCAAAGCCGTCATAGAATTATTACTTATTGTGTTTGAAATTGAGCATGTTTGACTTTGAGCTGGACGAAGTGAATGTTACTGTTATCGGCGTTGGATTTAGCGTCATGCGGATTGTATTTTGTTTTTCCATCATTTGAAATGGGCTGATTTGCGGGACATCGGTGTTATAATATAGAAAATAAAATCCAGTAAATAACGCCTCCGTGGCTGCATCCCATTGTTTGTATATAGTACATTTATTAAATTTATCTCCATAAAAATGATCTTCAGATTCACTATCAGATTAATTATATTGTTTCTGGGTTCTTGTTGCATTCAACCAATAAATATTTGGTTTTGCAGTATATCGTGTTTTTTACTTTAATAACTATTTTTGTCTGTTAAAATGCTGGGCGAGTGCTTTATGTGAAGGGCGAGTAAGTTTTTAGGGTCACTAGTCCTGCAGGGCGAGTGACCCTGGAATAATTCATCGAGGCCTGCTATTCTTCTTATGACGTAACGAGTGCATTTAGTGTTATGGGAAGTGTTCCGGGTTCCAGCTGACCTAAATTATGCAGCCTAACAATCATTTTACATGATTTGAATTATAAAACTTTATAAAGTGTTATGTGTATGCCAAGTTGAAGAGATGTCATATAAAAACTTCATTAAAATAATGAGCCCGTACCACTCAAGCCAGCAACAGATTATCTAAATCAGACTGTTCTTTGCTGTTTGGTGATCATGCAACATCAGACTGTATTTACAGTATCAAACCGATGTGTCAGGGGTGAGTATATGCAGGGTATAGTGTTTTAGTTTCTTCCCACTATGTAAGCGCATGTTATCACTTTGAGAAAATCAAAATGAAAATGTACAAATTAATGTATTATATACCAAAGATAATGCTGTATGAATTATATGTTAAATATGTTCTCGACAATTTATAAATGGGCTTGGACATTTTGAAATGGAAAAAAATGTGTGAAAACCCTGTAATAAATACTATAATAATTCTAAAATAACACTGACTTTAAAATGTTATATTTCCAGGCTAACCAAGGGAAGACCATTTCTGCTGAAGTTGATCAGAAACTAAAAGCAAGCATTTTAGAAAAGTGGGTTATCTTGATTCCACATTCTTTCAATCTATTGCACCTGTTATAACGAATGTCACTGCAAGTAGGAAAAACTTCTCATTCTCATCTCACCCCAGGTACATGCTGGTTGACAGTGAAGAAGACAAGAAAGTTCACAGACCAGTCACTCCAAAAGATGTGAGTTTTTTGCTGTCATTTTTAGTGACTGCATTGATGAATTGCATAGATATTCATTTTCTTCCACTTTCTACTTGGTCATCTGCAGGCTCCTAAGAAACTTGTGCGCTATCATGGCAGTCAGGTGGTCACTACAAAGGGAGAGCGCTACCATCTAGTCAAGAAAGATGAATCAGAAGACATGAAGAAGACTTATGTTAGTCTCAAGCCAGCACGCAAATATCGCTTTCATTGATGAAAGGCATCTTGTTGATGGACCATTCAGAGTCAACCCTTCTTGTTTTTGATATTTGTGACTGGAATCAAATGATTTAGTTTTTAAATGTACCTTGGTCTAAATGTGTGTCCATACACTTACCTAAAGGATTATTAGGAACACCATACTAGTACTGCGTTTGACCCCCTTTCACCTTCAGAACTGCCTTAATTCTACGTGGCATTGATTCAACAAGGTGCTGAAAGCATTCTTTAGAAATGTTGGCCATATTGATAGGATAGCATCTTGCATTTGATGGAGATTTGTGGGATGCACATCCATGGCACGAAGCTCCCGTTCCACCACATCCCAAAGATGCTCTATTGGGTTGAGATCTGGTGACTGTGGGGGCCATTTTAGTGCAGTGAACTCATTGTCATGTTCAAGAAAAAAAATTGAAATGATTCGAGCTTTGTGACATGGTGCATTATCCTGCTGGAAGTAGCCATCAGAGGACGGGTACATGGTGGTTATAAAGGGATGGATATGGTCAGAAACAATGCTCAGGCTGGCTGTGGCATTTAAACAATGCCAAATTGGCACTAAGGGGCCTATAATGTGTCAAGAAAACATCCCCCACACCATTACACCACCACCACCAGCCTTCACAGTGGTAACAAGGCATGATGGATCCATATTCTCATTCTGTTCACGCCAAATTCTGACTCTACCATCTGAATGTCTCAACAGAAATCGAGACTCATCAGACCAGGCAACATTTTTCCAGTCTTCAACTGTCCAATTTTGGTGAGCTTATGAAAATTGTAGCCTATTGTTCCTATTTGTAGAGGAGATGAGTGGTACCCGGTGGGGTCTTCTGCTGTAGAAGCCCATCCGCCTCAAGGTTGTGCATGTTGTGGCTTCACAAATGCTTTACTGCATACCTCGGTTGTAACAAGTGGTTATTTCAGTCAAAGTTGCTCTTCGATCAGCTTGAATCAGTCGGCCCATTCTCCTCTGACCTTTAGCATTTTCGCCCACAGGACTGCCACATACTGGATGTTTTTCCCTTTTCACACCATTCTTTGTAAACCCTAGAAATGGTTGTGTGAAAATCCCAGTAACTGAGCAGATTGTGAAATACTCAGACCGGCCCGTTTGGCACCAACAACCATGCCACGCTCAAAATTGCTTAAATCACCTTTCTTTCCCATTCTGACATTCAGTTTGGAGTTCAGGAAATTGTCTTGACCAGGACCAACTCCTGAATGCAGTGAAGCAACTGCCATGTGATTGGTTGATTAGATAATTGCATTGAGAAATTAAACAGGTAATAATCCTTTAGGTGAGTGTATTTGGTGCTGGAGATTTGGTTTCTTGGGAGTTTTATGTGCTTTGATGTTTGAATTGGTTGCTGTTCTGTATAATCTCCCAGCAGATCTCTGATTTTCGAGCCTTTATCAAGCCCTTACTGTATTTATATTTTTAACTACTTTTTACTAAAACCTTAAGCTATAAAACCATGAAGGTGTTTACATTTGACTGTTTTATTTTTCAGCCAAACCCTGTTTTACACCTCATTTCGATGAAAGTCATTGAAATGTTCCGCTAAGTGGTTGTTTTGTTATAAACTCAGCCAATTTAGCTATTTTTCAGTGGCAGGAACATCAATGTTTGTATTTTGCACTGTTTATTTTAATATGCAGAAATAAAAAAAAGACTCCATATATGTTCCTACAGAGATTAAATAATAGCAGGGTCTGTGACAGTTGATTTGTTTTTGCAGTTTATAATTGAGGTCTGCCTGTCAATTTGGGATTCAACTGAAAGGGAATCTTCCCACAACACTGGACAAGCTTTGGATAGACTAAACCTTCACCTGCATATTTACTAGAGTTAGTGTCTGTTGTGTAGTTTGCTGGCTTTGCATAGTTTTAGCAATGGATGTGCTTTTTGTTTACTATTAACAATTGTATTGTCATATCCATGTTATCACACCAGTATTTTTCACACCAGTATTTTTCAAGATTGTTTGTTTGTGCTTGATTGTCTCTGTTTACCGTACATGTACATCATGTTGTCTTTGGCACAGAATCGCAGTGTCAACATTACCATTCAACTCCACCATGGCCCTGAAACTTAAGTGCAGTGATTAGATTCAAATAAATTAACAGTATTTTTCAAGAACTGATGATTTGTTTCTTTACTCAGTCCTGAATGTTAATACTTCTTAAAAGTGTTTTTTTTTTTCGGTACAATGATAGAAAAATGTTGCATACAATTGGATTAAACTTACCAATTGGGTTCTTGCTTATTTTCTTTCTTGAACACTACACTAACCCTTTTATTCTGAAAGGACACATTAAACTGATCAAAGGTGACAGTAAAGATCACTTATAATGTTATAAAAGATGTTGGTTTCAAATAAATGCGGTTCTTTTCAACTTTTTACTAATCAAAGAAAGAAAAAAGTACCACTGGTTCCACAAAAATAATAAAGAGCACAATTCTATGGTCTGATAATCAGAAATGATCATATTACAATGATTTCTGATAATACATTTTTTACATTTTATTAAATTATATACTTTAAATTTGCTGAAAATAAGTTACATTTTTAATGTTTCACAATATTACTGTATTTTTTATCTTATGAATGCAACATTGATAAGCATAAAAGCACAAAATCTTAATGACCCAAAACTTCTGAATGAAGGTGTTGATAATAATGTAGGTCAATTTCAGCTTTTAGCATTTATATTTTGTATTGTAAAATGTACCCATACTGATAACAAAAACTAATGATGAAAACTGTAGTTTGATCAAATCATTCAAAATCTTTTATTTCCTTACAATTCATGGAGACAGTTAACACTTGGCAAGTGTAGTTTGTTCTGAATTACAATCCTTACTGAAGTGGTACCATATAATGTTACATAAAAAAATACAACACCTTGAAACTAAAACATTTGCCTTAATGTACACAGCTATAAAAGAAAGAAAATGCATAAATCAAATGCTAGATTTAATTCATTGAGTCAGCTACGAAAGGATGAGAAATCCCTTGTTTTAAAAACATATTGTGGCTGAAACACTGAAACATCGCTGTCATGAGATCAAATTGAAAAGCAAACACACAAAACACCATCAATGATAACATCAACAGTTTAAACCCGTCAATGGTAGGTTTCAAGTTGTAAATCATCCTCTGTGGATATGCTCGAGGCACTTTGCCAGTTTTACTGTGTGGACAGGAGTTAAGTCATGACATATGGCACCTTCTTTGTCCCAACATGGGACAAAACCTGACAACAGGCGCTCTGGGTGGTGTAAAAGTGCTTTACAGGCTCTGCTAATGCATTAGTATATTTTAGCACGTAATGCTGCACACATATGGATTTAAGGACTTTTTTTTAAGGAGAGATCAAATCAATCAATTTCTCGCCAGTGGTTTTCATCTTACACCAACACAGAACTAGCAAAATGCATGCGGTGAATAGAAGCAGACAAAAGGCGGAAGTCTTTAAACAGCCAAAATACTGCAACGCACTGGCATTTCATCAGTCTGAATGTACACACACAAGCATATACTCAAATCCACACATACATATAAACAGACTGTCTTAGCAGCACACTAAACAGGCTTTAGCTCAGGCCATTAACTCAGTCCATGATCATATCTGCCCTTGATCATCATGTTCAGCAATGGACCGACCTGTTGAAAACAGAGAATAATCGATACAAAATGTTTTCTGTGAAAAAATATATGCTAAACAATTAATTAAATACTGAAAAGACGAAAAAGGTTATTCATTTTTTCTCTAGTCACAGACAAATGTAGGCACGCACAATCTGATTCAGGTTTAAAGCAGGTTAGCCACAAATATACTTGTAATTAGGCTATTGTCAAGGTCAAAATACACAGGGAATTCCTTAATGCATTATTCATATCTTAGTACCTAAAAACGGAAAAGGCTATGATTGACTGTTCTACTTCTCTGTACCTCATGTGGGTCCCCTAAGGCCTCTCCCAACATCTTCTCTATGTTCCTCATTATGGCAACCTTCTGATGAGCTTTCAAAGGGTACTCTATCCTCTTTGGAGTGGGTGTCCCCTTGAAATATTTTGTTACAGGTTGATTTGTGCAAAGACATATCATGTACGTAAACAAGACAGTACACGAGTGAAATGGTACTGCAAAAGCATACCTTGTACCAGAAGTTCACGGTAATAGTAACTCCTCCGTTTAACAGGGACTCGATGTGATGCCACCTTTACAAAAAAAACAAAAAACATTTACCATATTTAACAACTAAAACTTTTACTTCCCATGTAAAAGTTTAGGGTCATTCAAATTTTTATCTTATAAAGAAATTAATACTTTTATTTAGCAAGTCCACAGTGAATTGATAGATAGTGTCAGTACTTGTGTTTAGTGCACTATTTCAAATAAATGTTGTTCTTTTGAACTTTCTATTGAACAAAGAATCCTGAAAAAATGGTTTCCTCAAAAATATTAGGCAGCACAACTGTTTTCAACATTGACAATAATAAGCTTTGCCATAACAGGGATAAATTATATTGTGTAAAATATATTCAAATAAAAATGTTTTTGTAATAATAAATTGTAATAATATTTCACAAGTTTATTTTTTAACTCTTTCAACACCATAGATGGAATTTTCCATCTTTTCACTGTTATACGGTATTATGCATTTTCTGAGAGTACTGAATCTCCTGATCAAAACACATGCATCAAATATGACACATGCAGAAACAACTGATAGCATATGTAATAATTTGCATATGTAAAATAACGTGATCATCAACAAATTTAAACAATAAATTTAAAACTGCTAATGTTACTGAATGAAATGTCGACCCAGGACGAAATATAGGACTGTGCAAGCATTAGGGGTGTTGATGGACTCAATAGACTGTGTCTATGTTTTGATCATCGTTCTGAATCTGATCAGGATGTCGTTATTGACAAAAACGTGATTGTCCCAGCTTTTTGCTTAAAATGTTGCTTTTTTTCAATTAAACTACCGGTACCCACATTCAAGTGTTGATTAAAAAAAAATGCATAAAGCTAGAATAAAACTTTTTTTTTTCCTTTTCTTTTTTTAAAGCAGAGGGTCTGTTCTTTATTTTGATTTATTGCATATTCAGATATTCATAGAACAAAATATTCTGGGGCCATAAAATAAATGTTTGACAATTTTCACAAAAACATAAAAAAATAAAATAAAATAAAAAACACTGGCAGGGAATGTGGGCAGCCTTGGTGAGCATAAAATACTTCTTTTATTTAAACATTGAAAATACAGACCACAAACCTTTAAATAGATTTAAATAATTGAATTGAAAGATTCATTTTAGGATTGATTTAATGTATTCAGATATAAATGCATTTTGAATTAAATACTTTAAAGTGGGAATGCACAGATGTATCGGCCAATATGTTTCAAAACAGCTGATGATCAGGGCTGATTATATCCTGTCAGTTAAGAGTGGAAAAACATGTCAGACTGCAACTCGTACGGTGCGTCTCGTGTTGGGCTGTCAAAGGTAACGTGACAATGCATTAACAATAAAAAAAATTTTTTAAAGGAATCTATTTGACCCTAAGAATCACCTGTAGTTCAAGCCAGGTATGCAGCAAGTTATGATGAACACTAACTTAAGTTCAACTGAGTTATATACAAATATTACAGTTTTTATTTGAATGTAATTCTCATATCTAAAAATAATAGATTGTTTACAGCAATAGTTGGAAGGGTTTCACTTTCTAAAAGGAAGATTAAAAACTATCGGTGGAAATCATTCTCGGCAGAGAAATTCAGTATCGGTGCATCTCTACTAGAGTTGGGTGATGTGCTCCAGCCATAATGTCAGCCTGTCCGTATCTGATCATTCATTTACCCCTTTACTTGCTTATTTACACATTTAATTAGTTACTTAATTTTATCACCATGGGAAATAATCATCTTTTTCTATCATTTTGTGATAGATGAATAAAATGAAGAAAAATGTCACACTGCATAGAAATATTTCACCCAAAAGGCGAGCCCATGGATATCACACGTGCAATTCGAGAGCTGTAACGGCAGAAGAGTCTCATACCACAGTCAATTATTACCTGAAAGTAAAAGTAAAAGCAAAAAACAACCAAGCTTTTGGCATCTGACACTGCACAGCGCACTAATATCTGTATCTACCTCAATATATGCTGATAACGTTATAAATCAACTAAATTTATTGGCTTAATATTTATCTTGTGGATATAGAAGAAATAAGTCAACAACAGGGCAACAGTTCTAGAATTAGTCCCAGTTAGTCTAGATTTTAAAATTTTAAATCTAAAAAAATGTTTTAAATCTCTCTCTCTCTCTATATATATATATATATATATATATATACTGTATATGTATACGTGACCATACAATGATGATTGTATATTTGTTATTACAAGATATTTGTTGTTACGTCTATCTTTAAAGATGCTTCTTATTTAGCATATACAATTTGAGCACTAAAATTTTGCAATTGTATCATTATTAGTGTCATTAAAATGTTTTGTTAACGTGCTTTGGAAACAGAACAAACTGCTGACAAACAATGATGCCATTTTCGCCTTGCTCAAAACACAATTTTATAACAAGCACCCTTTACAATTTATGAATGGATAAACTTGAAATTAGATTTTGATGTAGCTCTTTATAGTAATAATAATTTAATACATTGATATGAAAACAAGTAAATTATTGTCTTGATACAGTTAAAGGCATCAACAATATTTCAGACTATCATCGATACATGATACGATCATCTATAGGCACAACCCTAATCGCTACATTAAAACTTTCCTAAAATGAAGGCAGAAAACATTCTTCTTTAAGATATTTTAACATTCAACAGCTATTTATGACAGGCAATTTAGATAAGAGCACTTTGCCTGAAGGAAAGTCAAACTAAAAATAGTTGAGATCTCAATGCAACTATTCTCACGCACACCTGCCAATTTACCCTCTGATGAAGTCACTTATGCAAATCACACAGTACAAGGCTAAACCTTGTTGATCTGCACACATTTAAAGACTCTTCGTCTTCTATAGTGCAAATGTGCACTTTACACAAATATACATTTACAGAGCAACAAGCTCCAGTTTCGTATTATGTGCTTGATTTTAAGTACGATATACAGCACGATGCCCCAGTGCACAACAACAGATCAGAGCAGAGATATACAAACAAAGAAATTGAGAGAACATTCGGAAAACTGTATGGCATTCCATGTTTTTCCGCTAGTTCAAACGGAGGCCCTTCTGTGACACTAGGTTAAAAGAAGAGGAGAGATGTTCACACTCAAGCAGCCATGGGGAAAAAGCATGGACTGTAGAATTACACAGCTGGTTGGCATCATTTTGCCCTCCAGTGACTAGGGGGAGCAAGCAGTTGGAAGAGGAAGCCGTCATGGCTGATTCACTCTCACAGGCTTGAAACTAAGTCAGCAGCCCATGGAAGCAGAGGCTTGCTGAACGAGAGCGAGCCAACACTAGTTTGGTTACTACTACACTGACTGATGCTTTTAAGCTATTTATTTATTATAATAATAATAATATATAAAAATTGGTTTAGTTTTACAACTCATTTATATGTCTGAGTTGCACAACTGTTAAGTAATGAAAATTGAAGTGTGTAATTTCTGCACCACTGAACAGAAATGCAAAAAAAATTACATTCCTAACAAACCACTCTCTCCTTCTGCCTTTGGTTGCAAATACATAGTCCTGGCCTGGTAAAGTAATAATGGTAATCAATCTTTTCTGCGTATTTGAAAACAATCTTACCAATACATTGGGATGTACAAGACATCACCTGGTCCCACAACAGCCTCATATCCAACAGCATTTTTGAAATTAGGAAACTTGTCATAATCAGGATTTTCAAAATCAACCTATGAATGCAAAAAAATAAAAACAATTAAACATTTTGCTTATTTACTTACATTATTTTTAAGGTCTTAAAAAGTCTGAAAACAACATTTTTCAGGAAGTGGTTCTCAAACTTTTCAGGCCAAGTATACAATTTGTAGAACATTTAATCTTTAATCAGATCAATCTGGGTATAAAGACAAAAATTGTGGATTAAATATATAGAAATGTCAGATAATGCTATATTTGATAGGGTTTGTGTTAACTTAACATCTGTTAAAAAAATAATAATTGGATTGAATCCTATGATCAACATTTCTTGATATGTCCGTTTTTGCATTTCATGTTTTTACCAATGAATGAAAAATGAATGAAAAATGTCATTAAACAGATGAGTACAGCATTTTGGCTTTTTTGTATTAATAAAACATAATGGTCACACCAGTGTGCAGCTTGAACATTCGTTTATATGCTGTATTGCTGAAGTAGTAGACACATAAATCTATATTAATATTGCAAAATTTATACGCACACTTGTTTGTACAATGCAAACTTGTGGAGTCATGTTACATACCAAACTTTGAGAACCACTGGTCTAAGGCGTCATCAAACATATGATACCTGACTCTGTCTGTCACATGGATGATGAACTGGATAAGGATAGAGGCAGTCAAACTGATCCGGAGGAAAGAGGATGCATCTCTTATGTCCTTTGATTTGTGCAAAGAAATTCTGTTGCTCATCATAATGTGCAGGTGTCACATTGCCTGGCGTGATATTTTAAGAGGATTAAAAAAAAAAGATTATTTTTCCAACTTAAAGGTAGAAGGACAAATCAAATGTTTATCATTTTAATAATTATCCTAGTTTGGATACAGAATAAAGGACGACTGAAACCGTACCTTCCATGCCGATGAGCAGCAAATTCGAGGTCAGCGGTCCCCAGTTTCGTTTAGCTTGCTGTTTGTTAATCCAATTCCAATTGAATCCAAGGAAATCCACCACAATTTTTCGGCCTACTGTATCATTCAGTGTTTGTTGCAAGTAAACTCTACAAATTAAACAACAAAGTCATTTCACATCTTAACATTTCAAATTAAATCAAATGATACTTTAGAATGCAATTCTATCCTCTTTAGAAATTACACAACTTGCTTAACATTTATCAGTAAGGTCAAAGGTTTAGAACCAAAAACATGATGATCATAAATGATATAGCAATAAAAACACCAACGCAAAGTATCAAATGGTCAGAGACATGGACTGGACACCAGCTGGCAGAATTAACTGCTTAGTCATACAGCAGAGCAATTTAATTTCCTGGATTGGATATCATGCATCTCAACACTTTTCTAGAGTTTCACACATCAACTGTTCATGCTATTATAAATAGCTCAAAACTTTATAGTCAAGGTAAATTTTACATATACACCCATTCCATGCTAAAGGGATATTTTAACTGTGAAAGGATAAAGCGTGCAATCTTTTCTGAAATGACAAAATCAAAGTTAATTATTACTGTCTACATTTGTGTTAATAAATAAAATAACTTCCATCAGTTATGAACCTTAACACAAACCTTTCTGTTCCACCTTGTTCTTCTGTTTGATGCATCTTGTCCACAAACTCAGAAAACTTCATCTCTATTCGATGAGATTTGGGCACAAAGTCTTGAAAGTTTGCCATTTTCTTCTCATCATAATACAAGAATTTGTGATTTTCTGCTGTGTAAACAGAGAAGTCTCCATTTCCAATGTTCTCTTGCAAGTAGGGAATGTCCCATTTCAGAGCTGGATATACTAAACTGGTGTCTGTTAATACAACAGGCTCCTAACAAAAGAAAAACAAAATCATAAAAAGTTTAAATATTTACAATATAAATCATATTTCAAACAACAGATCAATGGAGTGCTATTCTCAGTGAGGTGGGT
The DNA here is from genome assembly GCA_037043235.1 of Rhodeus uyekii. NCBI lineage: Eukaryota > Metazoa > Chordata > Actinopteri > Cypriniformes > Acheilognathidae > Rhodeus > Rhodeus uyekii. The sequence continues at coordinate 5,726,576 of JAWRVZ010000013.1, forward strand.
CATTAGTGGTTTTATCATTCTGTATGCGCAATCACTTTTAACTACGCTGCACGTTTCCTGTAGCACCAAACACACTTCCACCCACATGCTTACATGTAAGTGCAAATATTTAGTCTAGAGCTTAAATAATCATTTATACAGAACTGCAAAAACACTGTCTGGGTCGTGCAGCGACCCCGCAAACGCTGGGCGTTTATTTGACACAGAATTACACTGATGCTGCAGCACACACACACACACACACACACACAAAAAAGTGTCAAGTGCTACGTGACTAGAAGAACGTACACGGTTCCAGCGCGCGCGCACGCGGCACTACGGCCGCTCGCGCCAGCGACCGTTACAGAAACAAACCAACATGCTTCGACATCCACTCTGATCGGACTTCTATTATGGTCATGATATTATATATTATTTTGACGTATTATTGGACTAATTATTAAGTTACAAATATACCTGATGTGGTTAGAATTGTATGTGTTTGTATGTATACACACATACATAAACACACACATACATACATATACATATTTATGTGTGTATGATATATAAATAAATAATAGGACAACCGAAAGTCATTTAAATCAATTTAAACGTGTTAAAACGTACAGACTCTTGCAAAGCTAACAGTCCAATGTCACTGTTTACACAAGAGCGCCGTCAACACAACATGAACAACGTGCTTTGACTGGCTTCATTTTAACTGAGTAGATCTCAATGTACAGAGTAAGACTCGTTCATTCATATACTGCTTTTCTTTCTGTTTGGTGCAAGAACCCCTCCCAAGGCCACGTAAAAACACTATTATGATGCTCAATAAAATATTTCTTGCACTATAAGTTCTTGGAATAACTGTGTCATATGATCACAACTACCATATTATATAATTAGTTAAAATGTAATGAAACATTTACGATATGCTACTGCAGTAAACCACAGCAAACTTCTCACTTTATGCATACATACCCATTTACTACATTTAAACCTAATTTATCATTGGCAGTTACAAAAATCATCTATTGTATATATCTGTAGAACAAACTTATATTAAAAATGCTTAGCCTGCTTTGGGATCTGCCGTCCTGAAATGATCTCTGAAACAAACTCACCAAAGAGTTTCATCGCAGCGAGCGATTTTATGTAAGACATGGAAGTTTAATAGTCCACTACAGTACTTGAATTTCGGTAAATCATCATTTCGTTTTAGTGCACCTTGCACCCACCTAAGTTACAGTAACAGCTCTGCGCTCCTACATCTGTCGCTTTCTAATTTAAATCTGCCAACATACCTCGTTATTGATGAGGACCTCGGCACGCGGATCCGTATGTGACAGTCGAGGTATCGGTCGGGTTGGGAAAGTGTACTGTCGAAACTGCGATTCACTCCATCCCGGGTCGCGTAGCTCCGTAAAGGAGGAGGCGGCGGCGGTTCCATCGGTCTCCGCTGGATCCGCTTCAGCCACGGTCGCGGCTGCCATGTCCTCTGAGTGCCCCACAAGATCGCTGTTCCTTCACAATGAAGCTGCGCGAGGTTAGACAGCACAGCCGTTGAGATGACAGAGGAACAGCGAGCGCGAGAACCGCTCCTGGGCTTTCACACACCCCTCCGAAACACCAGCAAACCACAGCGACCCGAGCAGACATACAAGCAGCGTGAAAACAGAAATATTAGTGATGCTTCCATAACACCCACCGGAAGTGGATGTTTTCAAAGTAAAAGTCGCTAACCCGTTGGACGCCGATATTCATGACTAAACGAACGAGTAGGTGAGCAATGAGGAAGCATGTTACAAAAATGTCAATCATTAGCCTACAAAAAATCAGATTTACTCAAAATAACATACGGTATTATGGACAAAATACCAAAGTGATTTCCTACAGCTGTTCACCGATCTTATTTTTAAACTTGCATAAAAGGTACAGTTGACCAGTGCACGAAAAAAAAACAATGTTCCTGTAACCTTGCCTTCAGAAACATTTGACATCTGAAGCCGCGATTGATCGAACAGAATACTTATACTTGATCAAACGAATGAATAAAATCTCACTGTCCTATATGAGACTGCCCATCTAAATCAAAGATTACATTATTCTCTCGTGCACACACACATATGGGGAAAGATAAATTGCAGAGCTGCAAATCGAACAGTAGATGGGGATATTTGACAGCTGCTATTCGTGGTGGTCAGTCATACTTTAATGTGTTGTATGGGAATATCCTAGAGAAGATTCATTGTAGTTTGCCGGATGTGTTTCTTTTTACCTAGGTTGATGCATCACATAAAGATAAACATTTTCTTATTACGCTACAGTGAAATACATTCAGTTGACTCAGTGAAATTTGAGCACTGCAAGACATGAATAACTGAGAACCTTTGCAGACCTAATTATGCAATTAGCCCCAAAACTTTGAATCCTGAGGTTTTTTTTTTTTTTTACACCCTGGAAGCCATAAAAAGATAATTTGGCAAAACACGTACCGGTAATTCTGGTTTACTCCAGAGTGTCTTTTGTCGCAATATGTGTCCTGAATTGCTGATTAAATGCACCTATAAGATATACGAATATTCATAATCCCTTAAGGCTATAGTCAGATCCCAAAGCAGACTAATCAGTTTTAATATAAGTTTGTTCTACAGATATATATAATTCAAACCGGTATGCAAAACATTGAGTTCTTCCATCTATCTAATTGACCTGAACTCACCCTATATATATGGGCAGTTTTGAATTCACCTTATTCACTGTATATAGGGTGAATTCAGGTAAATGAGATTGATGTTTTGGAATGACGTCCAAATGATGACAGAATTTTAATTTTTAGGTAAAATAGCTGTTTATAAATAGCTGTAACTCTCTCACATGAGAGTCCCTGCTATGTTAAAATATTGATGACACCAAGTAACCTTTTCAAAATGTCAACTTCAGTCGATTTTTACTTTTCCCTTAAGCCATCATGGATGCTTTTCTTGTAATATATATATATATATATATATATATATATATATATATACTACTATATACACTACTATATACACATACTACTATATACACATATATATATACTACTATACTACAGTATATATATATATACTACTATATACACATACTACTATATACACATATATACTACTATACTACAGTATATATATATATATATATATATATATACTTTAGTATATACAGTAATATATACAGTCTATACAAGATACGAAAGGCTCAACTTACGAAAAATCCAAGTTACGAAAGCAAAGACGAAAAATGTTTCTGCTCTACATACGAAAAGTTTTCAAGATACGAAAGGTTTCTGAAAGTCCGAGATTCGCCCCATAACAATTTTGAAACTCGCGCCGCACGCCGCCATCTTAGTTTTAGTAGACTCGCCACCATCCTCCTGCTCTCCCATTGGTTCCTGATGATAGCCAAGCCATGAGATCCTTCTCTCTAATTGGACAGCATCCCTCCCATCATGCATCTTCTATACGTACGTGCTGGCGTGCTTTAGCTTAGCCACTCCGCACCCGAAACTTTAAATTTTTTATGTGTTTTCGTAAAGTTAAGTGTACGTACGTACGTACGTTATCTGCCGTTTGTCCTCCTCCTCCTCTGCCGCCACTTTTGGAGATAGCCTCACTCGAAAAGTAAGCTTAGACATTTTACGTTATTTCATTGTTTATAGGTCAATTTAGCTTTATTATGAAATTTAATGGTTTTTTTTTTGGAGGGCTTGGAACGGATTAGCCATTTTACATCTAAAATGTGTTCCAAGATACGAAAAACTCATTATACGAAGGCCGCCTCGGAACGGATTAATTTCGTATCTCGAGGTACCACTGTATATATATATATATATATATATATATATATATATATATATATATATATATATATGTGTGTGTAATTAAATGACCTCAAGACTCCTTTTTTTGTCTCTGGCTTTATCCTTCAGGGTTTTATTTTAATAAGGGTTATGAACAACAAAACTCTGTGTTTTTGTAAAGTAGGTTTCCACTTCCTACTTTAAAGTAGGTTTCCATCACTTCTGTCTCTTTTGTATGTGCTTCATTAAATATAGAGCGTTTACCTTTCGAAATACGAATATTGCAACGTGAAGTAATGCAATGTGTGCATGGCTTAATTCAGCTTCCAGGTGGACACGAGGCGTGCATCTTGTGCCTGGGATACACCCATACCAATATGGTGCTTGATGGGTCCGGCTGTCAGCGCTGCAAGGATATGACAGTAGGACTGCTGTGCCCAAGGCTCTCTATCGTGCTGAGCTTTGTTTCTGCTGCACCTCTGCTCCCTCCTCCTGCCACTGTCAAGGAAAGGAAGCCACGGCAGCCACGTTCAGGAGGTCTTTGAAGTGGCCTCATGTTGGCGCAGCATCCACCTGTGCCACAACCCTCAAAGCCTCTGCTTTCTTATGCTGAGGACAGTCTTCCCCCCCCCCTCCAATAGAGCCCAAAAACTGATCTCATCTGGCACCTTGGACAATAATGCGAAGTCCACAATGGCTTCAGAAAAGAACAGCTCGCACCAGGGAGATATTGTTTTTCACAGCGAGGTCAGCAAATAGCTGATCAACCTGCCGATGCTGAGCTGTTGAGGATCCGCCAAAAGCAGTGGAGGAGCTAGGCCTGGAATAGTTAGCTCCCAAGGAGCCGTCATATAACCGCCTGGATGACTAGTTTCTGCAATTGGGCCCCCTCCCCCCCCCAGGGACCAACACCCTTCTTCTCATAGGTGCATGATGAGATCTCCCTGTCATTGTACAATCCCCATTCTGCCCAGACCCATACCGGAAAGGACCTCATTTCTTTTAGCTAACTACTGGGCCTATGGAAAAGCCTCCACCCAAAGCCATTGCGGTCCACTTCTTCAGCTTCCATCAACACAATGTCAGACTACAGCCAACATAACAGAGAATGCATTCATTTTGACAGAAAATTAGCTTACACCCTTCATACAATGGCGGTACTGCAAATGTGCCAGGCCAAGCTACTGAAGATGGATGAAGAGGGCCCAGACCAGAAGACATTCAAGAAGCATTTGGGCACAGATTTAACTCTCTGGGCCACTAAGCAACATGGGAAGCTTAGTGGTTTTGAACTGCCACATATGGCTCACTCTCACTAAGATGAAAGATGGCTCTGCTGGATGCCTGTGAGTTCCCAATGTCTCTTTGGCGATTGATGGCAATGACATTGTGGGGACGTTCTCTGAGAGGTTCTTAGAGACTCGGAAGCAGTCCAAGCCTATGAGTCACTTCCTGCCCAGATGCACCTGAGCTGCTCAGCCGACGTGGTCTAGGTCATTGTCCACTCAGCGCAGAACTTGGTGACATGTCAGGCAAACCACTACTGCTTCCTCGGCCCCTACAAAGAGCCTGAGTCAGTAGTAAGACCTAAGTGTTCAAGGCACTTCCAAGAAGATGGGACTGCACTCCAGAAAGCCACCAGTGGAGACTCTGCCATGCTCTTGACAGCTGTGGCTTGAGGAGGAAGGTGCAGTTGTCAAGTGTGATAGAAATTCTTATTTCTTATATTTCTTATGTACTTATTAATCCTCATCCTTAGAAGAAGGCAAGCTTATCAAATATAACTGGACACACTAATTAATCCTTATCCTTAGAAGTAGGCAAGCTTATCAAATATAACTGGACATTCTGTTTTTGTTATGTGTAGCTAACAAGCACAGATCCAACTGTACCAAGCACACGGAGAATACATATTTTGTTTAGTCACCAAGAGTAACAAGCTGATCTGAGTAGAATCAAAGGTGGGGGCTTAGAAAACTGTATAAAAAGTAATGAAACTTTATGCTCTTTGCCTTCACATGCTTAGACGTTGTCTGTGGGTGTGAATGCCTTTCTTGCAAGAAATAAAGCTTTAAGATTGTTATACCTTTCGAGAATTTCACTTGTGTTTTATTGATAAACATTTAGGAAAATAATTTCCACCATACAACCTGGTGTTCATAAAGCTGAGAGCTGTTCATCTGTCCCCTTGCATGTTGTGGGAGACAGCACAAAGTGTTTGAATGTTGTGCTATTTCCTGTAATAAACATTGCAATAAAACAAAAACAAACATGCCTCAATATCATAGCTCTTTTCTCTCTCTCATTCCTCCATGCTCAGACAATGTAAGTGACTCCCTGCCCTAAGCGGTCCTATGCAGATTGTAAGTTCTGTGCTTTTTTTAAGTTTACCTTTCTGAGTTTTCCACTCAGTTAGGAATCAGCAGCACTCCAGAACAAGAGCCATTGCAGCTCTTTTAGAGGTTTGCAAATGTGTGCCATGTTCTGCCGGCCATGTCTGGCTGTTGAATATGATGAAAAGGCTATTCTCTCCAATTCTCATGCAGGCCATACTACTTTGTGGGACCAGAAGGAGTTGGTGCTCTGGACAGAGATAAATACACTTATTGTCAAAAAAGTGATAGAGGTGTATAACAAAAGGGACTCACAGGCAGAGATCCAATAGCGTGTCTTTAATGAGAATGGTCGTACAGGTGGATAGTCAGGACAGGCAGAGAGCATACAAAAACGATAATCCAGGCAAGGGTCAAAAAGGCAAGCAGATAGAATCAAGAGTCGTTGTATAGGCGGGGAAGTTAGGGCAGGCAGAGAACAATCACAAGTGAAATACCAGGCAGAGATCAGGACACGCAGACAGAATCAAACACGGGAAAACAACAGGGTCGTTAACGGGAAGATCAGACACAGGTATAACAACGCTTAGTACACAGCAGCAAAACAAGACTTTGCGATCTCAGATTCTTTATAGTCTGTGTAATGGTGTCCAGCTGGTGCAGTAATCAGTCCGCTGAACAGCATCCTGGGAGATGTAGTGTGTGTGTGTCAGTATATGTGTGAGAGCTCCCTCTGGTGGCCAGAGGGAGGAAGCGCGGAGCTCATATATTGAGTCGATATTCCCTGGTCTCGAAAAAGGATGGGGTCTGCATTCAGTTCTATACCTGAGACCATTGAATTTCATGCTGTCAAAGGACTCTCTCAGGAAAATCACGGAGAACCACACATGTTCAGCTTGGAGAGTGGTTCCTTGGCCTGCCATACTACTCCTGATGTGGCTAAAAGCCTGTATACCATGCAGTGCGTGGTGGTGCATCTGGATATGTGCGTCTTGGTGTTAGGGAAGAGGGGGAGCCCAATGTGATGGCAGTCCAGGGTTCAGCACATAGACAGGTATAATTTAGAGCTGACGGCAGTTTATCTAGGACTCTATTTTTTACCGTATGTTTTGGACTGCCACATTCTATTCAGTATGGACAACATGGCATTGGTGGCACAGATCAATAAATTTGCACATATCATATGAATTCTAATTCTGCTAGTTTGGGACTTGCCATTAGTTCTGAGGGCACTCTCTGAGGGGTACATGTGAAATGACAATAAATTATCTATCTATCTATCTATCTACTCTCTGAACCTGCTTATGAGTTGATTTGCTCTTTCCAGCTGCAAGTGCTCTAATTAAAGAGCTTGTTCTGCTTGTTCTTGTTCTGTCTGTTAATCCCACTTGTCTGGAGTTCAGAGGGGATGACTGTGTGGTTAGGCTGAAGCCTGGGCATGGCTATACCTAAGGTGGTTACGATGCCTTTCATGGTCCAAGTTATAACACTGCAGGCACTGCAGGGATAAGTAACAGAGGCCACGAAAGCATTGTTGCAGTTTCCTGTACACACATTGTACATTTATATTGCACGCTCCAGTCAGTTTCATCTATCGGAGCAGCTCTTTATTTGTGTCAGAGGCCGCACTAAGGATGTGCCAGGTTTGAAACAATGACTAGATCTTACTATTGTGGAGGCAGTTGCTTCAGTTCACTCTTCACAAGGTGAGACTTTCCCATTTAGGTTCTGTGCCCACTCCATTAGAGGTTTGCCATCCTTGTGGGCTTGGGCATGAGGTATGCCTAAAGGGATGGGCATTTTTCAAAAATATTTAATTTGAATATTTGGGCTCATAAAAAAGTATTCAAATATTTGTTTATTTAAATTAAGTTTAATGAGAAAGATCATTACATTTTTGTTACCATTTCTGAACAAGATTATGATTTGCGAATATACACATATATAACACATATATACATATATAACAAGCTTACGTTATTTTAGTTTAAAACATTAAATAATGTATGTAAACAAAAAATAAGAAGATGAAGATGATGATGAAATTCAGGTTCGATAATCTTTAATAATCCACACAGGCTAACTTATATACAGGCAGGCAAACAACACAATCATTAACGAGACCGGTCAAGTGAGAACTGGTATGACTTCAACTTAAACAGTGATGATGACAGAAGGCTGTGAAACTAATAAAGACCATGGAAACTACTGAGTGGCAAGAAAACAAAGACAAAGAAACACATGGCTGGTGAAAACAAATTAAAAGTACATGACGATGAAACAGACAGAACATATATTTTCAGAACAGATATATATTGTTGTGGCACATGTGAAGGGGGAGGATCATTTGTTTGTGCGTTAGGTTTTTCAACAAGAACGAATTCTGCAAAGGATACATCCTTGCTCATAGCTCTAGAAGCTCTCTCACCTCTTTGCGGTGCAATTAAAAAAATTGAGATCTCCTCATTCTTTGATAGGTTTCTGGGTCAAAGGCTGGAGGAGCAAGGAATTGAGGGATTATCTATTTGAGTATTGAGAAGCATATGTTTTGACAACTATAAAAAACAACTACTATCTTTTCCTTGTGTGAATAGCTTGTGTGAATAGACAACTTTAAGATTAGATTTCAAATGACTGGCCATGATAAAGCTTTAAATATTTGAGCTGTGATTTTGGATTACAGCCTTTAATCTGAAAGTCATGTGAACCAATTGGTGTACAAAACTAGGGGAATGTCAAAGGGTGAAGACAAATAGTGCTTTCCCACCCACCGCCACACTCACACCCATGCTGACCTTAGCCACCTCTTGGTGTTCTTCCCCCAGATGTCTTAAGTCTTAAATCCTGTTAGTCAAGGTTTCTCAGAGCCATTAAATGTAATTTTCCCCATTTCTGTGGATTGTTTCATCATTTAAGAGAGCTGACAGAGTATTTGGCACTCTGAAGTCACTCTGAAATATATCCATATATCTCAACATATAAAAATTAAAAAGAAAAAAAAGTGCAACCTTGTATAAGCGGAATCATTTTTCACAAAATCTTGTTCCAATATAAAAAAAATAATATATTTTTGTGGTATACCTTTATTAATAATAGCTTAATAAATGTGCACGTTTCTACATACAACTGAGCCCATCTTAGAATTCTGATGCATCAGAGAGCCAAGCTGACATTATACTTGCCAAACATGACAAAGTCTTATTTTGTTCCAGTGTTTCACCTCACTCTCAGCCACCTCAAACTCAAGCCCCACTGCAAATCATCAATGGCAAGCCCAACCTTCCAGTAGTGACCCTGCTTTCATGTGAACAAATAAAAACGGACGTTTAGCAGTAAGGTTTAAGGTTGAATAAACTGGTGCTTGATTTTTCAACCATGCCTTTGGGGCTGATTTAACACTTAAAGCTTGGCTAATTTTGAGACTTACTAATTCTTGCTTTGTATTTGATATCATCCCTAGTGAACAAAAAAAAAATCCAAAAATATATTTGAAATAAATTAATTTTATGCCAAGTATACTACAAATACATTTACATATTTAAGTCCTTAAGATAAATACCCTTCAGTTGTAATTTTTGTATACTGATTTGGTGTACTTAAAGTCTGTTTAGCTTCAGTTTAGTTATCCGGAAATAGTGTTGAGGAACTAAAGATATACTTAACTATAGTTTATTGTGCAAAAATGAAACTAGAACTTCACTTTATTGGAACTTTAGATACACTTTAAATATCTTGCATTTAAAAGACTGATATTATACATAGATCAGACTATCCTTGCTAAAATAGGGATATTAAAACATGTTTCAAGCTTAATTATAGGAAATGTGTATTGTGCAATAAAGAAGCACTCCAAATAAAGTTTAATTATAATATATATATCAATAAGTCTTAAGCAATATGTCAGTAAATATGTTAATGGTGATGTAGTACTTAGTATGAATTAAATCTATTTTAAATACATTTTACTATAGGTTTTTCCACTTGGGATATATTGACATGATAAACAGCTATATTAACAGAGTATATGAAATGCATGCAATTTTTCTATTTCCTTTCTAAGGGGACAGATTTGAACAAAGAGAGCATATAAAATACTGTAGGATTTGTAGGACAGTTCACGTTCTGATCTTGATTTTCTTCATTTTCATTGAAACCACAACAAAGAGCAGAAACAGTTATCACCAATAAATAGACTTTTAATCAAATTTGTTTCTGTCAACATTTAAAGGGCCACAGTTTTGTCACTGTGTTTTACCGTAGGATTGGCACTTCTGCAGATGGGACGGTAGCTGGCAAGTATTTGTTTATAAACCCTACTTGTTTGGGTACAATACTTGAACTAACTTCTATTCAGCAAACAGTGTGAATCCATGCAAAGCCTTTTCCCAAAGTCCTTTTGAAGGCGACAGCCCATTGAAGGAGGAGGAGAGAGGGATTAGCGTCTTCAGCAGCAGTGCATTTCCGAGGGAGCTGATTAGCTCGCCATTCATTGTTAAATCGAGCAAAGGAAGGCCCTAGAGGACTGAAAAGAGCCAAATAGGTGGGCCTGGAATAAAACATCCACAGGAAGCCCAACACAGGCTACATGAAATTTTCCCAACATTTTTTTTTCTCCCGAGATGGCGGCATGAAAAAGAAGATTAGCATACAAAATTAGATGCTAGATGATTTGTGGGGCGACTTGGTTCATGTTTTCCCTCTGTCTCAACAAAGTTAATTAAACTAGTCTTAAACAGTAAAGAAACATCCAAGCGCAAAAGCATTGGGAGTGCTTTGAGGATTACCAAGACAGAAAAGGAGGCATTTGTGAAGAAGAAATTGAGAGAGGCGTGAAGGAAGGAAGACTATAATTAAATGCTCTGTCTCATTGTCTCTTTGCCCCAGGGTTATGTGACATCAAGCTGAAGAATACAGAACGAAAAGGATTATATATGCCCAAGACAAAGAAATCATTAGATCTGACCAACAGTCTACAGTAAATAATTTAATTTTACAATGTATGGAATGGTCTTATGGTATGGTCTTTCTCTTTTTTTTGTTTAAAATGTCATTATTATTATGAAGCACATTTGTTTCTGAGCAAAAGAAATTAGCAGAGGATGAGTTGCTACACAAACAACAAGTGAGTCAGTTAATTCAGATGCATTCATCTAATCTAAACGAATGAAAACATTAAAAGATGATACCTAAAACATAATTTTAATTATGAAAGCAAAGTTTAAAAAAAAAAACACAGAAAGAAACTATCATAGAAAAACAGCACTATAGTATCTGTGCAATAAATTAACAATATACAAAGTGCTTCCTCTTATTTACAGTTCATATACAGTATCAGGGTAAAACTATTATAAGAATGCTAAAAACAGGCAAGAAAACTTTAGGCAAGAAATGATTCTGAAGGTAAGCTGAGAAGTGGCCTGAATCGTGAATTCTAAACTCCAATAACTTATATATCAAAGTACATCGCTGTTGGTGAATGAAAAGGTTCTTCACAGTCTGTTGTGCTATGTACTGATTAGATGCGGTGTTCAGTGCTATCTTACAATGTATACAGGAGTCATTTTGAATTGCTTAGATGAAATACAGATCAAATATATAAGCTCTGGAGATCTAGGTGTCTATTAAAGCATTCAAACGGACCTTTTCATTCTCAAGCTCAGGGTGTTTTCTGAGACAAGACATCTGCTTAACTTCTAGACCACTGTGGTGAAAAGTTCAGGACATCTCTAGTGCTTCTTCTTCAACCGGTAGCTTTTCCTGCGACTGGCGCTATCGTTCGTGACCCGTTTGGTCCTCTTCACACAGTAGTACTTTGTGACAGTTTTGCGACACTGCTCGCATTTTACAGCACAACACCAGTGGAACTTGCAGTTGCAGCTGGACACGGTCTCTGCCTTGCGCTCCTCCACAGCCAGACCGCACTCTCCACACAACCGCTTGCAGCTCCGCTTCTCCCATTTGCTCAGATTCTTGCCTTTCCTCAAGCACTCGCGGCCCTCTGTGCCCGGCAATCCCAGAGTGCGGTTCTCCAAGCAGTAGTCGGGGGAATCCTCCAAGTGCACCAGCTCTTTACGCGAGATGGAGCTGAAGGTCTCGGCAATCGCTCCACGGCTGGCTGCGCTGTTCCCTGCGCCACGCAGCAGGTCCACCTTCACGGCCCTGTGATATTTCTCCTTCAGGTAGTTGCCCACCTCGCGAAACTCCGGCAACTGCAGCCAGCAGGTCTGAGTAGTGCAGCTGCCAGACACTCCATGGCACTTGCAAGTCCTCTGCATGGTTCCTTTCACTGCCTGGTTGGAGAGAGGATCTCACGTTAAAGAACGCACTTATTCATGCATTCTAGAGGCAAATGTTCATGTTTCAAAACATTCTAATTAGGATTGAACTCATCAGTCGAAATATACAATGCGCTCTTTAGTAGGCACCCTACACATCCACTTAAACAAGCAGAAGGAAACTGTGAGTTAAGAGGAAGCGGTTCAAAGTTCAAGTCTGGGGATTTCTCTTTTCTTGGTGGTCGTACAAGAATTCCTGACTTTGGCTGAAACAAACAGCTGTCCTTTAAAAAGAAACGCCTCTTTTCTCATTCACTCGGCGTAAGACGCAGAATCAGGGTTTCACATCGAGCTAGATTGTTAAGCGCAGGAAAGGGGTGTATTTATTTTGCATAGCCATTGTCAACATGTTTTCTGTCATAGGCAGACCCAGTGGCAAGTCCATTGAGGAGGAAGTGAAAAAGAATTCTTTCACATTTTTTCAGTTACAATGATGCTCCAGGTGCCAATGAATTGACAAAACCTGCAGACGGGGCACAGACAGGATAAACAAAGAGCACTTGAGCCACATGGCTGTGATCCCCGTGGCTCTCTCAAGTACAACAAAGACCAACATAAATGTAAGATCCTTATTGCAAGAATAAAACTAAACACTTATTTGGGAAGCAACAGAATACAGAACCTTTGCAATGTGCAGACCCCTAGGTCGTCTAATTAAGCTTGCACCACTGATCCCAAGAATCTCAAGTTAAGGCCTTGTCATAAAGGACATTCACAGGCTGTAAATAGGCCCTTCTGGTACAGCGCACACTCTATTGGGAGAACGAGTGGCACCTTGCTTATGAGGCCGTGAATGAAACTCTTGGGTGGTAAGCTATCATTAGAAGCACTGAAAAATTATTCAAAAGCCACTCTGTGAGCTGTTGGTGGCCAACAGACATGCCTGAATTTTAGGCCCCAACCAGCCCAGATGACTTCATATATTTACCTTGCGTCCTACTTCGTTGTTGTGCAGGTTCATGGCGGCTCGAGCGTCCTGTCCGGTTTCCAGCGCATCCACAAACTGCTTGGATATCACCTCTCCGAAACCCACGTTGTCACTGCAGCCTCCCCATAGCCATCCCTGACCACCTGAGATGACAGCAGAAAGATGTTTTTGTTAGACTTAATTCAAAATATTGAAATTCCTTTTCTGCATTTATGGCACAATATTGATTCCCAATAAAAAATTTCACTTGTCCTTAAAAAAAAGAATACTATGTCAAGACTCTTACAATGGAAGTAAATGCATGGGGATAATAATTTAAGAGCAAAAATGTGAAGCTTATACATAACTATAAAATTGTATAACAACAATACAATTCTTCTTTTTAAAGAAATCAATAATATTATTCAGCAACGATGCATTAAATTGTTGCAAAGTGACAGTAAAGACACTTAAATATTGCAAAACATCTCCCTTTCATATAAATACTGTTCTTGTGAAAATTTCCTGAAGCTAGAGCGTTGTGCTTGCAACGCCAAGGTCATGGGTTTGAGTCCCAAGGAAAGTAAGAACTGTTTAGAATGTCAGTGTGTATCTTCAATGCAATGTAAGTCGAAAAAGATATATTGTGGTTTCCACTAAATAAAATATAAAATTCACCACATTTTAAAAATAACAATATAAAACAATATTTTACATGTATTTATTTATTTATTTTTATCAAATAAATGCAGCTTTAGTGAGTATAACAGAAGAGCCCTACTGACCCCTAACTTTCATACAGTAGTGTATAAAAGCACTTACATTACTTTTTCTGTTAATTGTTTTTTTTAAATTGAGCTATAACGTCCTAGGGTTGTTTTAAGGTTTTGGCCATGAGGTTTTCATGGGAACAATGTTGTAAGAGATACGAGCGTCTCTACATACGAGTATTCCAAGATAAGAGCAAGCCTTCGGGCAGATTTTTGCTTCTAGATACGAGTACATTTTCGAGATACGAGCACGCGTACTGACGCGGATGCCGACGCTCGTTCACTTCAGTGTTCACCCGCGTCGCGGGTATTTTGTTAACAGGTCTGCGCCAAGTGAAAGTGAGGGTGGTCAGGCGAAAAAAAGGTAAGAAAGGTACAAAAACTAATCGAAAAAAGCTGAAAAAATACTATCAAACAGAAAAGTTTAAAAAAATACGTAAGCTAAGTTCAGTTATGTTAGTTTAAGTTTATGTAAGTTATGTAGTGTTCGTTTAAGTTAGGATACAAAGTGTCTCCGTACCAACCCTCTTCCTCCCTCCTCTGCACCTGCCACTACTGAGTGTAAAAACTTAAAATTAAAACCACATTTTATTTGATATCACACAAATCCTTATACTGTATACATGTACTATAAGTGTGTGTGTGTAAACCAATAAAAACACGTTTGTCCCCCATTGTTACGGATCTGGAACGGATTAATTTGTTTTCTATTATTTCTTATGGGAAAATATGATTCTAGATACGAGCAATTCGAGTTAAGAGCTCCGCCCTGGAACGGATTATGCTCGTATCTAGAGGTATTACTGTATAACAAAAAAGGTTAGTAAGTGATTTTCTACATTAAAATTATGTTAACATGCTTTAGCCAGAACATGCATTTCATGTTATTTGACTTTCCATCTAAGTTGAGATTTAGTTTATCACCTCGCTGGCCGTTCCTGGTATCATCACAACCGCAGTTGTCAAAGTCACCTAGGCTGCAGTTCCTGGTGAGGGTATACATGACTCCAGCAGAGCTGATGGCATGGAAAAACGCAGTTTCTCTGTTTGCTGTGATTAGAAACAACACTGAAATTAATATTCTGTGGAAATGCCTGTTTATTCATCTGGTCTATGAAATAGGCTATCATATTCTGTGTATGCTGGTATAGAATACTATAGTGCATGTCATTTTTACTAACATCCTGAGAATGATTTACTCAGATCTTTAGCATCCATCTCAGTAGGGATGGCTTTTGACTCTTATTTCCCCTGCACCAAACAGAGAGTAGCCCTGTTGGTCTACTCTCATATACATATATTGTCGGTCTGGGGTCGGCACTGAACTGCGACAGGTCCCCTCTTTGGCACTTAAGGAATGCCTAATGAAAGGAGTCTGAAGCAAACCTTTGACCCACACCCTTTGACTTGAGAGGGCGTCCATTTCACTCACTCATTCTGATGCACAATATCCCCTTGGTGGCTTTTCTACTTGCCTATTAACAAACCAAGTTTAATTGACTCAAGAATGCAGTGTTTCCAGGCACATCAACATTGGGAGAAGCTTCTCTCTGGTTTAAACAATATCACTGTGTTTGTTTTAAGGGCTATTTCTGTGATTGATACAGATGGGCTTTAAGTCACTAAACACACAGAATACATAACACACACTCTTGCACTTTCATTCTATTAAAATGTGCATATTTTTAGAGATCTAAAAGTACAATATATATATATATATATATATATAACATAATCAAGAGAGGTCATAGTTCTCACCGCTTCTGAGTCCACTGTGGGTGGAGAGCTGAAGAGCCCTCTCCGGGCAGTTCCATCGGTCCCACGCAAACTGATACTTGCACTCTTCAATCCCACTTTGAGCTCCTGCGGCCACACTGCTGGAGTAGATCAAGTAGGCCTGAAACAATGCAAACCACACCACAAGATTTGGGATAAAATACACACTCACTATGAAGTGGTTACAAAAAACGGACTAAAACTAATAATGATTTTTTTTTTTATTCACAATTCATTTATAAATGCACCTGTATGTTAATTTATTTAAAATTGCTGGGGAACAATAGTAAAATGTTTTCATTTAATATTTAATTATTTTAAAACTTTAATATAATTTATTATTATTATAGATATAATAGAGACATTTCCATACTTTTTTAACACTTATAAGGTTTATTTTTTAACACTTATAAGGTTTATTTAACCTTATTTTATTAAATAAGGTTTCATTAGTTAACATGAAGGCTAAACAGTTCTGCTACAGCATTTATTAATCTTAATGTTAACATTTACTAATACATAATTAAAATCAAAAGTCGCATCTGTAACATTAGTTAATTCAGAGTGAAATAACACAAACAAACAATGAACAATTGTTATTTTATTAACTAACATTAATAAATAATAAATGCAATAAAAATATTCCTCATATTAAGTTATCTAACTATTTGTCATGTTAACAAATGAGAAAATAACTTATAATAAAGTGTTACATAAAAAATTTAAAAGCATGGAAATGGTTTCATGATGTCTATTATAACAATTTTAGAAATTCTATTAAAGTTTTAATATGTTAAACATAAAATGTAAATATTTCCCTATGGTTCCACAGTGGTCTAAAATTTATGTTTGCTGGATATTAATTTTTCAAACTATATGTTTAAAAAAAGAAAGAGCACCAAAACACCTATAGTAAGGTAATTGCTTTTTCTTCTTCATGTTGTAGTTCCACAATGGTACAAACTCAGAGATTTATTAGAAATGCAGACAGAAAGTAAACAAAAAGGGTCTATGTGGCTGTGAAACTGAGGTTTATACAATCTAATATGTCTCAAGTGGTTTAGAAGAGACAGCACCACAAGTGCTCTCACGGGCGGCTGGGTTGCTAATGATGACCACCCACCAAAGGCCCCTTCCCTTGCCACTCAGTAAAAAGTCCTCACAACTTCTCATTGTGAATGAGCTGAAGTGTGTGAAAGCTATATGGTCCAGTCCACCCTAAGCAGCAAATAATACCTAATCCACAAAGAAGATACATGTCCAAGAAATACAGCACCTGTGGTGTGTAAATCTTTTAATTTGCCACTTGCTTGCATTGTGATCACAGGGTCACCATCAAACATTAACCACCCAAATCCAGAAATGATTTTGACTTTTTGAAGTTTCTCTCTCCTGATAAAGATCACCAAAGCAGATCAAAAGATGTTGGCTTACCTTTGGGCCAGTCATCAGGAAATTATTCACTGACCTGGAAGATAGAGCAGCCTATTAAGTCAGCAGACCCATAACTTGTATATGTTCCCTTAGAAATAACAAGTAAAGCTTCACATAGATATATATCATCACTTTTAACATTTTGAAATAAGTTTAATTACAAATAGGCTGATCTTAAGAGTAAATTTTCAAATGGGGATTGCATGTATGCAATATAAATGTGTGTGTGTGTGTGTGTGTGTGTATCTGCATATATATATATATATATATATATATATATATATATATATATATATATATAGATATATATAGATATATATACACACACACACACACACACACACACACACACACATATATATATATATATATATATATATATAAAACAAGTATAATTATAGCAATGTTATTAAAACAACATAGAACATTTAGCATCATTGCTTTTCCTCACGCTAGCCAATGAAACGAGTCTGAAAGCATCTTTATCACGTTACATAACCGAAAACCTATCCGTTGAAGTGTCTGTTTCGCCCCGATTTTTTAATACTGAGATTATCACAGGATGTAAACGGTCGATATAAATACATACAAAATAAATTGGATTCAGAATCGCCTGCCTAAAATAAAATAAAACGCATAACTCACCAACTGCAGCAAGACTTCATGTGAGCCATCAGGATGAAAGCGTAGTAATAAAACTCCAAATGCATGAACATCCTGAGAGAGAGAGGGAGAGGGAGAGAGAGAGAGAGGACTGGCAGACTTTTCTTCACCTTGGAAAGCAGAGGGGTCTGCAAGAGCTCTATATAACCTACATCCAGAATTCAGAGGCTGGGGGTCTCATGTGCGAGCCAAGGGGGTTCTGAAATGGAGCTCCTCTCATCCCAACAAGAGATTATCTACTTAATTAAAGATTTTCCCTTTTCTTACTCGTTCAGCCAATCAGAACTATTGTACCAGAGAGAGATTGAAATGATCAAAAGGGCACCCTGGGCTCCTGCGGGACAAATAGCTGGGAAGAGTTCCCTGTGTGCTAACAGTTGGAGTGAATTAAAATGAAATCAGGATGGCATCTTTAAGGTTGTGCCTTAAAACTTAATTTCAAGAGCAGCATGAATGGAGCAGATACAGTAGTGGCTGATAACGCTCAGGGATTACTGACATTATCTACTGGATCAAATGACAAGTGTGTTGTTGTTTTTTGTAGCGTTTAGAGGAACTTATAAGCTTATAAGCATGTTAAATTCATTTTATGAATAGATTTAGTCAAGATCCGCTGAAATCCAGTTAAATGCACAGAAAGGGTGATACATTTAATTGAAGTCAAATAAGATAGATTAAACATTTTAGAATAAAAAATTAATGATCGGGACCGGGGCTAACTTTTTTCTTTCTGTTTTACTGACTGCGTTATAAAAAAATATATAAAAAAATGTTAAAACGGCTTAATGCTAGAGAAATCCGTGTGCGCGAGATTCAAACAAACAGCTGAAATGAACGAGGATAATCGAGACTTGTTTTTTTAACTCTTTTTTTAAAGTGTTAATTTACCTTTCCTCCGATGAGCTTCGTGACCTTTAGGTTCTGCTTGACGTCCGCGTATCTTCTCTTGTGCAAATTAGGATTAGTGAAGTTATTTGGGAGATTCCAGATGGATGTTTTTGGATTAGGCTTTGAAAGGCTTTCGGATGAAATAAATCGAATTCGCCACAATTTCTAAACCCACTGTTTGGTCTATTTGAAGGCAAGTACATAAAAAATGTTCAGAACAAACTTTATAAGCATATTCATGATTGTAAAAGGATGACGTTTTACTTAAAATATTATAATATAATATTATAATAATATGTATGCATTTAAAGGTTTTAGCATGTACTCGTAATAGAAATAGGAATAAAACTACCAAACGTTCAATGTTCGAACTATTTGTTTTGTAATTTAGAAAATAATTTTATTTTAAAACATCGCTATTTTCATGCACGAATTAACGTTTAATTAATCGAATGAATCGCATTGAATAAGCTGTATTATGTTTTTTTCTTTAAAAAATTGCATTCGTTTATGAATATGCACTGTGGCCGTCGCGAAAAAAGAAGGTTTGTTGAGACTACACGTTCAGATATACACACATTTTATTCAATTAAGAAAAGATTAATATTGATTCATAACAAAACTCACGGTACAACTCGCAAAACTCTCCCACTTATAGAAATTTTGCTTTATGGTACATGAAACAACATTCCTTGAAAATGTGCCCATTAAGGCTCCCAGACATCAAAAGTCAACACTCGCTAAATAATTGAGCTGTAAAATAGTTTAAATTTGCGTCTCCTTCCTAAACATGGGTGTATGTTTTAAATATGTAGAATTTGATGAGAATATTTTTCTTAGATTCGGAGAAATCTAACAACATATCAAGCATGTATGAGAAGGAATATTTGCAGGGAGTTACAGGTTGTCATTCATTCATCACAGAAGAGTCAAGAAAAAAGCCCACCCCGACTGAAACATCTGATTTAAAACCTCATAAGTTTATAACAATTCTTCTGGTACTATACAGCATTTCTAACCCAAAATCTCCCTATTCTATATAAGGCAAAGGGCAAGATCCTATCTGATGAAGACAATTAAATATTCCAATCATTGGATTATATAATGTCCTGTAATAAATCTGATAAAATAAATGTACACCGTAATACATTTACCCCAACAGATACATTTCATTCAAAATAGTTTTTGGTTAAGTATATATTCCATAATACTTATTTAATTAGAAAAGAGGTCACCATATACTTGGTTACCACATTTGCCAGGTATTCTTTTACAGGACCACAAGAGGCCATAGAAAGCTATGCAATATGAAAAATGAAATACAGATTTCTGATTAATTGACTTGAGGAAATTCCTTATTAAAAGCACCACTGGATCTGAAGACATTTGCATTGTCATGTAGAATAATTTATTTAAATAACAATAATAACACTATATAAGAATGTGAAACAATATGATCAATTATGCCAGATGTATTTCCTTCTGTCAGCGCAAACAAAACAATTCTGAACAGATCTTATCACTGATGTTGTGTTCAAGTTGCACCACTGGCTGCTTTAGAAACTATTACCAAAGAAAATGCAGTGCCAGTATATTAATAACATGTCAACTTAATTTTACAGTTTGCATAGCTCTCTGGAATGATATTTTGTAATCAGAATTGTAACTGCTTAGCCAGAGAAGCCTTTTCATGAGAGAGGCCTGTGGTTTAACTAGTGAAGTACCATCTCTTGCCTCTTGAGGGAGACTGAGACATAATTATCCTCCAAATCTATGGCCTTTACATCTCTGAAAATAATCCCCCACAGTCAAGAAAAGGAAAGAATTCTTAAGAACACATATTAGTCCAACATATAAGAGTGTATACAGATCAATCTTCACTGCACACTAAGAAATGCTTTTGTATATGTTGGTTTATAACTTTTTTTTGTTTGTTTGTTGTTGACATGTACTGATCAAGTCAACCACTTTTGTGGCTGCCATCACCGGTGCGTTGAACGCGGGCTATGATGGTCTCGTGAGTTACCCTCCTGCAATCCTTGGCCAGTCCAAAGTAGCACATAAGATCGATAAACGCTTTGGTCACGTTCAGCCGACTGCCAAACTCACTTGTGGCATAATCATGGGGGAATGTGTGATGATAGTTGTGAAATCCTTCACCTGAAATTAAATTGCATATATATATATAAAAATGTATATAATTTCCAACAAGTACGTATAAAATGTTCTTTCTATTCATCAAGAATCCTGACAAAATGTTTTTGGATTTCCACAAAAATATTTTGCCACACTTTTTTCAGCATTGTTTATAATAATAAATGTTTTTGAGCACCAAATCAGCAGATTAGAATGACTTAGATTCAGATTAGAAGGATCATATGCAGTGTTGGGGTTATACATTGCAAGTATCTTGAGTTCTATTACTTTTTAAGGTAACACAAAATATCGGATATATATATATATTGTTTGAGCATTTATTGACCTCTACTATACAGGAATTCATTTGCATTTCCTTCAGTCTGAGGCATTTTTCACTTTTGGTGTGAAAGGACCAAACAAACAAAAAAAAAAATATTCAAAGTTTTTTTTTTTTGAAAAAACAAACAAACAAGCAAGCCCAGCCTAGACAACAAGAATTAATTTAAACAATCAAACAATTAAACTTGTAACAGAATTAGAACCAGTTTTCCATGGAGAAATGCAATATTGAAACGCATTACTTTTAAACTAACAAGAAAATGATTAATTCATAAATTATGAATGAATAAATATTAAGCTGGAAAAGAAAATATATTGCTCTTACCAATGGCACTAAAGGCAACAAACTTGTTCTCTCTGGGATTGATGTTGTTGTCATAGGGCCTCATTCCCCACATGTGAGCTGCACTGTTGACCAGCCAGGTCGCATTAAGGACCACAGTGTATCTCATCAGACACGGGACAAAGTAACCGGTAAAAAGACTCTCTTCCCAAAAGTACCAAGGTACAAGTGTAGGAATGAGAAAGCACATCACCAACACAGATAACTTGTAATGCCTAGGGACAGAGAAATGTGAAATATTTAAAACAAACATTCCGATTGCTGTTCTTCTATTGTATGTAACAGACTTTCTGTATTAAAAACAGGTGTTAAACCTCAGCTAGACCACAACACGCAGTTTGAAATGCGGACTAACCAGCCACTCTCCCTTTATCTGATCTGGCATTTCTATAAAAGACATTTTCTTAAACCCTTAACATAAAGCTCAGCACTTTTTTTGGACGTCATTCAAAGTGAGGGAAAGGGATATTGATTAATCCACACTAGCTAGTGCCAAATACGCAGCCTAGTTCAGATGGGCACACCTCACAGAGGTGTACAGAATATTTTAACAAACAAAACTTTTTTAGCTCATAAGAACTAACAAAAAAATGGGTCAAAGTTTGTCCTGTCACTGGTTTTCATCCTGTAAATGCTGACTCAATTATTCAGCGTTATCAGATAGACAATTGTCCCAGTTTTGAGTTTATACAAAACAAGATTTTTTTATAGCCAAAAAAAAAGCAACATAAATTATGTTATTATACAAAGGAAAACATTTTATAAAGAATGTTTTTGTACTTTTTTTTTGTGATAATAGGTCAGTACAAAAGTAGTACAGTGGAACCCGGTTATGTCGACGGCCTCGGGGGTTGCAAAAAAGCGTTGAGATAACCGAGGATCAAGATAACCGAGGATTGAGAAATGATTGAAATAGTGATTTGTTTGATGAAACGATCGGCATGCTATAAAAATTTACATACACCGTTTATGTTTGCTAACAACAAAAGGCATATGTGCACCAACTAACAGCAGAGATTTACCAGTATACAATAAAAAAACCTTTAATTATATTCTCCAACATTGCAAACACAATTTCGCTCACAGCGTAAACACAGTCACAACACACATGAACACATTCGCTCAAAACACAGTCATTTCGCTCTGACACAGTTCTGAAAAGTATTGCACACCCGGTTACTATGGTTTCTTTACAAAGTCTAAAATGCTTTGTTGCTTTTTGCCTTTAACGGTCTGCTTGAAAACAAATGCTTCTATCAGTAATAACGTCTTTATCGATGTCAGTGTAATCTGTGAATTCCTGGACAGTGAAAGCGAACTCCTGTGCCTCCTCTTCCAAGATAGCATCTGTAAAGCTTGATTTTTCCGAGAGTTCTTCTGCGGCTGCACGGCACTGCGCCGCAAGAATGAGTGAAGCGTCATTGGAGTGAGCGACTATACAGATGCTATATGCTAAGAAAAATAGGGAGTTTGGCAGTTCCACTTCAAAAACATCGACATAACAGGGTTGGCGAGATAACCGAGGTCGAGATAAGTGGGTTCCACTGTATATGTAATCCACTGTTCAAAAGTTTAAGGTATAGTTTCTAACCAAAGCTGTATTTATGGATAAAAAATGCATTAAAACAGTAACTGAGAAATGCTATTAAAAGAAATTATATTGTATTATATTTTAAATTTGTATTTATTCCTGTGATAGCAAAGCTGAATTTACTCCAGTCTTCAGTGTCACATGATGCTTCACAAATCATTCTAATATGCTGATTTGCTGCTTCATTATCATACATTTTCATTTCTCAGATAAATTTGATGAACAGAAAGTTCAATAGAACATCATTTATTTGAAAAAACAAACCTTTTGTCACATTCTAAAAGTCTTTACTGTCACTTTTGATCAACTTAAGAAGTGATTTCCTAAAAAAAGAACTGACCCCAAACTTTTGAACTTTAGTGTAGGTGAGAAGATTTATAAAACTGAATCAGAACGGTCACATTTTCTTACTGACCTCCTCTGAAACATTACAACCCCATCTGCTTTAAGGTCAGTCAGCTCCAGCTTACGTCCTTTTTCAATAACATCTGGGTGTTTGCGGACTAGCAACCAGCCAATGTGAGCAAAGAAGAATCCTCTGCGGGCATTGTGTGGGTCCGCATCAGTCTCGGAAAACTTGTGGTGGACACGATGATCTCTGGCCCACTCATAGATATCATTCTAAAAGGATATATATACATAAAAGGATATACGCACATGCGAATGAAAGCTGTAAAAAGAATAATAAACCTATCCAGCAAATATAAGTAATCCTTTGGATGCTTTAAACCAAATTAGAGGGACAATCTCAGGTGAATGTCCTGGGGTTAATTGCTTTGCTCAAAGGGCACAATGGTGATCATTTGGCTCTTGTGGGGTTTGAACCTATTAGCCCTGAATGCCCTAACAGTTGCATTCACATTACATTATTCAATATGTAAGATTGTTTCATCCACTTAGAAATATTTACCTGAAAAGCCATAGAGTTTGCAATCGCTAAGAAGATTCGTAATGGCAATGAGGCTTTGTAAGACCTGTGGCTCCAAAGACGATGGGCGCCGGCGGTAATTCCAAGAGCACTTACCAAGAAACACACACCCGCTGTCACATTAAGAGAGAAAACAGAAAAGAATGTTTAAAAACAAATTAGCCTGAACTACACACATGTGTGCGCCCTTGCGTCGTTCTATGAGAGCACAGAATGTCTCGCTGTGTTGTCAGACCTGGCTGCAAGGGATGTGGGATAACAGGCCACAGACTGTGAAGAAGGCCTCACTGTTATGAGCCTGCTCAATTTACAATGGAGAGCCTATTTCAACAGCAATTGTTCTTTGTTCGTCAGGGTGCAATATTATGCATTGCTGCGATGCCAAAAATGTACACAACAGTGCAGCCCAGTTTAGATTTTGGTCGAATTTCAAGTTATTCATGGGACTGTCTCGCTACCACTCACGCACACTTACAAAACATTTTAAACATTGTTCAAATTTAGCTGAGACAAAGTGGGCTGACATATTTCACTTTTAGATAAAATACGACATTAATGATAATATCTGAGAATAGTAATCACAACTTTGAATCTGTAACAAGAAACTGTTTGACACAACAAGAAGGAGAAAGCAGGGTGTGTTTTTCAAGTTAACCAATTATGCATGAACTATAGGGGTTACATCACTACAATACATGACTGCATGACATTGTACGTTTGTATGAAATGTAAAACATTAATAAGACCGTTCTGAGCTAAGAAAGTAGAATTTCATGTCTGATTTATCATTTGATTTGCCATCATTTAACATAAAATCCACATCAATATATTGATTTCCAATTAACCTCTACTGCACACAGATTGCGCAAAATAGACTTTCACGGAACATAACTATGAAAGTAAATAACATTTTTATGTCTTCCTAAAATGATCAGACTATATTTATCTTATGTAGTTGCTTCGGATTTTATTTAAATATTAACTATATGTTTAAAAGAGGGTTATGGTGGGGGTGCTGATGATGACAGCATAGTAAATATTGACACATACTGATATGAGTGCATATATGATAATCACATTAAATGAATGCACACAATTTAAAATCTTCATATTTGCTAGTGTTACAAATCACCCAGGTAGGCTGTAGGTCAAAACAATAGCACTAATTTTAAAGAATTTGGAGAAAATTTGTAAATTATTTTAGCAAACAAAGATAGGAATATTACAAATAGGTCTGAGACTAAAAAAAACACGAGTTACAGATATTACAACATTCCCCAGTCTATCTATACATTACCATTAGGACATAAAAATAGAAACAGGTTACCATTACAATATAATTATAAATCAATAAAAATACCTGTCAGTTGACAAGAGTCAGAATAAGCGCAACATACTCACTCCATATGAGTGTTAAGAAAGAGACAGATGGAAGAATCGTCAATCCATAAAAAGCTCCTAGGTGCAAAAGAGACATTAATAAAACGTTTCTCCATACGATCTGTAACGGAGGTTTGGGGCCCGGTTTCTCCTCGTAAGCATCATCAAAAACATCATCTCTAGTCGTCGTCGTTTCGGCCATTGCGTACGTGTTCCTTATGGTCTCCTGTAAAGAGAACGAGTCGATTATATTTTCACGACCGCCGGCAAAGAAGAGCCATGTGCCGTTTCAATAATTAATATTTTAAAAGACAAATCCCTCAAACCATGAATACGATGAATAGGCTACATTAAATTCTGCAGAAAATGGGTGTGACTTCTGTCACAAAGGGGCACGCGCCGACATAAATGCGCGTTTGAGCTTACCTTGTTTGCGATGCAACCATAAAGAATTATCGCAATTTGATTGAAGCGAGCAGGCAGGTTCTCCCGTCGAGCAATATTAATTTTTTTCCCGTGTCTAAGCCACCGATTTCGTTTAAAATGATGCAATTGGGCGCGGCTGAAAGGATGTCTTCCTGCCCTACCAGTTTCATTGGTTGCCCGGCTATCTGATGCTCATGTTGTGGACGCCATGAACGCTGCTTTTTGATGGCCAACACTTCAGCTGTTAACTGTCACTGTGTGATACAGATCAGGTCACAACAAAGCGTGTGTCTTTTAATGCCCATGAGTAAATTAGGAAATGCAGGTGTTTGCCTTTTCAGCAGCTACTTCCTAAGTTAATATGGGCTATTTTGCCAAAACAATGAGACATATAAATAATGTTATGAGCATCTGTTGGGTTAGGATTTTCAGTGCAATACTTTCTGCGTATATGAATATATCTGTAAATGTGTTGATTATACACACTTAAAAAGAAAGGTTCTTAAGTGGCATTGACTTGACTATCCAACTTGAACATCCATGGAACTTTTTCATTGCACAATGAAATGTTCACAGAAATGTTCTCTGGTTCTTCTTAATATTGGCCCAACTGTGAAAGCCTTCATTTGGAATCTTTATTTTTAAGTGAAGTGAGTGTCTAAAATACAAATATGTTTAAATATTCTGCAAGAATGTTGCTAGTTGAGTCCTACCAGTGAACACAAGCCATTTTTAACATGTAGTTCCTCTAAAGAAGAGCTACTCGTGGTTAAACAGTCGAGGTGTCCTCAAAAGAGGAAACGTGCTAAAATGACAAAAACTCTAGTTCCTCAAACGGGATCAGCTCCTGCAGTGGGAAAGGGGCTTCTATAATTCCCCATAACCAGATCTCATCTCTAATTTCAAAATGTACTGCTGAGCACATTACTGTAATTGAATGGGATTGTATTTTGCACTCATATTAACTATGGCATACTGCACAAAACGGCTCAGCCTTGTGACTGGCCAAAAAGTCAACCATTTGCATAATCAGTGCACTTGCTATTTTGTCTAGTTAAGTAGGTTAACTTCTCAGTCACATGTAACTGTGCCATACTCTATATCCAAGCTAAAAAAAAGAAAGCATGAAACATGGTTATGAAAAATGGTTATACAGCACATATTGGTGCTAGTCTTTATTCTGTGGAGCGCTGTAAATATTTTCAAAGATGAACTTTCTGTTCATTCTTAAAGAATGTGTCCTATTGTCACAACCAACTTGATCATACTTACCATCAGACTTAAAAAAAATGTAAGTGCACATAAACATATACTGTACATGTATGTAGCATTACACAAGATGGAGGGATGATGCAATAGTACCCCCTAGTGATAATGTAAGGGCTCTTATGTATTTTTCTGTGTGTGCTATTTTAATACAAAGTTATATTTTTATTTATTAACCGTTTATTTAATTTAGTTTACCAAAGTCTTTTATGGTTTGGAATTAAACAGGCAAATGCTTAAGAGTATATGATTGCATTCATTATTGCAATGATGATTATGTGTCTAGCGAGTTTGCCAAGAGTTTTTCTAACCCTAATTGATGGAGTATGTAACTTTTAATTTCATTAACAACCATGTAGGAAGACACATCATGGCCATATTCTTGATAATGTCAAGAATTATCGAGCTCAAATTGGGAGAGAATGATTGGGAGGGAGCATGAAGAATTGTTTTCACTTATGAATTGGCACCTCTGAGTCCAGACCTTAAATTCACTGAAAGTCTTTAGGATGTGCTGGAGGAAACTTTACACACTATTAAAAAAAAATGCAGAAGGGTGTTAAATACAATGTGTGCAAATCAGGTAAAATACTGTATTTATAAAATGTGTACATTCTAACTGTACTACCTATTTGTTAATAATATCTGCAAAATCCGCTAAAAACTGTCCTGGAATCTTGCATCGTCAATACAACATCTAGACCAAAAATCGATGTAACTCTTGATGGATATAACATCACAACATTTATTTCCATCAAGAGGTACATATATTTTTGGTCAAAATGTTGTATTCATCCTGGAATGTGGCCAGCATGTATTGACTACAAGGTTGTTTAAAAAACTCAATTAGGGTTAGAAGAACTCTTGCCAAACATGTAACATGCTAGAAACAATCATCACCGCAACAATGATCCAATCATAGACTCTTAAGCATTTGCCTATATAAATCCCAACAGTGACTAACTTTTGGCCCGGGAGTATGTATGTGTGTATATATATATATATATATATATATATATATATATATATATATAGCTAGTAATTAAAAGTAACTGCATTGAACATTTTCCATAGACATTTAATGGCATACATAAATATACATTCATTGGAAAAACAGCCACTTTTTCAAAACAAAAATACCACTATCGCTCAAAAACCAGCACTAGCTCACAATGAGGAGTGTGTGGAAACAGGTCCACAGGGACAGCAACAGTTGGGGTGAAAGCTTCTCCTGTTATTTTTCTCTTAAAACCTGAATCACCGCAGAGCTCTCTAAAGTTCCTCATTGCCTCCCCATCAGGCTTGCATGATATATAGACAAGCCTTCTTATGGCTGAATGGTTCCTCAAAGCTCTGACAACTCGGTAATGTAAGCCAGCCCTGGACGGATTCACAACAGCTGTCAGCCTGCCATCAGAACTCAAAGAGGACATCTTATCTGGTAGAACAACTTCTGCTTTGCCTGAGTGAAATTCACAGTTATGAACTCCGTTCAGTGCTGCATTACACTTGGCGTCCTCGACCGCCTGCTCATTGAGCTCTATGCCAATGACTCTCTCCATCTGTGGGGACAACAAAATGCCAATGGCTCCAGTACCACAGCATACATCCAGCAGGGTGCCCCCAACACAAGCCCGATTCAGCTCTCCAACAGTTTTGTACAAAGCTTCCGCTGCTCCCCGATTCACCTGGAAGAAAGAATCAGCAGAAATGCGGAACTTGAAGCCAAGCATCTCCTCAAAGATTTGTTGCTGTCCATACAGAAGCTGATAGGGGGATTGTTCATTACTGCAACGGGTCATTGTGCTCTCCTGGAAATAAAGAGAATCCAGTTGGCAAACTGCTCCAGGACCTTGAGTGAAGTACTCCACCAGAGCAGCTTTATGGATGCCAATCTCCTCCGGCCTTAGGTTTTGCGGATGGAAGTAGACTATGGCCATGGTGTGCCCGGCAGAATTTGTTCTTATCGTGATTTCTCTCCAGTGACCACCATCATGAAACAAAATGCATGGTCTGAGTGGTGAGAGGCGTATAAAATCTTCATAATACCTTGCAACCATGCAGTGTTTTGAAGGCATGTTCAAGAGGTGGTCACCACGGACACAGACTATGTTACCCGTTCTTCCATTGCCGATATAAAATCCAACAGTTTTTGGATTTCCATCAACCCCTTTGTTGACAGAGAAGGTTGATTTATTGCGGTATCCATCAATCACTGGTGAGGCTACTATGGGAAGGAGCGGGAAACTTAAGTCATTTGATAAACGTTGCATTGAATCCTGAGCTAGTTGCTTTGTCATCTCAAGCAAGATCTTGTGCTGCTTCTCTTGTTTCCACTGGAGCTGCTCTTCATAACTCAATCTCCACAAAGGAGTCACAGTGTCAGCCAGTCTTTCTTCCCAGGAAAGAGTATGCCAGTCAGCAGGCAGTTTGGGTTTCCTTTCCTTTCTTCTCTTTATAGGCGTACAGCCAGTATTGACAGCACAACAGCTGGTTACTGAATAACTAAAACATGTTTTTGGTACGGTGATGATTTGTTTCAACAATGGCCAAGTTAAATGTAAGCGCATTGTTTCACGTGCACGCGACACTGTTGCTGCTGAGGTCACGCTATTAAACACGCAACATTAAAATGATGTTCAGCGCGTCAGTGCTCTAGTCTAGATATATTCTGCCTCGCAACATACGCGTGTAAACTGTTAACAGTCCTGTAAAACAAATATTGCTCCTTCTACCTTTTTCGCCATGTGCCAACTTGATAACAATTTGATAATGCGCTCTAATGACGCTACTTTGTTATTTAGTGCTTCCACTCTGAGTGCTTTCAGATCGCAACAGTCAGTTTCCGGAAGTGCTTCCGTTTCAACAGTCCCCCCATTATTTTTCGTATATTTTCTTTAGTTTTATTCTGCTGTTAATATAATATGAGAAATCTACTGTAATTTGTTTAATTACAAGTTTCCTATGTGTAAATAAAAACAATAAAACAAAAAGCACAAGAACAACTTTATTTTGCTTTGTAAAATGTATCATTGTAGGCTTTTTAAATACGAATGTACAGTTTTATCGGTCTGTAGAATAGGTACCACATAGTTTCATTTATACACGTATGTATTAATATTCTATTACTTACTTATATTATAATTATGATTATTATAACATAATCATTATTAAAGAAACAGAATTGTAAAAAGTGAACACCTCAGGAAAACAAACATATATATACATATATATATATATATATATATATATATATATATATATATATATATATATATATATATATATATATATATATATATATATATATATATATATATATATATATATATATATATATAAATGTAGTAGTTCAGTAAGAAAAAAATCGAGGTGAGTTTTTATAGCAGGTTTTTAATTATTATTATTATTATTATTTAAGTTTTTAGACCATTTTTATTACTATGAACGAGTTTATAGTAATAAAGCCCTTAGCTTGCAGAGTGGACTCTCTATCCTCTAGTGAAGAGCTCTTGATGTTACTACAAACGTCATCAAGCTGCGTCGTTTGGATCAGGAAAGAGATCAGTCATCAGTTCCGCCGTCGCAATGGAATCAAACAAGGACGAAGCGGAACGCTGCATCGAAATTGCGATCGCAGCGCTACAAGATAATGAGCCCGACAAAGCCAGACGGTTCCTCGAGAAGGCACAGCGACTGTTTCCCACGGACAAGGCGAGATGTGCGTGTAATGTAAATAACTGTGTAATGGAGATCGTAAGAGGTCCGTTAAAGGGCCACTGGAAAAGCTGAAGCCTGTAGTTAGACGGTAATTAAGGCCCTGAGATCTCGATCTCTTATAACAGTGAAATGACAGCATTTTTTACTTTTAAATTATTAAATCATATGTTATATAAATACGAACCATATATTTTGTGCTCTTGGTTTTTTATATATGTCAATATAATATTACATGTGTAGGTAATGTAAACCTACATCATTGAAGGTAAAATTTAAATATATTCTTAATTATATTCACTGGCAGATGATTGATTGATAGATAGATAGACAGACAGACAGATTTATAGATAGACAGACATACGCCAGTGATTTTATTAAAATGTAAGTGCTCTTGTCTCAGCCTTGCTAGAGTCTATTGCTGAGAATAGAGGACCTTATAGAAGTGAAGAAAACAACGGAGAACACGATGGTTTACGAAACAGAAGCCACAACGCCGAAGGTCACTCCTCTGGACATGGTGCCACAGAATCTGCCAAACCGTACACATCAGAACAGCTGGATTCTGTCAAAAGGTCTTATTTGTTTCAGACTACTTGTTTAAAAGTTCAGATTAATATTTTGATTCATATGTGTGCCTAGTGGTTTCATCATGTAACTGTGATCTGTCTTTCCCTTGATGCAGAATTAAGAGGTGTAAGGACTATTATGAGATTCTTGGAGTCACTAAAGAAGCATCTGAGGAGGATCTGAAAAAAGCCTACCGAAAGTTGGCTTTAAAATTTCATCCAGATAAAAACCACGCACCCGGTGCCACTGAAGCATTTAAAGGTATAATACATGACTTAAAATCAAGCATTCAGTGATTCTTCTCAGTATGTAGAAAGTTTGCATGTGGTCTTCTCATTTGTTCTGTTTTCTGGTCTTCAACAGCTATAGGTAATGCTTACGCAGTTCTCAGTAACCCTGAGAAAAGAAGGCAGTATGATGTCTACGGTGAAGAAAAAGCCCACCCAACTCAAAGGCATAGGACAAATCATAGAAATTTCGAGGCAGATATTTCCCCTGAGGACCTTTTCAATATGTTCTTTGGAGGTGGATTTCCAACCAGTGAGTCATGTGACCTTTAGAATGTGTTTTTAGAAATGCTACATGTCAGGGGTTATGGTCGAATGCATTCAGAATCCACAAATGTGTCATTGTGCTATTTCTCTCTATGTTTTTTAGGTAATGTGCATGTGTACAGCAATGGCAGGATGAGGTTTGGCCATCAGCAGCGACCCGAACGACGAGAACAACAGAGAGAAGTAAGAGCCTGATCATCTTCCAAGTTCGTAAGGGTTTTGTGTGCAGATTTTTTACTTGTAGGCAAAGACTCTCCACTTAAGAACAATGTGCATTTACTTTTTTTAACATGATGCATGCGTTAATAATGGAAACAAATAGAAACATTTGCTAATTTAGTTGTCAGCGCAAAATGTAAGATCACCAAAATAACCTTTTGCCGAATGTATATAATAATTTGGATATCATTCTTATTAATGCATGCATTTTTCTTTATTTTATGTGTCATTAAAATCAAATACTGAATCAAAAAGAAAATTTAACATTTTGGGAAAGAAGTGATAGGAATTCATTTGAAAGATACATTTATTTCATGACTTGTTTACAGGCCTCTTTATTATTTTTTTATTTGTCCATATCTTAATTGGCGATATGTTATAATAGCAACAAGCGAGGTGACTGGGTACTTAAAATTAGTTTTACCATAATTCTACCTCACCTTAAAATAACTTGACTTAGGGATGCACCAATACCACTTTTCCCAGAACAAGTCCGATATGATATTATTAATTTTAGTACATGATACAGAGTACCGATACCTATATTTTCTTTGCATATTTTTAAAAAGATTGGGCAGAGAAACCAAAAGAATATGAATCAAATTAGTTGACTTGCATAATAGATGTCTAATTTTGCCTGTTACAGTTTTATAGGAGCTACTGTTACTTTCACTGTTCATATTATTGCGCATATTCATATTTAATAGCACTGAATACACAGGGCTCAACCAGTCTAGAGCAGTTGAGTGATTTTCTCTGCGTTTTGTTGTTAGATTAACATTGAAGACAAAGGCTTTATTAGACTGCTGTCACTTTAAGAGCATATGTATCCAACATACGGTTACACACACATTTTCATTTCTACTGTTTGCGTTCACTTAAGACATAACCGTCTATGTTTCACAAGGATACTTATATATACGTGCATTTTGACAATTTTGTATTCACTCCCAAGAAGAGCACTGCGAACGTTGTGATTACTGTACTGCCTTCCTGTAATAATGTAGGGAACCGCTTGTTACACTTGAATCATGTAACAGTTCATGTTTTTTCTTGCACAAATGATTTAGTTTTACTTCAAATAACGCATGTTTATTAGTGAACAATCACTGCACACTCTCTCTCTTTACCGTCAGTTAACATTAGTTATATGCTCCTTACTTTACTACAAACTTTCCTGTGACGTCTGTGAAAAAGGGATCTATACTCCACTGGCTTACATGCTCAATCCTCTGCACGTTTAGCTTATCAGCACTGCAGCTATATAGGTGTAAATGTTTCATTAGTTTGACACTCTATTCATTTGATTTTTACTTCATTGACGTATTCTCTGATATATTCATTCTGCTGTCTGTTTGCTCTATTGTCTGTGATTTTGTCACCTACACTGTAGTGTACACACATGTTGGTATTGGAGCATTTGAATGAGTTTCAGTAGACCATCGCAGTATCGAGACCAATGCCTAATTAAAACGAACATGTATTTTTAAGTCAAAATGCCGTCTCTAGTGCACAATCAGGAAAATGCTTGGGCTGTAAAAGGTCAAATAAATGATATCCAATCAAATGACCTAATCTTTTGTGGTCAGAACTGACTGCATCCACACAAGCAGCATGCATAGGTTGTGTGGAAAGTATGCTGCTAAAGTATTGCTTCCCTGTGGCTCAAACAGTAGAGCATGGCGCTTGCAATGTCAAGGTTGTGGGTTCGACTCTCAGGAAAAGCAAGAACTGATTAGAATGTCAATGTGTTTTTTGAAAAGAATGTAAGTTACTTTGGATAAAAGCGTCTGCCAAATGCATAATGTATAATTATGTAATATACGCTAAATTACCGTTCTCAACAATACAACTTTTGAAAAAGTGAGGTGTTAGCACCTCCTAGCACAGGGGTCGGCAACCTTTAATGTTGAAAGAGCCATATTTAACAAAAAAAATAAAAAATTCAAATATGTCCGGGGGGGTACGGAGCGATCATTCTGTTGACGGGGGCGACACTCCTTTCTTCCGTGGGCGGAGCGATCGCGTACCGCTGCTACAAGTTACGTGCAGGGGATTAGCCGTATGCAGCTCCAGAGCCGTGGGTTGCCGACCCCTGTCCTAGCATGAATGACAAATATTGATATAAAGCATACCCTTTGTGAGTTATTGTTTATAATGAGCAAAAATGCAAGTTTTCCTAAATATCCACACAATTGCAAATCTGACATGAAGGCTCATTCAATAAAACAGTGACTTGCTGCCTCCTCCTGGCAGTTAAAGTTTAATATTTAAAGGAATCGCTTCATTTTTACCACCACTTTATATTTCTCTATTGATCACATTTTATAACATTTCTTATAACATTATTTGTGCCGTTTTAATTTCATTCATGCCACATCTGAGCAGGATTGAATGGTGTGTGTGTGTGTGTGTGTGTATATACATCTAGATGCATCTTGTAACACTACAGTGCAAATATAGCTTTTGTTGATCATGATTTAATTAGTGACAAATTGATTTTAGTTTAATTAAATGCTTTATTACAATAATTATATTAATGGATCTTTAAGAATTTGACAAACATGGCATGCATTTAATAGGGTTCGAAAAACCTGAAGATAAATAATACACCAGAGATTGTCCCTTAATGGAAAAAGTGTGGAAGAAGGGGCGTATAATTAAAGGGGCCCGTTAATTATATTAAGTATTAAATTATAAAATAATTGACTAGCAACAACATTCTAGTCAAGGCCCTTCTGTTTCCATTCTAGGATTTTTGTTTCACTTCTAAATTAGAATTTTTTTACTCTACAGATCTAAAAATATTAATATCCACAAATCCTACATTGATTAATAGACACAAAAAAGCTTTGATATTTAACATAATACAATGTCATAGATCAGTATTTGTCAGATACACAAAATTAGATCAGTTAACTTCAAAACTGTTTCGACTGAGTGGAGTATAAATGTTGATTTAGAGATGAAATTTAGATTTTTGTGCATTGCAATAACTGAGCCATTGTTCTGCATCTAAAATAATTATTTAAACTGATGGGTTATAACAGCAGCTTTTTCATTGTGTCAAGAAAAATGTATTTTAATACATGATTTTCCTTATCCAGGGTGGCCTTGCCTTGTTTGTACAGCTGATGCCCATACTCATTCTGATCATAGTCTCAGCTCTCAGCCAGATGATGGTTTCCAGTCCTCCATACAGCCTCAGCCACAGACCGTAAGACCAAACATTGACCAGAATGTGCATTATCTTAAATATGCAATCTATTATTTTAAACTGGTGTGTGACTCTAAGTGCCAATTGTTAGAGATTGAATCTGTAAACCAAAAATGTTTTGACTCTCTGACATGACATTGAATGCATATTATGTAAAACTATTGTAGGGGACCTCCAAAAACAAAATTAGGAATCTTTAAAATAGCATATTTAGGGCACTTTATATGAGTTCTCATTATATGAAGCTCTTTCTCTTTTCAGTTGAGCATTTTGAGCAGAAAGTTTGTTTTCATTTTAAACCAGTTTTACAGAGAAATGTTTAAGGTGATAGCAAAACCATGTTTATTTTGAAGACTGATGGTTGTCTAGCGGGTGATAAACATCTCTGACGTTATTGCACATTCCTCCTGCTTTAGATCCATGGGTCACACAACCAAGCGACAGACTCCTACTCTGAAGGTGCCTTACTATGTTGGCGACCACTTCTCAGAAGAATATACGGGGATGAATCTCAAGAATATTGAACAAAGTGTGGAGGAGGACTATATATCAAACCTGAGAAGCAACTGCTGGAAGGAGAAACAACAAAGTATGTGACTCATCTGAAGCTGCTTAATAATGTCTATATGTGGTTATAAAAGTAATGCGTAATATTCTCAAAGCCTAAAAATCTGTGCTCTTATTTGCAGAGGAAGGCTTGTTGTATCGGGCACGTTACTTTGGGGACACAGACTTGTACCAAAGAGCGCAGAAAATGGCAACACCCAGCTGCTCAAAACTTTCAGATGTACAGGTTCTGTTACATGGACACTGAGTAGCAGAAAGTGAGTTGACGCTTTATTTTCCTTTTCTGAGTTTTAGCTGGTTTATCTAGTGCATTCTTTCACCCTTTGTGTTTGTTTCAGGTAGTGTCCTGTTGTGTTCATGTACAGAAATGTTCTGTTCTCCCTGCTAAAATGGAACATTGCATTGCACCAGTTCAAGAGAAGCGAAGATAGCCCATCCTGGTGCCACAGGGGTTCACTTTCATCTCTCCTTCAAAATTTGCGGAAAAATTACAAGTCGTGGAAGATCTTAACATCTGTGAAGTAGTTTTATAAATGGATTTAAAAATGTAATGAATTAAGAATGAAACATTAGATGATTTGCTGGTAGAGAGGAAAGTAAACAGCTGATAAATGGTAATCAATGCTGCTAGCTTACTGCTTTTTTTCCTTCTTTTTTTTTTTTACACCTCCTTTTTTCTTAAAGCATTTTTTTCAACACCCATATTTGGGCTTTCTGAGCCAACTCTGAAATTTCTAGTAGTGTTTAAATCTGTTGATCTGACCACAGGAAGTCAAATGATTACGTCGGTGTCTTTCAGCATTTAATAAATTGTTTTGCCTGTTGGATTTTTAAAAAGAATGTCTGAGATTTATGCAAATGGAAATTATTTATTAAATGGTGTCATACTATTTTCTTCCATTTTAATTTATTTTTTTAGAAAATGTCTAAACATTAGCACTGTTTTTTTTTTGCAAAGTGTAGATTGAAGGTTCTAAAGCATAATCAAGTGCCTTGCCAGCTCCAGTCTTGCTGTATACTGTCTCTGCATATATGTAATATAGGAAAGAAAAAAATCCCTGCTTGAAGTTAGTGTTTAGACCAATTATCCACTGAAATTAAAATATTCCTGGTGATTTTCTTTGATATATAATGTTCTTCAGTTCAGTGCAACATTTTATGATTTTGTGTGTATGTATGTAATGTAACATAGTTACCCAAAAGGAAATAAACAATAAGAATACATTTTCTTTTTAACAAATTTAGAGTTAAAATAGAAGTATGCTTAATTTCCACACTCCCGTCTTTAGAGTCACATCTGTTTGTACATACTTTTTTTAACATTTCAGAAATTCTCTTGTGCTTCACAAGGGTATATTTAATTGATCAAAAGTACAGTAAAATCAGCAATGTTGTGAAATATTACAAATCAAATCTGTTTTCTATTTTAATAGTGTCACACGATCCTTTAGAAAACTTTTTAATATGCAGATTTGCTACTTTGCTACTAACAATGTTGAAAATCGTTCTAATTATTTTCATGGAACCCATAATACGTTTTTTTCAAGATTATTTGACAAATCGAAAAGAGCAGCATTTATTTGAAATCTATTTTTGTAACAATATAATTATTTTCTGTCACTTTTAATTTGTCCTTGCTAAATGAAACAAGCAAAGTACTGTATTATTTGGAATTGCACACCAGGGGGCAGTCGTGAGCTTTACCACTAGAAATCGGCAAAGAAATGCCAGCGATTTCCTCATCAACATCTCTGTTATGATTATAACAATACATAAAAAGTAAAAACCATTTATATTGTTTCTAACATTTAACAATAGAATTATTAACTCTCCCTTCCTATTCCCCCAGTCACAAACCCATTCTACATCTGATGGCTATTACTGTATGTCAAACATCACAAACACAAGCATATGTTTTATCCATGTCGATGCTTAGAGATTTGTCTGTATATAACCATCCTATCAGAACCTATAAAATCATTTTAATAGTGTGAATTCCAGGCTGATCCAGGTGGGTTCAGTGTTGGTGTTCAGAGCTTCATGAAATCATGAATTGAGGACATTGCATAGGCAACACAGTGAAGAGAGGAGCAACAGAACAGTCCCTGGACTGCTTTGAGTAGACAGTAACCATAGAAACACCATGCTTTTAGTAAAGAAGACAGACTCCTTTTTTGTCTGTGGTCACTGATGTTTAAAGTCTTCGAAGCCATTTATATTATCACCAGAACTGTGACTGCACATGGTATGATAATGGTGCCTGACTGCAAAATACTGGAGCATGAAGTTTTTT
The DNA here is from genome assembly GCA_037043235.1 of Rhodeus uyekii. Lineage (NCBI taxonomy): Eukaryota > Metazoa > Chordata > Actinopteri > Cypriniformes > Acheilognathidae > Rhodeus > Rhodeus uyekii. Next base: position 5,765,051 of record JAWRVZ010000013.1, read on the forward strand.
TTTTGAGGGAGAGGAATGTTTGATTATTAATTTCAAGAGTCTAACCCAGTATGCACACTGCATCTAAATAATGTGTGGCTCTCTGTGTGTGTCTTCATCCAAAACACTGTTCCATTTAAGATTTGATTTATTGCAGGGGAGGACGAAAAGGATCCCAGCTCCCAGAGGGCCAGGAGAAACTCTGATGTTGGATAATTCTTGCTGAGATGTAGCGTTCTTTCATGCAGTTCCAATGCGCTGCACAGCAAGTTTAGGTGTAATGTTACATTTAAGGTTAACAGAGATCTGAGCCACTTATCTAGTGGACCGTGAGGAGGTTGCTTTCCTTGAATGACATTATTGCACAGATGAGTAATTTATTAAAATGTCATGCCATTTACAATTTGGCCCCTTTTTGGGGAACCTAACCCTAAAACAACTCTAAAATCCTTCTGTCAGCACATCTGTGCAAAGATCATGTCTGCCAGTATTGCTGTATGCCGAGGAAGGCAATAATGGGCTAAGGCATTGTTTAACGCCTTCAGCAAAGATTAATTGGGCCACTTTAAAGATTATGCTGTGTGCTTTTGAGAAAGAGAACGCCGCTGCTGACATTTTGAATGCAGATTTATACTGGTGAGGAAGCATGGAAAATAACACCTTGCAACGTAGAATTGAGGATTAAAGCTTTAAAGGCAGAGCAAAAAAAAAAAAAACTCTAATCCACAGAGAATGGATTATCAGATCTTATTATAACAGCTCTTTGGAATATTCACTTGTGCCATCCAACGATTATTTTCTAATATTCATGTTCATCCATGTCAACGCTGTTAACCCAGCTAACAAGGAAAGTTCACAGAACTTTAGATGACAAGGTTCTCTCAAAGTTATGAACAAAGTTCTCTAGTAACATTAACAGAACTTAAGTTCAAAGTCATCTGCTCTTAAATAATGTTCTCCAAACTTTCACATGCAAACATTATCTATACATCAAACGTAATGAAACTTTTTTCCCTGAAAATTGTATTTGGATGTTTGTCTAACTTTGCGTTAAAGTTCAGAGAAATTGTACAAAATAAGAATCTTTTTTTTCTTTATTGTAAAAGTCTGTACTATCCATAACTTCATAAAAATAAATAAATATTCAATATTTAAATATGTATATTGTCCATATGTCTCCAGTTATCTCTGAAAAAAACCTTGAATCAGCAATGCCGAAATGAGACCAAAGGTGAAAAAACATATCAGTATCACTAAAAATCTCTAAAGGGAAACATAGTAGAGAGTGACTTGCTGTGCGAGGTAATGAAATCTGTGACTTTTCAGACACATTGCAGATGAAAGAATGAAATGAAGCAGGGTAAGTGCAGGGTTTGCCTTCACTGCAGCATATCAGTGGCAGGAGTGACACTGCGCTGCAGAACTGGGATATGCTGAGAGCAGGAAAAAAAGCTGAACCCCATCCTGATCCATGTGGTACAACATCACCTCTAAACACTAATGTCTCTTAGAGAATATGAGAGGAGGAATAATCCAGATTCAAAGAGTCTCTTTGTCCTTTTCTATCTCTTATGTCCTTTTGGTTTGGAAAAACTATTTGCTTTGTGGAATTTACACATTGTATTGTATTTGCATTGTAAATCTCTTTTAAAAACCCACCTTTTTTCCTTGGCTTTTATCACTTGAAGTTGACATTTTGTGACTTTTTATTTCTATTTTATGTATTCGTTTTTTTGTTGTTGTTTTTTTTTCTTTCAGTACAGCACTTTGGTCTACTTTGGTAGTTTGAAAGTGCTTTATAAATAAAGTGTGTTGTTGTATTACAACTTGTATACACAAAATATAAATCCCTGTCTTTAACAGAGACTGCATGTTGTATGTAAAGTATGTTGAGGTTTGCATTGCTCGCCTGCAGCATATGTTCTTTCATATGAATCAGGTGTCACACATACAGTATGCATGTATGAAACTACAGCTAGTTACAACAATAGCCATGGTCAAAAATGACCACTTGAAACCCCCTTTGGGGCTTTCAGGCTTGAGTTACACTATATGCTGACAGATTCACACACAGATAAACAATGTCATGTGTGCTCTGTCAATTGTCCTGTCAGTCAGTACCTTGTATGTCACATCATTTTAGTGTCAGTGTCAGGGAGCATGTTTCCATCTAAGCACTTTAATTTTCATTCAGATAAAACATTGTATTTGGTCCATAATCAAACAAGCTTGTATTAGTTATCTCAATACACACTCAAAAATGGTTTCAATCCAAACAACAACTTATGATCTTCGTTTTTGTGGTTGTATTTGAAAAACAGATTCCATTACTTAATATTTTGCTATTAGGAAAGAAGTATTAAGATTTTCCCTTATGCAAGCAGAGCAATGAATAAAACTGCAAGCCCTGCTGCAAATGAAGTTGTAGCAAACCATTTTATACTCATTTCATGTGAAACCAAAACAAGCTA